>OZ034802.1:46216239-46816239 GCA_964028335.1 Altica lythri | reverse complement strand
ATTTCTAATGTTTAAGCATATAAATAAGTAGTTAAAGACCTAACGGTTGTAGATAAGTTCGATTTGTGCCTGATGTAACATTTTTTCTATTTCTCTTTAACGTCATTTCTTGTTATGTGATTTCTAAATTTTAAAAAACCTTTAAGAAATGTTTAAAATAATTAAAATTACTGATTAAAGCTGAGTTAAATTATTTACCAATATTTTTTTGTAATGCCAGTCTGTATTGTATACTATGGGTTGTATCCATTTATCTAAAATTTATATTCTATTTATTATTGGTTCCAAATTTGATTTTAAGGAGTCTCTGAAGATTAGTATAAAAACTTCCTGCATGGATTGTGCCTGAGACTGAGGTCACATATGGTGGGATACTAAAAAGGTTGGTAATAAGTCAAATGTTAACAATTTTATATCCATATCTTTTACACATCTCACGAATCCTTTATACTCTAGTTTGCAGACTAAAAATTGTTATATTGTTAACAAATTAATTAGTTCCTAAAAATCAGGTTTATTCTATAAGCAGCTGATTGTCGTCATTACACACTTTGTTATTCAATTCACGCAAAATTTTTATAGCGAAGCTTTTATGCTCATGTTATTTTGTTTTTTTTGGAGTAAAATACTGGAGCGAGCGTCACGAAGCTGTAGCTTTTACTGCCCCAATTTAAATGAAAGATAATATAGATTATCTTTCTTATCTTATTATTTATTGCAAGGTTATTGTTTATAAGTTTATATTTTTAACGGTTTTAGTGCAACATTTTTAAAAACCGGCTTTAAAGTTTTTTTAATTAAAAAATATATAATTTTCTATTTCTCCAATCAAGAAAAAATAGTTAATAGTATCAATTACTGTACAGTGAGTGTTATTTTGATATTTTTTTATTTTAAAGCGTGCTGTACAATCAATATCCTGCTAACGATATTTTTAGGACAACATATTAGGTATAGATATAATTCATCTGCAGAATTATTAAATAGCTTGGTCACCGTATATCGAAAAGTATAGTAGGACCACTTTCGCTAAAACTGGTTCCATGCCAATAAAGCTTTCGGCATGTATGTTTGTCGCTCACCAGCACATTACCAACCTAAAATTTCTAAAATTGATAGATTGATACAAAAAAAAAAAAAAAAATAGAAATCGGAAGACTGGCGGAAAATTTAAAAAACTGTTTATTTAATAAAAAAAGGTAAGTTTAAATTAGGATACAAAAAAAGTTAAATAATTTTGAAAGAAAATTATAACGGTATATCAGTAGATTACTTCCTAAATCGGTAGATCTCCTGAAAAATCGGTAGATTTGGCATCGCTGCTTACCAGTGCTCACCATGCTCCACAAAAAACGTCGGTAAACCGATGCGAAATATGGATCAAAGAACATCAAAGGCGACGCGCAGAGTGATCCAACTATTCCTGTCTATATACGATTGGTGGTGCAGATAGGTCAAGTTATATATATTTTTAAATTGCTACTATAAATACCTATATAGATATTTTACATTCTTAACCTTAAATATAGTTATATATCTACCAATCTTCTGAAGTTTTTTTTTTTAACAAATGACTTCGATAAGTACAATTTTTAATTTATTGTATCTGTATAGAACACTATGAGAAGAGACATGTATTCTCTTGAATTTTCTAAAAAAAGGTAAAAAAACGTGCAAAGCTCTCTACATATGGCTAGGTATCATCATTTATCTCAAAAGATATATCCTACATCTGTTTATCTGCTTAAGAAAATAGATTAACAATTATTTTGCTTTGTTGTGTTCTTACTTGAAAATCAGAAATTATTAAATCACACTTTAAATGTGAAACTGTACTTTGTGCATCCAATGTTGAATGAATCAGCCAATTACAGTGCAGGATAGGATTTAGAACTAATTATACAAAGAAATAATTTAAACAATTAAATATATAAAAGACATCCAAGAATACAAACAATATCTCGGGTGTTAATGTAAATTATTTACTTAGGTATTATAAGTTTTTGAAGTTATACTTCTATTCGTACGCTCTGTAGAAAAAGATTGTGTAGAGTTAAATGAGAAAAATCATTACATATGTAATGGTGTGAGTAAGAGAGAGACAGAAACACTTATAAGGTATATTGGTCGGTAAAAACAAAGATAAAATATATACCACATGTTATTAGTCATAACTATAAGTCCTTTGAATACCGTTTAAACATTCAGTACATTGAAAAGAGATAGATATACCAAAAACAGTCTGAACTAATGTACGAATATCATAGTGACGGACCACATGATTATTTGACAGATTATTTTATAATTCTGTCACGTAAGTATACGCATAAAGTTAAGCATTTTATATTAATAATAATATTTAGTAATGAGTATTGTATTGTAGTCTAAAATACCGTCACATGGTTGCAGTATATTTTGCTCCATGCTTTTAAGGTTGTTGGATACATAAACAGAGTTTTTACAAATAGTCGAGGAAATAAAGCACCAAAACCTTCGAATTTTGTAACGTAAGATGGATTGGAATGCGTTTTTTTGCATTGGATTCGTTAAAGTATCAGGAAATTTGTCGCTATATTTTATAATGTAAAAATGGAAATTGCATTTCTGCATTCGAAAAGTACATTCAGACAATAGAGAGAAAAGTTACAACTCGGTAAGTATTGCTGAAAATGGGTTCAATTTATATACTCGGGGTTTTTGGAGTCGCTGAACACTAATATCACAATTCCAAAAGTCTCCGCGGCACCTCTTTTCCTGGGGTTTTATGTAAATTCTGTATGAAATCAGTGCACACTTGGTACTCGGTGGTTTTTTTGATTCGCTAAATACGATTATAATAATAGCAATGGTGTTCGAAACACCTGGTGCTTAAGACGGACCACGTCTCCAAGAATTTTTTGCAAATTCGATACAAAAAGAGTGTGCACACGGAACTAGGAGGTTTTTGGAGTCACTTACCACGAATATTATATAATGAGTTTGCTAAATCATTCGCATACAAATTTATGAATCCATGCACGTATAACTGCCACACTAGTTTTTTTTTAATTTAAAGTAATCTCTGCAAACATTTTAAATACTTTTATTTGTAATAAACTATATTATTTAGTGATTTGTCCCGAGAAATACATATACCTGATCAAAAATAACTGATTTTATTGTTAACATACCTACTTAAACATCTAGAAGGTGAACTTTTTATGCTACGTTTCAATTCTAATAAACTCATGAACAAAATTATAGCACCATCTCGTTTTTTGCTTAAAATTTCAAAATAATGATCATGACTAAAGTTGCCAAGTTTTTACGAATAGGGATAGTCGTTTGTGTTGTTAGTAGTGATTGTTTTAAAAGCTTAATTTTGTGGCAGAAATTTATCAGTACAGGACGCGGTAAAGACATCAACTTTACTGGCTGAAGGCTACTATATGCGTAATGTTGCTCATTTGTTAGGAAGAAATCATTTTACTACAAGTAGTATTATGGTTAAACGCTTCAACCAGACATGATCTTACCACCGCAGACCTAAACAAAAGCGTAAAAGGTTTACAGATGCAAAAGATGAGCGCTGTCTGCCAGTGTCTGTTTTTCGAAACAGGACAGTTACTGGTACAATATTACGAAATGAGTTGGCTATTGCTCGCAATGTACTAATATCGTCTCGAACTGTGAGAAGGCGTTTAAATCAACCTGGATTAAACAGTAGAAGACCGGCGAAAAAACCTTTGTTAACCACGAAATACAAAGTTGCAAGACTAGGTTTCGCTCGTTACCATCAAAACTGGATGGTTGACGATTGGAAGAGAGTTTTGTTCTCAGATACGACTAGGATCAACTTAAAGGTCTGGAGACTGATTTGCGGGCTGCAATATTGTCCCCGAAATTCCATTTCGTGGAAGTACTGTGATTGTTTTGGCTAGGTATCTGTTTTAATGGCCGCACAGGTTTGGTTCCCATCCGCTTGAGATCCATGAATGCAGATTATTATTTTGAAAAAATCATTTCTAAATATGTTATGCCGTTTGCTCCCTTCGTGTATTCCTGCAACATAATGCCAGCCCCCACGTGGCTAAGCAAGTAGTGAACTACTTAAATGTGCTTAATGGAATGGGCAGCCAACAGTCCGGATTTATATCCCATAGAGCACTTATGGGACGTTCTTAAAAAAAGTTTGCAGTCATAGGCCCTCCCCTGTTAGTCATTCTCAACTGCTAGTTGCAGTACTTAATAGCACAGTGGTAGAGTATCCCCCAAGATATCAAAAAGGCGATCTCCAGTATGCCAAGGTGAATAAATGCAGTAATACGAATTAGAGGGGACCAGACACTTTACTAGGCTCAGTTAAAACACATTAATTCAATTATGTGTGTACCTAATGTTTAGCATATTGTTTGTGTTATTAATTAAAAAATAAAAAATAAATTAAAATACGGCCTTCTTTTGCCGATTTCTGTTTAAAACACTTGCTTTGCCTCATTTACAAGTTTTGTGAGGCTACCAAATATATCAGTCGAATACAGGTAAACTTCAGCTTTTTGAGTTAACTGGTGCTTTAATTTTATCGATGAGTTTTACATTTTGAAATCAAACGAGATAAGCGACTCATTTACATATAGATATAAAGAAAATTTTAAAAATCTGAAGTTTAACTAGAGGGTTTAGAATTTTTAGTATTAAGAAAATCGCGACGAGTAAATAATTTTTTTTTTGTAATATACCATTATAGTAGTCTCTACAGAAACATTTTTATATTTAAAATACTTAACACAAAAAAAAATATTTTACTTTTTTGATATTTTCCATACATTTTAGTAGTTTCATATACCTATATATACTTGGTTAACTACATATAATTGAGTATGCATTTCTACATTTTTTTGTCTAAAGAAAATTCAATGGATGCATGTAGTGCTTTGATGTGATTTTGTGTTTAATATGAGATAATAGTTGCTTATTCATCGAAGATGATGTACTTCTTGGAATCTTATAACTAATTAAAGTCTCCTGCTTACAGTCATTTGTTATTATGTATACTTAGAGTAACTCAGGAAGCCAACATACTCAAAGAATAAATTGAGATATATATTTTTTAATTTTATATAATTAAACTAAATATACTAATTTATGTATTTGCAACGATATGCTTTGGAAATATCTCCGAGTATAATAAAAAATAAAGGTTTTTAAATTTCGATAGTATTAGTCAGAATCTGTGTTGTAATATTGTTACACCAAATTATACAAGCTGTCGTAAAAGCAAATAAATTCTTCAAGCGCTTTTAATGCTGCATTTTTTTATGGAAATTTATTAATCTATGCAAGATATTAAGTTTCCATTATATCCCTGTATATTTATAAAATGCAATTCAACAGTGATGAAATGGGGTAACATACCAATAAATGTTACAGTTGAATTTTTTTGAAAATTCGTTATACAGGGTGTTAAAAAAAGGTCACAAAATAAAATGGGTGGTAGTATAGCCCAAAATATGCAGAAAAGTCTTAACAAACATATGTGCGCAAAATAACGGTTTGTGTATTTGGATTATCTCTTTTTTCATTCTCAAAAACTTGCTTTTCTTATCAAATTCGATTGATGTTTTATCTAGATATTATTTGTAGCTATTATTTAGTTGTTGCTGAACAATTTTACAAATTTTTGTTATGCCTGTTTACAGCAATATTGAATTAACTGATATGCATTTCATATACGGTCGTGCAAATAGTAATGCGAGGGAAGCGCTACGTCTGTATGTAAATGTTTTCCCTAATCGACACATACCTTCAGTTCGTGTATTTGGAAGACAGGTTGTGTGATACATTTGGGAAACAGTCCCATAATTCCGGGAGACTAAGGTCGGTGTCCGCCCCTGAGACAGACTAGTTTGCGGTGAATATCAACGGAGGTAGGAATTGGGCCTCCTCCGGTTTGGAGAATACTCCACGAGCAGCAGCTTTACCCGTACCGTGTCCAACTAGTGCATGCTCTGAATCCACTTGATCATCTGGCAAGTTTGAAGTTTTGCCGCTGCTTTCTAAGAAATGATCCTGAGGACCCCAATTTTTATTGCAGACATTCTGCTTACTGATAAGGCAGGATTTATGTGAAACGAAGTTTTTAATTTCCATAATTCACATATGTGGGCTGACGAAAATACCCACAGTATTGTGGAATCCAGGCGTTAAGAGGAACATAGTAGCTTGAAAGCTAAAACTAAAAAAAGGGTAAGTTACACACAACAGCTTACCAGTGATTGTACTTATACATTCAGTCAAATAGTCTGTCTTAAAATTTCAATACTGGGCTGAAATATATACAAGGGGGATCATATTACTGTATTTCCGAGGGCTGTGTGTATGGGTTTTGAAAACCGTTTATTTTTTATGTGATTTTCATAGTCTTATTTTAATTTTAGTTTAACCATAATAAAATACGGCCATGAAAATCATATAAAAAATAAAGGGTTTTCAAAACCCATACACACAGCCCTCGGAAATACAGTAATAAAAATATCTGCCGAATTTCAGCTCTTAATTTCTATCCGCCTAGTTTTAGGAATTTTCCAAAAAATTATTTCACTTTTCGTTCTCAATATAATCCCCCTTGTATATATTTCAGCCCAGAATTGAAATTTTAAGACAAACTATTTGACTGAATGTATAGGTACAATCACTGGTAAGCTGTTGTGTGTAACTTACCCTTTTTTTAGTTTTGCGAGTTTCTTGCTTTCAAGGTACTATGTTCCTCTTAAGTATATTTATCGTTGAAGATTTGAAAAGGTATTTTGGGTGACCGGTTACTACGTCCGATTGTACTCCCTAACCGATTAACGGGAGCTAATTATTTACACATTTTGCAGATCACATTGGATGATCTTTTAGATAATATTCTTTTAATAGAAAGAAATCAAATGTGATTTCAGCACGTTGGTGCTCCGGGCCATTTTTCAGTTGCTATAAGAGAGCATTTAGACGGATCTTCTGGAAAGATGGATGGGAAAGGGCTGGCTTGTAGCATGGCCTGCAAGATCGCCTGATTTAAACCACCTTGACTTTTTCCTTTGGGGACACTTAATAAATTTCGTATACACCACTTCTGTAAATAAACTCGAGGAGCTGCATCAAAAAGTAGAGCAGGGATATCATCGAATCCTAGCCAATGAAAGTATTTTGGAAAGAGTTCGACTGTCATTGCAGCGGAGATGTTGTAGCTGCATTAAAATAGAGGGATGGCACTTTGAACATTTTATTTTACTTTATGTTTGTGTTGTTTGTTAATAAATATTATTGTTTTTTGTACACATCAAAAAAATTTTTTGAACGCAAAATGGTCCGTATCTCCGAAAGCATTAATTTGCCGACGTATGTTTAGTAACACATTTTTTTAACACCCTGTATAATAAAGCATGTTTTTTATTTATAATTTTTATTGTGGAAGTAATTAGAAATTCTACAAGCAAGAAATGACATTATGGAGAAATCGATTCTGCGATCTCTACCTACCATTTTGACAAGAGATGTGGTGATTAGATGACAGTTTCCATCATATCTTGATTCAACTCATGTTGCATATGTTACTTAATTTTTTCTTTAGCAAATATTTTGCCTTAATCAGCCAAAGATTAATTGGTCAAATTGACTATAATTGAAACAACAAATTTGAAGTAATTTTTTGTGCCCTGTCTTACATTGAAAAATATGTTCAATTTTAGAAATGCAGCATTAAACAGAGAGTACGCATAAACTTACTAAAACAGTAAACTAATAGAAATTCAAAATATAACAAACAATTAAAATTTTAAATTATTTTAGATATTTCAAGAGGCTCTACATTCAACCTTTTGCCACAAGAAAATGTTACGAGCATAAAGCACTTTAATTAAATTAATTTTCAATTTTAACAACTATTAAAAATATTTTTTATGTATAGATCAATGTAAATAACAAACGAAAAATTTGTACATTAACGTTTTAAAAGTCTTATAATTTTCAGTAACACATTGCTGTTGTTGCAATTTAATTATCTACGTACTTTCGGATTATTCGGGCATACAAAACAAGATTGGTGTCCATCGACTTTCAACTACTTCCTGGTAGGAACATACTTTTTATTTATCTTCTAAAACAGATAGATATAGTATAATTACTGTCACTTGTTATACTAACAGAAATATTTATTTTTTAGTGCATTTGTGACCAGTTTAAATTTAAACCAAATTTTAATGAGGAATTAAATCCAAATAAAATTTTGATAAAAATAGGAAAATGAAGTTTTAAAATTATATCATATAAATAACTTTTTTTAAGTTATTTTTAATCGCTCAACTCTTCAACTCTATTGTGGGCTCTGACAATAATTTAAAGATTATATTTTAAGAATTTGAGGTCATGAAATTCTTACGATACGAAAAGTCAAATACTAACAAATGAAATACGTCCAATGTTAAAAACTATATCTGTTAGTTTAAATCCCCAGCATGTCAAATACTAAGTATTTTGTTTTTGGAGCTATCTTTTGTGGATTATATATGTACGAGGTTTGTTCAAAAACAAAAGAGAATTTTGAATTTAACCGGCTAAGTACCTACATTCGATTCTCGATTTTTTTCCTTATGTTGGTATACATGTCCCTAATGTATGTTGCCAATAGCTGTCATTTTGCATTCTTAGATTGTGTTTGACAGACAGAACGGTTAGACGTATTTTGGTATACTTTTCGACCAAAATGGATCAAAGAATCTGCATTAAATGTTGCATTAAAACCAAAATAGAGTGTGCCAATGTATTATCTACTATAAGTGTATGAATGGAATAAACGCGTCAAAGAAGGTCGAGAAGACATTGATGACGATGACCACTCTGGACGCCCGAGCTCGTCAACCACTGATGGAAATTTTGAATCAGTGAAGCAAATGGTTTTTAAAAATCGTCAAATTACTATTAGGAAAATTGCTAAGGATGTTATCGACTGAATCAGGCCATGCGAATGTATCGGATGTTTTGGGCATAAAAAGTGTGGCAGCGAAGATTGTCCCAAAATTGCCCAATTGGGCCAAAAACAACGTAGCATTAATATCGCTCAGAAGCTGTTTAATATCGCCAACGACGATCCAGATTTCCTCAAAAGAATCATAACTGGTGACAAAACATGGGTATATATTTTTTGAAAATTTGGAAGGTTGAAGAAGAATAAATAACAACACTAAATATCTGAAACTATTTGAAAGCTCCGGTTGACGACAATGCTTTGAGAATACTAGAATTTATGAATTCATGACAATATGAAACTCAAACCTGTAAAGATCCAAACCAGGTTATATAATACGATGGACGCGATAACCAGATGTCGTTCAAAGGTAAGAAAGGTCAGTCTACACAAACTTGGAACGAATAATACATGAACATGCTATAGATAGATATCACACGTTTGATTCCTGTCAGATATAACATTTTCTAATTTTTTGTTAATATGATTCCTTGTTTGTCTAATTGCTAAGTTTCAATTCCCATGAGAAATGTCTCAAATAATAATATGACTTAAACTTTTGGTTCTGGTCCCTAACCAAATAAAACATAAGGCAATGAACAAAAAAATTTACCAATAGTTAATTTGACAAAAATAATCTCTCTTCCAGAAATAGCATATTTGCGGTCAAAAAAGAATTTAATACGTGCTCTAGGTAACTTCAGTTAAATAAAGGAATGAATAAAAACTCCGACTATCTATGGCAAAGATCACAGGATCGATTCCTATTGGATGTAACATTTTTTCAATTTTTTTAAATGTTATTTTATGTTTGTCTTTTATATTTGGTTTTAGTTTTGAATAGTTAGCGAGCCCCATCTATCTAGCGGCCCAAATTAAGAAATTTGAGGTTTAAAACAGTGCTACGAATTGGTCACTAATTGGTCATAATTGGTCACTAGGTCCGACTAATTGGTCATTTATACAAAAATTTTTGCAATAAGTTTAAAATATCAAGGTCATCCAAAAAAATTTAGCGGCTCAACTTGATCGTAGAGAGCTCAATCAAATTGAATTTAATTGGTCACAAATTGGTCAAAATTGGTCAGTTTATAATGATAATTGGTCAGCGTTATTGACTAGGTTATAATAGTTATTTATGTATCAAAGGCGTAAAACAGGCGTTTATGGACCGCAACGTGTAAATAAGAGCCCGAGCCGCAGGCGAGGGCTATTAACACATCAGGTCCATAAACGCTGTTTACGCCTGAAATACATACAAACTTTTATGCACGACCGATTTAATAATCTTTTATAAAAATAATTGCACTGTCAATTGAAAAAAATCAATTGAAAAAAGTCAACTGTCAAATGGCAACTGTCAATTGACAAAAGTCTATTGTCAAATATCAACTGTCAAATGTCAACTGTCAAATGTCAAATGTCAACTGTCAAATGTCAACTGTCAACTGTCAAATGTCAACTGTCAAATGTCAACTGTCAAATGTCAACTGTCAAATGTCAACTGTCAAATGTCAACTGTCAAATGTCAACTGTCAACTGTCAAATGTCAACTGTCAAATATCAACTGTCAAATGTCAAATGTCAACTGTCAAATGTCAACTGTCATATGTCAACTGTCAACTGTCAACTGTCAAATGTCAAATGTCAACTGTCAAATGTCAACTGTCATATGTCAACTGTCAAATGGCAACTATCAAATGTCAACTGTCAAATATCAAACGTCAACTGTCAAGTTCCAACTGTCAAATGCCAAATTTGAAATGTCAAATCTCTACTGTCACATGTAAAATATTATCTGTCAGCTGTGAATGTCAACGATTGTTTTAATAATAAAACTTATAAAGGATATTTTTTATTTTTATTTTTTGTGAACAATTTAATATAAATGCCATTTCAACTTACCCTGTATAACCATTCACCTAATAATTTGTATTCATTCGTTATTTAAAATAAATAATTTGATTGAAAGTAATATGCACAGAGGCTAGAGATAATATTTTAAAACAATAATCTATATACCGATGTTGTCGTTACCCTAACAACAAAGTCAAAATAGGTGGTGGCCATTTTTACCTAGACTTATTGTCAGTCTAGATGATTTCAATATTTAAGATAAAAACATTACTTTACCGCCCGCTATTTACACTTTACCGCCCGGCGGGCGGTAAAGTTGTCCACGGGCGATAAAATAGCACTTTACGCCCGCTAAATATATATAATAATCTGTACTTTACCGCCCGGTCGTGCATAAACTAAATTATGACTTTCAAGGTCAGTTCCCATCTATCTAGCGGCCCAAATTGGGAAATTTGAAGTTTAAAATAGTGCTCCGAATTGGTCATAATTGATCACTAGGTCCGACTAATTGGTCATTTTTACAGAAATTTTTGCAATGAGTTTAAATTATCAAGGTCATCCAAAAACTTTTAGCAGCTCAATTTGATACTACAGAGCTCAATCAAACTAAATTTAATTGGTCACAAACTAGTCAACATTGGTCATTATATGATGATAATTGGTCAGCGATATTGACGAAGTTATTAACTTAATATGACTTTCAAGGACAAGCAAATTTTGTGAGCGACCCAAAATCAAAAATTTGCGTTTAAAAAAAAATATTTCTAAAGGTAGGAACAGTTGAAATATTGTAATTTAAACTCCTCTAGTGTTATATTAATTGGTCACGAATTGGTCACAATTGGTCAGTAGGTCAGGAGGATTGGTCACCTGTTTCAAAGGATCTTAGAGAGAGGTGACCAATTAATATAACACTAGCTTTAGAAATCTTTTTTTTTTTGAATTGCAATTTTTTGATTTTGGGTCGCTCACAAAATTTGCTTGTCATTGAATGTCATTATTTAGTTAATAACTCTGTCAATAACACTGACCAATTATCATCATATACTGACCAATGGTGACCAGTTTGTGACCAATTAAATTCAATTTGATTGAGCTCTGTACTATCAAATTGAGCCGCTAAAGTTTATTGAATGTCCTTGATATTTTAAACTCATTGCAAAATATTCTGTATAAATGACCAATTAGTCGAACCTAGTGACCAATTATGACCAATTAGTGACCAATTCGGAGCACTGTTTTAAACCTTAAATTTCTCAATTTGGGCCGCTAGATAGATGGGAGGCTGACCATGAAAGTCATAATTTAGTTAATAACTCTGTCAATAACGCTGACCAATTATCATCATATACTGACCAATTTTGACCAGTTTGTGACCAATTAAATTCAATTTGATTGAGCTCTCTACGATCAAATTGAGCCGCTAAAATTTTTTGGATGACCTTGATATTTTAAACTTATTGCAAAAATTTCTGTATAAATGACCAATTAGTCGGACCTAGTGACCAATTATGACCAATTAGTGACCAATTCAGAGTACTGTTTTAAACCTCACATTTCTCAATTTGGACCGCTAGATAGATGGGGCTTAGTTAGCGGTCCATTTTAACTGACACATTTTTGGTAATGCTTGATTTACCCGGTTTCTCAATTGTTAAAAAACTACCGATTTCCAAAATTTTTTGAATTAAAAATGGTATACCCTTTGAGTATCAAATTTTTGTTTGAGGGATATTATTACAGACAATACAAAAGATTATCTTATTGCTATAAATAAGGAAAATTTTGCACCCAGAGCAACTAAAAAAATATATATTCTAGGTAAAAAAATGGTATATGAAAACTTGCAAGAAATTATGATTCACCTAATACCCCGAACTGTTTCAAACCGGGTTTCCAGGGAATTCGAGACATACCTTCACCACCAAGGGAGGTCTAATAATCTTCTAACAAAAATGTGTTTTAACTATCATTTTACCTTGATTATGTAAAAAACGGTTAAACGATAATTCGCAAGTTAAAAGAAGATAATATTGCTGCTTGTTAATGGCATTACAAGGTTGAGAAATAATATAGTACCGCAACCGTTGTGTTTGATCTCGAATACCAGGAGGACAAATATCTGCAGTCGGTCATGGCAATTTCGGTATTTTTAGGGTATTTTTAATGCTATGCTTATTATATGAAGCTTTGATGAACCAAAAGAATGAGAAAGAGAGGCAGAAAAGAACATTATATAGAATATACCCCAATCCTCTACTGAAAAATCAGTGATTTTATAATAAAAATAAAAAACCATCAAAAATGTAAAAAGTCACGAAAAACTTGAAAAGTTGTGACAACTTGCTATTTGATTATAATAAGGTTATAAAAACCGGAAAGGACAATGATCTTTTTTTTTTAAACCGGCCAGAAATTAGTACTTTCCGGTTTATTATTAGGCCAGAAAATCTCATTTTGTCGGTAAAAGCTTTTACCGGACTCATTTTTATTTACTTTCCGGTCTATCTTTAATGAAAAAAACAATAAAATAGTTAGTCTAAGAGAGCAGTCAATTAGGCTTTCCAATGACCTGTCAAAAATTATTCAATATGGCGGCTGTGGGCAAACAATAGTATTGTTTTGTATTGTTGTCATAGTGTTTTTTGAGTGTTTTGTTAAATTAAGTGTAGAAGTTTTTATTGTTGTGAGAATATAGATTTTGTGACTTTATATAATAGTTTTTATATATTTTTTGGACTTGTTAACTTATAATTTGAAAAAATGCCTTGTGGTTGGTTGTGGGAGTCGATCAAACAGGGATGATGTAAAATTCTTCAGTGTGCCTGCGGTTTTGAGCCACAAATTTCTTACAGATAAGAACGAATTGCCTTAAAGGCGAAGGGCTCTGTGGATACTAGCAATCAAGAGGGACGATCTCACACACACACACAAAACTAACAAATCAGAGAGTGTGCAGTAAACATTTTATTACTGGTAAGTTATTTTAAAAATAGGTGACCAAATTTTGTTATGACTTTAGTCATAGCCCTCATACGTACATTGAAAGTATTTTACATGTCTTGATTAATTTTAGGCAAACCTGCTGCTTTAGAGGACGAAAATCATCCTGATTGGGTTCCATCACAGGAAATGGGACACACATCTAAAAAAGTGCATAGACAACAGGATGATGTTGAAAGAGTGGAAAGATTGGAGAAAAGAAGGAAATTAAGGGTAAGTAAATGCAAGAAACACATTTATCTTATGCTTTTTAAGGGTGAAACAATTTTAAAAGCAGATCAGACTCCTCTTTTCTGCAAAGTAACAGGTCTTTCTTTTAAAAAACTAAAATATTATTTCGACTTTTTACTAAAAAATATTCCCAGCTGCAGTGCAGTGATGCTAGATTGTCTCCTTATTTGCCATAAATACTAAACCACCAGCTCATATGCCAGTTCAGAACTTACAGTATTGTATGATTTTGACTGTTCGAAGCACTTTCACTCAATTTGTATTTATATGAGGTATTGTAATTTAATTTAATTAATTGTATTGACCCTTACTGTTTGAAAGTCCATTTTATTAAGAATAATAAAAATAATAAAAAACCTTAGTTTTTTATATAAAACTTTCACTTTTAATGTTTTTTTACAAAAAATGACATATGTTTCGCTTTACTAAGCATCATCAGATTGACATATAAAGTTACATTTTGTTTATTTGTAGCTAACTATCTGATGTTGAATCGGTAATATTAAGGTTAGATTAAGTATGAAGTAGACTGATATCACTATATAAGAATTAAAGAGAAATATCGAAAATTTAAGAGACTGACTATGTTCTTTTTTTTTGTTGTTGATTTTCTTTTAACTTTTTGTTTAACCCTGTATATCTCGAGAACTATAAAAGGTATTGAAAACGTTAAAAGTGTTATGGCAAATATAAAGATTTTTCTATAGAGAAATATTGAAAATTTAAGGGATAGACTGACTATGTTCTTTTTTTTATTGTTGATTTTTGATTTTCTTTAAACTTTTTAGTAGGTATTTCATTTTTTATGTCTTTTGTTTGTTTTAAATTGTAATTTTGTGTTTTTAAAAAAAGTACAGAATAAATATATTGCTAAGAAAAAAATGTCTTTTTATTTCCTCTACAATTTATAATCTCTTTTTTTTACTTAAATGTTTTTACACTTCAGTAAAATTCAATATTATTTAATAACATATACAATTTATATTAATATTTCGATTTTAGTTTACATAGCTAAATACTTTTGGAGTAACTTTTTGTAAATATTTTTTTTCCTTTTCAATGATGCACCAAACATCTGAAGGCTTTTCATTTGCTTTTTGTGAAAAAAAAGTTGTTTATTAGAACTATTGTGAAAGTTGATAAGTGATATTCCGAAATCTCAAATCAATGTAGGACTTATAGATTTTAAATTTTAATTTTAATTTTTCACGCCCCTGTGGGTAAAATTTCGTAAATTCAGTTCACAATTGACCTCAAACTTATAAAAATAACTATTTTTCTGCGACGAGAAATAAGTTTGACATTTTATCTCTTTTAACGGGTCACAAAACGTCACTTTTTATGAAATTATTACTTTTTTACCATGGGAAAAAAGTGAGTACTTTTTTCCCGGATATATACACATAAATAAATCAAATTGACAGATAGTTGATTGATAACGCAGGTCTAATTGTCACTATAAGGACAAAAGCCTACTAGTTTTAAAATTCAAATTTTGCATCAGTAATTTTCTGATTTTATTTAAAATATTAAATCGTCCTCACAGAAAAAAAAAGTGTATTATACACGGGAAAAATATTAGATTTTAGCTCTCGGTTTTCCCCTTGTATAATAAATAACTATTTTGCAAAGTTTTAAACCTGTAGGACTTATAAATTTTAATTTTTTTTCACGCCCCCGCAACTCCCCATGTGGGAGGAATTTTGTAAAATCTATTCACAATTGACTTCAAAATTATAAAAATAACTATTGTGCAAAGTTTCAAACCTGTAGGACTTATAGATTTAAAATTTTTTTTTTCATGCCCCCGCATCCTCCCTTGTGGGTGGAATTTCGTAAAATCCGTTCACAATTGACCTCAAAATTATAAAAATAACTATTTTGCAAAGTTTCGAACCTGTAGGACTCAATAGATTTTAATTTTATTTTTTACGCCCCCGCAACCCCCTGTTGGTGAAATGTTGTAAAATCCGTTGACAGGTGACCTCCAAATTATAAAAATAACTATTTTGAAAAGTTTAAAACCTGTAGGACTTATAGATTTTAAATTAATTTTTTTTTCACGCCCCCGCAACTCACCTCGTGGGTGAAATTTTGTAAAATCCGTTCACAGTTGACCTTCAAATTAGAAAAATAACATGATTTCTGTGTAGCTGTAACCATTATGGTTGCACACGCGAGGGAAGCTTAAAAAATGGAGTAACTTCCGTTTTTCTAACATTTCCCTCCACTGCTCTGCTCCTATTAATTGTAGCGTGATGAAAAGTATACTATAACCAGCACAGGAGTATGAAAAATAATTGTACCAATTTTCGTTGAAATCGGTTGAGTAGTTTTTGTTTCTATAGCGGTTATACAGACAGACAGACAGACAAAAATTTTACTGATTGCATTTTTGGCATCAGTATCAATCCCTTATCACCTCCTGATAGTTATTTTGGAAATATATTTCATGTACAGAATTGGCCTCTCTACAGATTTATTATAAGTACCTATAGACTATAAAATAACTTGACATATTATGACGTTTAGTTGAAAACGTGAAATTTATTATAAAATGGATATTCAAAATGATGCATTTGATTGTGAATTAATGGAAGATGAAATTGTTAAGGCGGCCACCCAAGCAACGTTTGTTAAAAAAATGTTAAAATTAGTTAATAAAGACTTCTTGTTATAATATGAAGTTTACGGTACAACAATGCCCGTTTTAAAAAAAATATTGTACGTAATACTTCCCAAAAGTGCTTTTACTGCACTCGCAGGCTTGCAGGACTCGCCTGCGACTCGCCCTGCAATTTGACCACTCGTCCAGTAAAAGACCACTTTCGGGACTTGTTACGTAAACTACTATTATTTCTATATATAGAGTAAAAACATACCATCTCAAATTTTTTTATTTATTTACAAATTTTGTTCGCTTTCGAAAACCAGGAAGAAAGAAATATCTTCAACTCAATCATAACAATTTTTTACTTTCTTTATTTTCAACAAAATTTATGTTCAATATTCATTATTCTTCAAATTAATTCTTTATTTGGACTTACACCTACAAAGACTTTTCATGAAAGCTAAGAAATATCATGAACACGTTGTTTGGTGAAAGCAGGGTCCTGTTGTAATCAAGTGGATTTATGTTTTCAATTGATTTAACTTTTTTATTTCACCACATTGTTTATATAAGTAAAATCAATTTGTATTTTAGAATATACCGAGTTTTACGAACCATTTGTGTACATTGCAAAAAAAAGAAAAACAATTTTTTGCAGAAATATGTACCTATATACTTATATTTATTTATTGAAAAATTTTGCGATAACTTAGTTAAAGTATTATATGTATAGATTTATTCAAGGATTGGGACGTGTACAATGTTGGTCCGACACTGAATAAACTTTATAAAATAATTATTTAAGGTTGTAACAAAAACTTCTATACTTACTTCATATTGAAACAATATCAAGAAACCTCCAATCGACCTTAAAGATACTAATATTCGCATTAAATAATTAATGAATCATAAGGTAAAGCTACTTAGAGTCATTAGACACATAATGGTAAGAAATAATAAAAGTACTTATGAATAATCTATTAGCCGAGGTATATGTCGTTCTTAAATACAAACTAGTATTTATCTTAATGATATGATGTATTTGTTTGCGATATTAGAGTAGTATTATTAATTTATAATTCATCGTCGAATTGATTGCTACTGAAACGACATGATATTATCAGATCGTTTTCTTTAAGAAATTGTTATACATGTCATGAAATAATATTTAATTATTTCGAAACTAATTTAGTATACCGTAATATTCAAGAAATTGATAAGTACACCAATAATGCTAATATACGTATTCTAATAAGTAAATAGATTATGCGATAAGGAAATGACTTTGGAAAATTTTTACAAATACACCATAATAGTTTACTTACATGTGTATGTGTATATGTGTTTAAACTTTAAAGTGTAATGGAATAAACTTTAAAAGCATTTTGAAATTTAAATATTACATAAATTTAACTTTTTCTGATCAATATAATAATTGCATTGAAGGTTTTTGTAAATAATATTCGACAGGTATTGAATCTGTAAACTCTATCTATAACCGATAGGGTCATAGAACGATTGCTAGGCTGATGAGTTTATCTAAACATAATTTACTATAACATATACACGCCTCCTAATCCTATCAAAGAGACCAGCTTTCGAATCAAGGTTGTCAGATATATTCCCTAAAATTCTTAAGTTTATATATTATGAAAATGTTCTCTCTAATTTAATATTCAATTCTTACTTAATGACATCCTTAAAATGAAAATATTCTTAAAAAATATATAAACTAATTAACTCAGTACTTAATATTTTAATGAAATCTTCACTAATGAATTAGAAAAAATTGAGTATCGCTGAAATTGTAATATAATGTGAATTAAGCGAGGAGTTTTAAATGCACGTTTTAGCACTAATACTGATTTCTCATTTGATTCTCACAAGTGAGAGTATTGAGTATCGGTGAAGTTGAAAAATGTAAAGAAAGGTTTTTGTTATTTCTTGGCATTTTAGTTCCGTAAAAGTCTATAGTTAAAATAAAAAAACGACAGTCTGTCTGGATGTTTTTTTTTACGAGTATCTTCTACTGGATGGATTTAGATGAAATTTGGTAATATACCTTAGTTTAGGACAATAACTTCATCGATAAAAAACGTAATTATAATATATTGCGTAAAAAAATGAATTTCATAAAAAATAGAATAACCTAGTTCCATGCATTAAAACCAATATCGTGTTTGATGATGACAACACTGCGTCGCTTGACTTCTACATCCGACTTAATCTTTCATTTCAACAATAGCGGATATAACTGATTAACTGGTATATTTTTTGTTGCTATTATAACACTATGGCGTTTTGACGACCCTCGTTTTAATTTTAGATGATAAAAATATGTTTAGAATTTTACTTTTTAGCTTTGTATATTAAAATAAGCATACTCATTTTATACGGATTTATTTAGTAGGTATTTTACGAATTCCTTGGCGAGATAGTCTCCTAATAAGGGAAGCAAATATCTTATAAAAAATTAATAACAAAAAACAATATAACGAATACTATTGCTTTAATTTTAAAACAATAATAAACTTTTTCTTTAATGATTTAATAAATAGATCTGTATTTGAAAAAATCCAACTTTGAGTTGGAGTATTTTTAGATGTTTTCTTATTCCTTTTAGCTTAAAAGTTAAAATTTTTAAAACGATGCAACCAGATTAACTATCTTTGTTCTTTTTTCTTTTATAAGTACCATCGCTACTTTGTCAGATTGGTTTGTGTATCGCTCCGTCCCTATAATCTCGTAGGTTCATAAAATTTGCTATATAGAATCCTTATGTTATGGGGAAAAAACCTATTGATTTTAATCCAGATCGGATAAACTCTAATGGTAAAATTTTAACGGTTTTTAGAAAATCGTGCTAATTTGGTTAATACGGTTTTAGGATAACTTAACTTTGTAGATACTTATTTATTTTCAGTAATATATTAATTTGAAATATTAAACGTAGTTTCATAAATGAGTTTAAATTCGATGGTACTTTCTTACTTCTTACATGGTGTTGTTTGTGATTTAATTTAATATTCAGTCATAAGTATTCTTAACATTTTTGATTTTTTCGTCCCTTATGTCTCTTTTCTTTACTTTCTATTTTTAGTTTGCATTCTGATATATTTATTCTCTTAATATGGCAACTCTTCTTCTTTTTCGTGGTTGTTACCTAATTCATGTCTAATTTGTTTTGCGTTTGTAGATCATTTCTACCAATTCACTCATCTGTCTTTGTTCTTTCTTTTATTATTTGTTTTATTTTAATCTTCATTTAGATATGTTATTTTGATTTTTTTTTATTTCTGTTCTACATGACATATAATTTATTTATTTTATTTCAATAAATATTCCGATAAATACCTACATCGGATGCAGTAATAAAAATATTGGTTTTTCCAAATTTGTATAAACAGGATTTTAAAAATTCCTTATAACATCATCAATTTACTAAGAAAATCTTAAAGCCGATAAGGGTTCATTTCACAAAGGTCTAAGCGTACCTATATTTACCTGAAATACGAGAAAGTTATTATATGGCCACGTACTGTGCAAGTAACATACATACCATAAAGTAATTTACTGATGGTAATGCATATTTCGAGGAAATTATTATCTCACGTAAATTGAAAATGTTAAATAACACTACGGAACACAGGTAGAAAGGGTATGATGTATTTAGAAGCAATTTTGAGAGAAACTTAAGATTTTATGTATATCCTTCTATATTAAAATTGTGAGGTGTAACTTTCTTTAATATCTTGATTGGTTAATTTTTTATATATTTATTATTACAGTTTTTTTTTGTATCACAATGCAATATTTTGGGTACGTTTAGAAAAACATTTAAAGAAAATATAATATATAAATAAAATTTTCGTATCATCACATATTTTATACCTACAACTATTATTTGGTTCTTTATTTTTGTTTGAAATAAATTTGGCAACCATGTCAAAAATTGCCGACTTGTTAAGGATTCGACTTTTTTACTATGTCAATGTCATTTTATTAGTTTCCTACCTATGTGTATAAACAGGATGGCAAAGTTATGTAGTAGTAATACGAAATATTTAGTACACGATTATTTTTAAGATATCTCTCATGGGATTTTTGAAAATTTTAAAATGTATAAAAAAGAAGAATACTTATATACGGTGCACCTAAACTGCGTCCAAAATAATCCAGCCCTATAAGCCGACACCCGAATTGCGTTCAAAAAATATTTTGATTTAGTATGTACAAATTAAAACATGCTAACTGCGGGATGGGATATATAAGTAAAAACGACTACTTAGGTAAAATTTATAACTTTATTAATATAAAAAAAAAACTATTATTAAATAAAATAATTAAATTGAAACAATACTATTAAATTTGTACGAGACACATTTGACAAAGTCATATCTATTTAATTTATTATTATTATATTGCATAATTTTCGATTGGATATATTTTTGTTTATTTAAAATTTCGTTCCTTTTCATGTTTTAACACAGGATTCATTCTTACGTAAGTATCTGTTTGTATATTAATTAACGACTAATATATAAATATCAGGATGTGGAGTAGGACAATAAGCGCTAAATTTAGAGCGAAATGACTCGCAAGTGTTTGTAGTTCTACTTCTGGTGTAGATAAAAAGGACAGCCCAAATATATTATGTAGCCATTTCCCAATGGTGGAACCCATATCTTTATATTCTGTACTCAGACCAAGTTTTTGTATTTTACGCCAACTAAAAATGAAATATTTTTTAGGGAAATATTTATCATAAAAAAGAGTATTACTCACCATGATTGTGCAAGATGAAATTTACAACCTATTAATTGCACTTCTGGAAAAACTTCTGACACGCTCGAATGAATAGCTTGCTCAAAGTCTATTACACCAAACATTTTGGTTTCAGGATTAATCCCATGTCATGAATCTTCTTCTTTATAAGTTGGAATACTCTCACATAACTTATTTTACTTTTATCTTTTTACAAGCAAAAGGCAACAGGAACATACATTTCATTTGCGTATGCGTGGATGGTAAAAAGTTGCAAAAAAATTTTGTGCAGTAATCGAATGTACCATCAACAAACAATACTTCTTGCTTGCACATTAATTCAATGTTGGATGAACAAGAGAACACTACAGTATTAGTCTCCATATCATTAATTAGGAGAAATGGTTCGTCTTTTGTGCTGTTAGTATTCACATTATTTAAGAACTCATGAACTTCATTTATAGATTTAGGTAACTTTGGCACCAATTTTAATTTGGTTTGATTAATATTATTACGAATGTATCGCATGTCTTTGACGGTTATACTGTCTAAAGTTTCGTTTTGTACCGCCAATTCCCGATGAATTAATTTAAAAGGTCTTTCAGCCAACTCATCTACAGCTTTTCGCTTCACCGAATTATTTATCTTTTGTCTTTGTAAGACATCTTCATTTAAAACATGATTATGATCACCACTTTTTTTGAAAAGACAAGGTCTTCACTGATGGTATATACTTTGGCTGCACATTTTTTATTGGTACAATACCACACTCATTCACCAGTTTTTTTCATTTCACGAAATTTATGAAATTTGAATTTTTCGTGAATGATTAAAGGGTTGCCCCTTTCACTTAACATCTGCGTGAACAGCATTTTTAATTAAACAAATAATTGAAATTTGAACCGTTTACTACAAAGATAGAAATTATTCTAAAATTTTCAATTTTCAAATATTATGAATACAACATTCATCTTAAAAAGGTCATTCAGGTAATTACGGATTATATCATTAACATCTAAACATTCAGTTTGAACGCAGTTCAGGCAGGGGATTATATCCTTTAATTGCATTTGTACCTGACTCATTTTTGGACGCAGTTCGGGTGCGCCCCTTATATAAAATGATATTAAGAAGAAATTGAAAAAATGTCGCATCCAGCAAGAGCCTAACCACTAACCTTTGCCTATACATCGCAACGCTCTAATAAAAAAAATGATTTAGAGTTTGATGTTTCAATTGCCGATTTGACAAAATCCCTATCTGATTAACGTCATGCTATATACGCTTAAGGAGAAATTGAGTAAGTGTCAGATGTGACATAAGTTGAATTTAACGATCAAAAAGCTAAATAATTACTAAGCATTCAAAGCTTTATGGTTAGAGACGAAAGGTTGATGGTTTAAGCCTGCTGGATGCAAAAATTTTTTAATTTCTCCTTAATATCATTTAATATATTCTTTAAAATCATTAATATATTCTTTAAAATCAAAGCATCTTTCATAAGTGTAAGAAAAATATTAAAATGAACTAAGAACTTGCAAACAGCAACTTTTTATGTGCTACGTGATTTTCATGAAAAGGGGATACACAAAATACATGTTCAAAAAATCCTTGTTAAAATTTATATAACTATAAAACCTATATATTTATGTATTGATCAATCTATGAGTTAAAACGTTTATTTTTAAAATCCTATACTGCAAGATTGCACATAAGTTTTTATATAAATGTGGTTGAAATAAATTTTATTTTGTTTGTGACATGGATTAAGCCACAACAGATCTTTCAACACCTTTGTTAAAAAAAAATATGAAATCTTATCTGGTCGGTTATCCGAATCGTCAACTTTTTCAAGTACATATAATACAAGACTTAAATAAATACTACAGCATGCGCGAAAACAAAGGACACTGAAATCAGGAAGCCTGTAAAAATAAATATAATCGCGTCATATGAAACAAGTGACAATAGTTGTCATGGTATTTTTAAACATTGTTTATTCTAACAAACTGTCAAAAAGATTCGAAATGGTGCTTACAACGCAAGAAAATAGTATATAACATTACTAGCAAGGTAAGAGGGTTTTTACTGGCGAATGGAGGATATAACTGACGAGCCGCAGGCGAGTCAGTTACCTCCTTGAGCCAGTAAAACCCGTTACCTTGCGTGTATTGTTTTATATTTTATTTGTTTCTCATTTGTAAAAAGGCTAGATAAATTCCAAAAAAATCTCAATAATTTGTCGCAAATGTCGTAAGCTATGGAAGCGTTGCCATGAACATGTCTGTTTATTTTTCTTTACATTTGTTTTGGCGAAAGCGAAAATGAATGTACCAAAAGAAATTATTGAGGCAGCCAGCAGTGTAGCTTTAAGTTTATTACCTGCAAAATCAGCTTCAAGGTACGAGCGAGAATACGACGACTTCAAAAAGTGGAAAAACAAAAATAGTGTGATTGGGGTAACTGAAGATGTTTTGTTGGTCTACTTGAATCAACTATCAGCTAGATTCAGCCCTAATACTTTATGGGCAAAATGGTCTATGCTAAAAAGCTGCTTGGAAATGAAAGAAAATGCCCCTGTTCGCAGGTTTGTTTTCCTTAAAAAATTTATTGAAAAATATGACGTTTAGTTGTCATTTGCAGATTTCAAAAGGTAATAGCGTTTCTAAAACAAAATTTTCTAATGTAAATAATACTACTAACTTGTAAAAATTTTGCAAGTTAACTGTCAGTTTTACAAGTTAGTGACTTCATAAAATAAACTTTCTTGATTAATATTGTGTTTTTGGAAACTGACGTTTACAAATGAGAAACAAATAAAATATTTATTATTGAGTATTATTTCCGCTCATACGGGAATGGACGATCAAATGGACCTAGTTTGTTAATGGTTGCCAATCAATTTCGGAAAGAGTTTCAGAAGCCTGCACCGACTAATAAGGACTTTTTAAGAGTCGTTGCAAAATTTCGAAGAACAGGAAGCGTTTTAACTCAACGCAAAAGCTGTACTGGTCGTCCAGTTACCGTGACAACAAATGCGAATCAAGGAAGGCTATTTCAACAGATGTTAGAATCACCAAAAAGAAGTCTCCGCAGAACATCTCTACAAATGAATTTGAGTGAAACGTGTACCAGAAGAATGTTTAAGAAGATTGGTGGTTTTCCATATAAAATACAGATTGGGCAACACTTGACAAGACAAGAAATCAAGAGTTGTTTATTGTCCTTCAGTCTTGGCAATGGTTTATAAACAACCCCTATTTTTTTTAATTTGTGGTTTACAGACGAATGTCACATCCATCTGAATGAATTTATTAATCGACAGACAAATCGTTTTCTTGGTTTTGTACGACCAGACATCATCGAAGAGAAACCTCTTCATAGTGACCGTGTAACGATTTGGTTCGCAGTGTCAGGTATTGGATTATTGGGCCCTTACTTCGTGGAAGATGAGCGTAGAAGACCCGTTAGGTACACTAAATCAAGTGCGATATAGAGGACAAATTTTTACACCATTTTTTATTGATCTCAGACAATTCTGTCGGGCCAGAAACATAAGTTAAATACCCACGACAGCATCCTTAATTTTTCATGTTTAATAAAGCTTTAGTTTTTCAGTGTCGTTTGTTTTGGCGCATACTGTACATTTATATCGACAAATACAAACTTTTATTAAGGAACAATTGCAGGTTTTGTTGATTATCATTTTGGGAATTTACTATTGCATATTATCATAATAGAATATGTCTAAGTTTTACTAAAACTACGGTGTCTAAATATACTGTATTTTTCTTAATAGTTATTATATAGAAAATATAGAAAAAATACAAAATTATTTCTACACATAAAAAAGTTGATGACAAAGTTAATGACATTTATCGATATTATATTAAAGTTTTAATATAGTATCTATAGTAAAAGCCAAATAAAGTTGCGTGCACGTCACCAAGGTCGTAATTCTATTGTATATGTGGCTACATTTCTAATTTCTATAGAAAAGTGTATGTTACTTAAGTTTGCTAAACAATCACTACTAAAAATATCCCGATCAATAAAAAAACTTTTGTAACAAAATATTGTATATATATTATAGCTTTTTTGGATTTAGACGTCCCTCATTGTAAAATTTTGTTTTAAAATATTCATGAAGAGACCACCAATTAATGACGGAATATTAGTCACTGCCAGAAATATTGTCATGTTGCCGCGTCGTTTTTTGAGTTTTCAATCAGTGTTTGTGACTTTTGTACTCGTAGTGTTATCGATTTTTGAGATTATCTTGTGAAAAACATTTATAATACAAACTGTTTTTTTTTCAAAACAACAAAGCATTTTATTTTTTTATTGTTAAAATGCCCAAACAGCTAAATAGTCGATGCAAAGAACTTGTGGCTTCATTAGTTAACTATTTTGAAGAAGAAAGGAAGAATAAACCTCTTTAAAAAGATTGCTCAATGAACTTGGGTTAAGGTGGATGAAGGATAATCCACGACGAGGACTTATAGAATTACCTAACGTTGTTTTTAAAAGAGTACAATTCTTGAGAAGTTATAAGGAAGCGAAGGATAAAGGTATATATCAATTCGTGTTTCTTGATGAAACTTGGATATTTCAAAATGGCATCATTGGCCATTCTTGGCAAAATGAAAATATAAAGAGTGTTAAAACCACTAAAACGGATGGCAAAAGGTTTGTTGTATTAACATAGATTGTTATATGAACATTTAAATATTATCATTGCAGATATATTATACTACATGCTGAAATGGATTTATAGAGGGTGTTGAAGCAATATTTTGTTCAAAAACTCAACTTAGTGATTATCATGGGGAAATGAACCAGGCGAATTTCTTGAAATGGTTTGAATATCAGTTGCTACAAAACTTAGAGAATCCTTCTCCAATAGGGATGTGGACTGTACTCAAATAAGTATAAAATTTTACCACGAAAAGTTCTATAATAAAAATAATAAAAAACACAATATTTTCTTCAATAAACAGGGGATTAATTTTTTATTTAATAAAATGTAATTAAATATTTCACTCTCAAGTCACGTGACAATGAACACCAAACAAAATGTGTGACGTCACTTGTTTCCAAACAAGAATTTTCGATGTCAAGTAATATGATGTTTGTTGATATTTGAAAAATATTATTACTGTTTTTACTTTAAACTTTATGTTTATAAAATGTAGAATCCATCTTATTAACACAAAACTACAAAATAACTTTCTATTACATACAACTTCGACAATGTTTAGGAGCAAGTGACGTCACAGCGGGCGTTTCACAGATATCCTCGTTTTGGCACGAAATTTGAAATGGAATTTTAAATAACTTATTTTAAAGCTATTAGTTGTAGTAAAAAAATAATAACAAGTAGTTTAGGCTATATTTGGTACTTATGCATGGTTTTAAACACTTTCCCAAAAATAGTCCACATCCCTATTGTACTTGATAAAGCACCTTATTACAGTACCTATGCTATTGCATAAAACTCCGAATACAGGGTGGTCAAAAAGTGCTATTGAGAAGTGGTTGACAAAAAGAAACATTCCCTATTCCCATATGATGTTCAAAACAGAACTGTTGCACATCATTTCTCAGTAAATATACAGATATAATCTTACATAATGTCATTTATTTTAAACATTTCTTTTAGAAATAAACCACCAACCAAATATGTAGTGGATGATATAGCAGAACGGTATGGACACAAAGTTTTACGTCTTCCTCCTTACCATTGCATCTTTAACCCTATTGAATTAATTTGGGGCATAGTAAAAAATTACAACTGCCTAAACATGTAGCATGAGGCACTTAACATGATTAATCCTGATATGTGGAAAAACTCTATAAATCATACTGAAAGAGAAATATTTAAATGGTACGAGAGAGAAAGAATATTTGATCGTCAAGAAATTGGTCCAATAGTGAAAACAGCGACACTAATGTGGAATCAGATTCAGAAAACGTTTAGTTCGTTGATGTTGATTTTTTTAATGTCATGTTGTGTCTTTGAAAATACGTTCATTATTAAAAAATATTTTATTTTATTGCTTGTGGTTTTATTTTGATTACATTTATTGTTTGGTAACTCAGTAATAACCTTACCGCTTTTATTGTGAAATTCCTTAGTTTGTGAATTCAATTCATGAATTAAGAAAAAACAAATGAAAAAAAATATCGCTAATTTTCAAGTTCCATTTAACATAATGTGAAATTTTCTACCTTCACGTTTTTTGTTCACTTCAGTTATTTTCTGTTAATTTTCATACTTCATGAACAATCTGACAACGCTGCAAATTTTCTCAATAATGACGTGAACGCAAGTTTATTTGGCTTTTACTATACGTCATATTAACAGGTGCAAAATTTAAGGGATTTCAAGGAAATAAAAAAAAGAGTTGATATTTCGACGATATATATTGTGTCTTAATTAATATACTGTAAATTTCGTAGTTTAAACCACGAAATTGGACTGCATAATGTAAATCTGCTGTCGATAAACAGCTTACAGAAAATTATTAAATTCTAGGCACATTAAAAGAAAGTAATAATAGACTACATCATGTATGTCAAGCTAGCATATCCATTTCATAACGACCAATTGCAACCACAAACATATTTTATTGCTAATTTATTACACAACGTAAAACTCATCCCCAGAACAATGCGGAAAACGGACAAAGTGATTTGGAAGCAAACAACAAACAACCCAAATTTAATTGCTATTGTATTGACGATCTAAAAAAAATATTGCTTTAACCCTTTCCGAGAAACAATGGTTAGGTACTCTAGCTTGATAGTCAACCTAGCATAGCCATAGCTGTATCTCGGCAACCAAAAGGACTACGAGGTTCGTAAAGGTAGCCTATTTTATTGCTTATTTATTATAGTATAACTAGACACACTTGGAAAGGAATTATTTTTACGATTTTACCAGGGGAAACTCAAAAGAACGTCATTACATAAACGAACCTAGTAAAATATCTATTTAATGTTGCTTTTAACGTCCTGACTCACACCTGTACGCCCATGAAGAGAATTCTTGGAAATTCGAAAAGAGCGTTGACCACGCTTATTCAAGTGGTTTTGGATAAACTATACTATCGAATGGTATATCGACAAACACCCAAAATTGAATTTTTCTTCCATAAGAAAGCGGAAAACGAAGCAACATTATTTTTGATGTTTTTGAATGCCGTTGCATATAACACCATACTTTGGAGAAGTTTCAAAATAAGTAATATGTAACTTAAAAGAGCATTTTAAGAACAAAGATTTTAAGGACTTCTTTTCTGGTAGAAATAGAATAGTTTTAGGGCATTTGTGTAAATGTGTATTTTCCGAATTTTGTTCGCTCACTTTAAGTGACTCTGGGTCGCTTTTCGTTTGGATCCCAATCATTTTGTCCGTTTTCCGCATTCTTCTGACGGTGAGATTTACGTAAGCGGTTAATAGGGTAGTTTTTGGGAATTGTTCGATATACCATTGAAGAGAAATAAATTAGCAATAAAATATGCCACCTTTACGAACCTCGTAGTCCTAGCTTGACTGTCAAGTTAACATACCCATTGTTTCCCGGAAAGGGTTGGAGTAATATTTTTTTAGTAGATCGTTTGCAAAAAAATACCAATTAAATCTGGGTTGTCTTTTTGGTTTCAAATCATTTTGTTTATTTTTGCATTATCGTCGGCGTGAGATGCACGTTAGAAGATGATAGGATAGTATAAGGAAGTTGTTCGATATACTATTGCAGAGCAATACATTAGCAATAAAATATGCCACCTTTACAAATTTCGTTGCCCTTTTGGTTATCGAGATACAGTTATAGCTACGTTTCCGAGTAACAATGGGTATGCTAGATACCCATTGTTACTCGGAAACGATTTTAGCAATTAAATATGGTTGTAATTGCAATTCGGCGTTATGAAATGGATATGCTAGCTTGACATCACATTAAAATAGACAACTTTAATATTCTTTTATTTAATTGAGGTTTCGATTTTTAGATTATTTTCTAGTTAATTAAGACTAGACACCAAAAAATAAGTCTCTAATAAACTAACAAAAAAAAATGCAATTAATAATACTAAGTCCAGCAAATACCATTCAGACAACACCTACTGCAAATGCTATATCGGTTCGAGTACTAGATATCTAATAAATCAGTGCACGAACAGCCTCTTTACAAGAAAACTTCCCTTCTTTGGAGTCCTTTATAAATGCTGTTGCTATCGGTTTACAATCTTTCATCCCAAAACGTTCCAGAAATTTTTTAGCAACAGCACACTGATTTATGCTAATAGCTCCGTCGTTACTTCTGCTTATCTCCAGACCAAGAAAGTAGGAGGCAGGTTTAATAGTAACTTTAAACTTTTTTGCAAATTTTCTAAAAACAATTTTTTTGCATTTTCATCATTGGTAACCACAAACCTATTATCTACGTACAAACCTAGAAGTAGCAAATTTTAACTTGTTTCTTAATAAACAAGTAACGGTCAGCTTCACTTTTCTGAAACTTGCTTCTTATAACAAGATAAGCAAATCGTTGTAGTTCTTCATGAGGACTACTTGGACCTAGAGGTTAATCAAGTCGTTGGAAAAACCAAAATAATTCTTAGAAATAGAGATACTGTAAGGACTCCAACCACATTTAAAGATTTAAACAAAAGAACCATTATTACCAAGAAGCCTTAAATAATCCAAAAAAGGAACTTTGGCTAGCAGCAATGGAAAAAGAGATGCAAAATCTTGTTGAAAACCAAACATGTTGTCGCATTGCCCTTACAGTGAACATATTCAATATACTTTATTATAAAATGATTTTATTACGACTTTTTTTGATTTACGTATATTTTTTTAAACTTCAAGTTAACAATAACATATCAGCAATTAGCAAAGCATACAAGTATTGAATAAACAAAGGTTATAAGAGTAGATCACATTATACAAGTGCCATTTAACTACTTTGTCTTTGTCGGCTGTATACGATTTTGCCAACAACCCTCATTATCGGATTATGCAGCAACCGAAGTCGTCAACAAGTTCAAAACATCAACTAATCCTTCAGGTGTTTTGGACAATGCATTTTTTTGGATAACTATTAAAACAATCCAGGTTGGTTCCGTTTAAAAGATTCTTAATGTAAATTTAATGAGGGTTGTAAGGAGTGGTAACCAATTTATAAATGGCTAAATTATCAAATCAGCACTTGTGATCTTCAAGATGGATATAATATTTATTAAAAGTATACGCGGGAGATATTGTTAGTATTAATTAATTATAAATTTAGTTTTCATGCGAAATTTAAAACGTGTTCATAAGGCGGTACAAGAAACATGGCAAAATATTGGCTGTTGTTTTCTTATATTTTTACTAAAAGAATATAAAGACATGTCCAGTCCTATCGGGAAATGGATACGAATAACATTTGCCTTGACATATTAGCAAAAATTGGAGACTGTTTTGCTTTAGAGCTTTTCGAAATCATGGCTTAGGATGAAAAACTTTTAAAACATTCAGACTATTTGGTAAATAATTATATATCAAAGGACTATTTTTTTCCACCAAACATTTGGGCTGAAAATTCAGTGAGTGTCATGCGTACTAAAGTCCATTTGTTTGGAGTTGGCAGCTAAGAAAAGTCATTAAATCGTAAAATGTTGTAAACAAGACCCTAAATCAGTAGCGCACGTACTTATTTATATCGGTATTAAGAAATTTCTTTTAATCATCATATTTTAATCTTGTTAGATATTTAGAATATTTTGTTTTTCGATTTTAACAAGAACAATTGTGGTCGTTAGGGGTGTAAAGGGATTAAAGTAACCCTATGCGTATAATTGCAAAAACAGGTACGTTATTAGTCTATATATTGAGGATTTGTTTATATTTAATTCTTACTTTTTAATGTGTAGCATATTTTTATTTTACTTTTAATTTTTATTTTAATTTGAATTATGCTTAAAAAAAACCTCGGTTCTACGGTCATGGGATCTATTCACCTACCTGTTCTGACAATATTATCTAGGGTTTCTATTGTGTTTGGGTTAGTTAATCCCTAATTACAGGGTGGACTCTTTGAAAAATAACAACTATGACTATGTTTCAATAGAAATGTATACTATTTTTAGTTATCTTTCATGAACCACCCTTGCTTGGGCTTTAAAGGATTTGCATTTATAATGAATTCACTGTGCTGTCAACTGCAAACAAATAGACTATATTATAATATAAAACTGAATGTTTGTATTAACTAAGTTTGGTAATTTCAAGTGTTACTTACCCTGAGATATTAATTCTTTTACCTACCTTTCAAAGCTACAGCAAAAACTTCGTTGGCAAAATCAACTATAGGATTTATAGATATTAAGTCGTTAAGGGATTATAGTGCTTGTTATTGACGAGTTCGCCTGTCCCCTCTACGTCAACTAATGTTAACCTAACCCTCTATATAAAAAAAATACAGTGACTTAAAACAAAATATCTCTGAATAAGTCTTACATTTAAATAAATCTACTACAATCTTTAAAAGAAAAATTACAAGAGAGTATTTCTTATAATTAGAGATTGTTGCATTAAATTATAACTTTTGTTATAGAACCAATAAATTTATTGACCCTTCAGGTACATTTAAATTAGAAACACCGTTTGGAATACTCAATAATAAAATATTAATATTTATAAACAACATGGATCTCACCGCAAACACATGGAAGAAATTGTAAATGTAATAATAATAAATCACATTCCAGAAGCGATTATTATAATTTTTGTATATGATTCCTTTCACTGTATCAGAAGATAAAGGTCGTCGGAAATAGGTATTGTTACAGATGTATAAGTAATTTAGTACTACTACACAGGCACATTATAATAATTTGCACTTTGACCAAGCATCGGAAATTGCTTCTGTATATTACAGAAGATTGGCGTACAGTGGCATTATTTTGATATTGGAAATATATGAGTTAGTCACACCTTCAAAGGCAGAATGAATGCGTGAGATAATAAAATGAGATTTACTTTAGAAACGGAAATAATCAATAAATAGAGAGAGATTACTTTAATTTAAAAATTGAAATATCGTTACGTATATAGTATTTATTGTAAATTGAAACACTGTAAAATATTTATTAAAGCACGAAAAAAGTTTTATTTTCAATTTGATTAAATTCCAGAAAAAGATACAGAGTACACTGAATAATTACCACTCGCATTAATTTATATACAAATGATTTCGTTTCTTTTCGGTATAATACTGTAATTTTCTTACGGTAGCACAACATAAATATGTTAAAAAAAATTAAATTAACAAAGTTAAAACAATAATGTCTTCTGATGGAAATTGAAGTCAATCTCTGGGACTGCGGTTCTTCATAATAACAATTAAACTATATGAGGACTTAGCGGTTAGTTGAAGCGTTAAATTCACTCTTAGGAATCTTTAAAATTTTAGCACACCTATAATGTGTATCATGTTAAAAAGTAAAATGAATATGAATATCTTTATTGTGTTTCGCAAGCAAAAATAACAAATATTAACCAGTCTATACCGGGGATACCTCTTCATTAGTGACTGAAGAGACAAACTGTACTGATGAGCTCGAAAAGAGCAAAACACAGTATCTACAGTTTGGTGTTGCCTTTGTATGGACTGATTAATACTTATATCTATGTCGCAGCATTCTGTGTTAGAATTCTAACCATGCACAAATCCAGGTTATAGATCTGGAATATATTGACAGCATGGCGCGAGATACGCTTGTATAATTTTTTTCATGATTCTATTTCTGTACATGTGTATGTCATTGAACTTTTTGTATGAGTTCAAATGGATTCAAGAATGGTTGCGATTTACTATTCACTATAAAATGTTTTTTTTTATATATTATTTTTTTACTCATTTGTGTATTTCGACGGTAAAGTGTCAATACTTCCTAAGTGAATTTTATTGTTTAGTTCTACAAATTCCTAATAGATAGCAGTTTAAGTTAATTAATGTAACTCGATAAACCTTTAACATATAGGTTGGATAGACATCCGGTAGATGGCACTGTGTTTTGATTTCTAGATTATTCAACATCTTAGTTATGGGAAAACCCAGTAGATGGTGTTATATTTCGATTTATAAATGAATAGGTAAACGAAAAAATAAAATAAAATAGAAAATAGTTAAAAAAAGCAAAAAAAATTGCGAAAAAAGAAATGCAAGAAATCACCTTTCTGTATTAGGAACTAAAACGCCATCGTAAGGTGGTGTAGTTTGTATCTTATATATTTAAACAAGCAAATCCTACCAAATTAAGTACTATGACACAACCGTAAGGTGGCGCTAGGAATATCACATATATTAGGATAAAAAAATATATTTAAACCGACAATTCTTACTTAAGTACTATGATGTCACCGGAAGGTGGCGCAGTTGATATCTAATACATTTTATCGACAAAATACAACGACAAAAAAAATATAAAAACCTGAAAGCTAACAAGAAAATATTATGAAAACGATAAAACAAAAAAATCCCCAAATAAAACAAAAATCGCAAAAATGTGAAAAAACGAAAAATAAGAAAAGTCCACCGGGTCGTATGTTTACAGATACTAGCATGTGTTGGCACCAGGATATTGAAATCTATGAGGTTTTGGAAAAACAGTAGATTTGCAAATACTAACAGATTTGGACACCAGAGCGTTGAAATAAGTGAGCTTCAAAATTATTACAAATCTATTTAAATAACTGCCCTAGATTAACTTTTGATAATAGGATTTTACTGGCAGAAGGACAAGACATTGACGTGACCTTTTAAGTAACACAAATGGCAATATACAATATACATACATCAGCAACCAATCACATCCGATTAAAGTTTCTTCGATATAAACATGGATTTTTCTGTTAAAAAATTGCCAAAAGATCCTTCTAATAACAAAAGCTGTAAGGAAGAGATGAATAATTTCGAGAAAAAGATAGAAAACATGAGGAATATAATTACTTCCAATACGGCATTCATATGAAGAAAATGCAAGGGCAAATTGACAATAAGCTAAAGCAAATCAAAAATCCATCGGAAAAATTAAGGTTCAAACAACTGCTGTCAGCAGAAAAAGATATGGTGATATAGAAAAAAAGAACCAGAAACCGGATAAGAAACCTCCCACAGAACCAATCTAACGCTAAAGGGCATGGATCTGCTCATTAACCTAACATTATTTTTTATGTTGTATTTTTGTCTTAATATTAATATATTTGTTTAATATGCCAACAACCTTAAATTGTTTATTCATACTTAAATCCCACAAAATAAGTATTTAAAATCAGTGTCATTTGATGTGCATGTTTAGCCACTATAACAGCTCACTGGTATCAACACTCTGGTGTCCAAGTCTATTAGTATTCGCAAATGTACTTATTTTCAAAAATCTCACAGATTTCAACAACGTGGTGTAAAAAACACACGCTTGCATCTGTCAATATACCACTGGGTCAGGTAGTTATTATACAGGGTGTCTCATTATATTCTGACTGTTTTTAAAAGCTTATATCTTCGAAACTGTTGTAAATAATAAAATGTGGTTTTCACAGTTAGGTTTATAATTATCTTAAGTTTTGTTGTGACACGTTTATATAAAATGGCATAATTCCTGTTTACCTGATAGAAAAATGGCGTATTTTCAGAATACAGTAGATGTAATTTTTTAATTTTAACTTCCCTTTCTGTGCACCGATTTTAAACTTTAAGGTATTGTTATAAAGTAAAAATATGCATCTTTTAGGAAATTGCTAAATATACAGGGTCTCCCATTTAAAAAATTACAACTACTGTTTTCTGAAAATACGCCACTTTTCTAGCGGGTAAACCGGAAGTAGGCCATTTATATAAATGTGTCACAACAAAACTTACGGTAATTTTAAACCTAACTGTAAAAACCACATCGTATGATCTAGAACCGTTACGAAGATATAAGCTCTTAAAAACAGTCAGAATATAATGAGACACCCTGTATAGTTGATTCAAATAGAAGTGTCATCAAGTAGTCTCTGGAAAATTCAAATTTGTAGTGGCAGCACCCACGTTTAGTGAAATTTGAATCGTAATATTAGCCAGCTTGTGATCAGATTGCTATACATATGCTAAGTGCTAAATATAACTATAAACATTTTGACACATCGCGATGACTTAATATAATTCCCTAACTAAAGTTCTGTTTCCATTGCATCTAGTAATAAACTTAAAGATGATCTCACACGTACCCAGCCCACTTGATGAAACTTCTATTTGAACCAACTATATATATCTTGGTTAATTTACATGTGATTATAAAGTATAAAAACTCAAATAAGAAATATTGTACTTATGAACAGGTGTATTTTAAAAATGCATACAGTTATAATTTCGATTTATATATTCAGGAATTACCTTGAATAAATGGAACTTATTACGAATATCCTGGAGAAAGATATATGTTAATAATTCAATACCCCGTTTTACATAAATAAATTCATTACTATTATTACTATTGGAACTAGGTCGTGTGCATAAGTAATAAAAATGTAGAATATCTACCTTGAAAAAATGCCTTCATCGCACTATGTATCTTATATATTTAATTGATTTCTTTGGAAAACACAATTGAAAATCAATAACTATACAAAACAATTAACAGGTGACCCTCAATATCAATAAAACAATTAGAAAAAATACTCTCAGAAATAAGAAAGTGTGTAAACAATGGATTCGGATTGGTTGTCACCTCTGTTTTCAATTGTCTTTATTATGCCGTGCGTTTCTTAGCGTGAAGTTCATTGAATTAGTGCTTTTTACCAATCGCTAGAGAGGCATTTTAGTTCTAATAGACAAAGTCAATTTTCAATTATAAAAAAATAAAAAGCAACCTTTTTGTTGTTAGTCTAAATGATTAATTTTTATAATAGATTATCGTAAAATTTATTATTAGCAATACTAAACATATTAAACAATATGTGCACAAATACTTAGCAGTATGTACATAAGTATAAATATCAATCGTTATCTGTAGATGGAAGCCATTAGGTACTTATTAAAGCCACTTATCTGTAAACAACTTTAATTTCAATTTTCACAAATCTACACCAACTGGTTATTTAATTTGCTGGATATATCTCTTTGCATTTCATATCTGATAAAAAAATGTGATTGTTGTTGCGGTCAGTAATTATTTCTCTTTTTTTAAGTTATTCTCTCCACTCAAATAAGTCCATGTCACTAATACTGCTGCCCATTTAGGTGTCTCTTTCTCAGTCTACCCAATTTGATTATTGACGACAGAGAGATATGATCTGCAATAAATTTTCCATCTGATCTTTGATCAGATCTCGCAATTTCTCACCAAACAACCTGTATTTCATTTTACTGTGTATATATTTATTCTTCACTCTACTCCTACACAATCTTCAAATATTAAGATTTTTTTAAACGGAGTTAATTTTTTCATAGTCCATTAGTATTTAAACACCTTGTCTATAATGTGTGTAACAATTTTTTTTATCAAAAATGCCACTTAAAATGTTCAATTCTGCCCAAGAAAAAACTCGTAAGAATCTAACACCCTTATTTGGCTTTACAAACTCTCCGCGACTTGTCACTCGTTTGCTTTGGCCAGTGTGGTGTTATTCTTTTGTAAGGAGCAGTTGTGCAGCACGAGTCACAAAAAATCATTGGACTGAATCTAAAGTAATTTTTGTAGTATGTGACATTTATATATAGTTTTGCACTACAGTTGTTTGTTCCTCATACTTTTATCAACCTGTTATGTCAAAATAATTGATCACGAAGAAATTATTGTACTGTGCTGTATAAAAAAATACACGGTGCTAGCGGTTAATAAGGCCTACCCGATTTAACTGAAGAAAAAAACAACGTCAGTTTGTTTTAAAAGTGGGCATAATTAATGCAAATACAATTAGTTTTGATCTCAATTAGCAAATATTAGATGCCCATTTCTATTATTTAGGATTGTTAAAATATTAGGCCTTATTACCCTACCATAGTATAACTACGGCTTATTGACACGATGTCTTAAAATGTACAATTTTATGGTTATTTACAGCAGAAGATGCAATTTTTTTCAAATATGTATTTGATAATAGTTCTTTTGCGTGTTAAATTAATATTAATTTTCATTAGTTTTCATTAGGCACCATATAATCAAGATAAATTCGTCCAGTTAAAATATTAGCAAAATCCTACAGTAAATCTATATTTTTAAACCATGATCTTTTGTTAAACACCCTTCATAAAAAACTCAGCAGATTCAGATTCAGCAGATTCAGATTTCTGAGATACAGTGAAAATCTGGTTTTGATCTCCACATTATGGTGCTAGTGCCAGTTACAGTTCTTTAGGATTTGGCTCATAAAATCAGCAGAGATTACCTACTGATGTCTTCAGCGTTTAGTACGCTAGTCATCACTAGGATCTAAGAGATTCAGTAATTATTAAATAGTAAAAAATTTAGGCATTTATTGTAGTTTACAGGTCCGTCTGATTCGTGTCAGCCGCACCTGGTAAGTCTGTTAATATTTCCTGATAGACAGAAATGGGATGGAATACAAAAATATTCAGGAAAAAATTATTTAGTTGGTAAAATTTTGAAAAAAAACCTGCTGAAAAATACGGGAGTATTGTAAGTGTGTCACAAGAACGCAAAAGATAAAAAGAACACCAAAAATAAGAAATAGTTTTATCATAAACCTTATCGGAAAAGATATTTAAAAGTGAACTACAAATAAAATGAAAGCTATAACTAAGGAATATATTTATTTTAAGATGATTAATGTATTATAAAATATATATCTATATATCTATCTATATTCTATATATATATATATATATATATATATATATATATATATATATATATATATATATATATATACATATAATAAAACTGTAGAAATGAAAATGTTTGTGCACGCATCACATGAAAACTACTGACCCGATTCGCATGCGGTTTTCACAGACGTATTTGTCTTCTTTCAAATTAACATCTGGTGTATAAAAATTTATCCCCTCACCCCTTTAACGGGGTGAGTAAACAAATTTTTATACAAAAATCAACACGCCACGCGAATGCGAATGACGTCGCGGGTACATCGAAATAGAACCCAAAAATGTGGTTAGATATACATATTGTAACGGGATAACCGTAACGGAAGGGACCTTAATTTAAAAGATTGTTGTTGACAGTTGATTTTTAGAAGTTTGTAAAAAAAAATCAACTGACCATTTTAAATAATGTTTCTAGAAAATTCTAGAAACTTCTAAACACACTAACTAGATTAAATAATGTTGTATATAAGGGGATGCACGGACAGTTAACGTCAGTTCGAGTCAAGTGTTCAGAAGAGTTCATTGTATTGTCAAGTAGTTAGACGTTATCCAGCAGAGTTCAGTGTATCTTAACAATTTTGTAAATAAATTGTGTAAAAAGCCCCCATACGTGTTTCAAATTGGTGTCAGGTGTGGGGTGAAGATATAAGAATGCCTGGAAAAAAGATAAATGAACTATTGGTGGCAGAGCTCAGAAGAGAGCTCGAAGAATTAGAATTGGAAACTACTGGGACCAAATCTGTATTGTTGAATAGGCTCCGTGAATACTACCTAAGTAATAATTTGGACCCTGACGTTGTGGAGTTCGATGACCCGGTTCAAAAAGCAATTTCTGAACTATCGCAACGAATGACGAGCCAACAAGAAGAACAAACTCAACAACTTTCCCGGTTGCAAGAGGAGCTATCAGGACGAATGACGAGCCAACAAGAAGAACAAGCTCAACAACTGTCCCAGTTGTCCAGTCAGATAAGCAGCCAGCGCGAAGATATGTCCCAGTTGTCCAGTCAGATAAGCAGCCAGCGCGAAGATATGTCCCAGCTGTCGCAACGAATAACGAACAACCAAGAGGAGCTTTCCAGTCAGATGAAGAGCCAGCGCGAAGATATGTCCCAGCTATCACAACGGATGTCTACCCTATCAGATGAGTTATCCAGTTCGTTCTCACAGCAAATATCACATCTTCGGGACGAGCAAAATCAGCAAGTTGCCGACTTGCGAGAAGAGCAAAACCAGCAAGTGGCCAACTTGAATCAGCAAGTGACCAACATGCAAGACGAGCAAAACCAGATCAACCAGCAAATGCAGTCCGAGATAAGGAAGCTTCAACAAGAACAGGAAGCTAGCCGCCGAAACCAAACCATCCACCACGGCGACGGAGATGCAAGAAGGATGGAAACCTGCCACGCAGACGTCGAACGACAAAGAAGCAAGGAGACGACCCATGTACGAACGACGATGAAACCCCCGACCTTCGACGGGAAGACTTCCTGGCCAAATTACCTGAAACAATTCGACGCAGCGGCCAGAGCTAATGGATGGTCATCCCAGGAGAAAGCATTGTCCCTAACCGTAGCTCTGCGAGGCGAAGCTTTAGACGTCTTGCAATCATTGACACCGGATGAAGCTGACAACTTCGAGTTATTGGTGAATCGTCTAGAGATGCGTTATGGTCAAACTCATCTACAACCGGTGTACCGAATGCAGTTAAAGAGCCGAAAACAGAAAAATGGAGAAACTATCCAGGAATTTGAAGCGGATGTAGCAAGAATGGTACGACTTGCGTATTCAAATGCAGCGGAGGATTTCCTGGAGTGCCTAGCAGTCCAAACCTTCACCGATGGTCTTCGAGACGTCGAGTTGCAGCGCGCTGTACGGTTGGCGCGGCCGAAGACTCTTGTGGACGCCTTGACCATTGCCCTGGAGTTTGAGGCGGCGACGGAGGCCTCACGTGGAGTTGCTCGACTAAGGGAAATCACCGGTAACTACGACCATGCCGTTCATTCCGTTAGCGACGTTGAAGCGGTAGTAGAGAGATTAATGAAGTTATCTCCAAAAAGAAGGCGCCAAGTGAGATGCTGGAACTGCGGAGAACTAGGCCATATAAGAAATACTTGCCCCCAAAAAGAAAGATCTTCTGCTGAAGTACCCCAGCAGCAGGAAAACTAGAACGGGTCGACTCCTGGAGGGCGAAATCGACCCCAAACATTCCCGAAGCCCCTCACACCATTAAATTGGCAACTCTGCGACATCACATGGACAGCTTATATGTAGATGGCCTCCTTGATGGGAAGAATATTAGCATGCTGGTAGACACTGGAGCTACAAAAACTATCGTCCGACCAACCATCATTATGCGAAATAAGATGTTGCCTACCAGTTGGAGACTGCGTACCGCTACCGGAGATTCTGCTAGAGTCTACGGTGAGATACAGGTGACGCTACAGTTTGGTTCAACCTCTCTTGTTCACTCAGTGCTGGTGGCTGACGTTGATGAAGATGTTGTTCTGGGCATGGATGTTATGCTCCACTGTGGTTTTCATTTGGATCTTCGCCAACGTATCCTTCGTACTGGTAATGAAGAAATATTCCTGCACCGAAAACAAGTTGACAATGCCTCGATTAAGCTAATCAATGATATCGAACTTCCGGCAAGCTGCGAATGTGTCGTCACAGCGCGGTTGGATGGACTGGAGCCAGATGGAGCCCCAGCCATGATAGAGCCAAAGAACCATGACCATGAATTGGGAAAAGGACTCCTTGTGGGTAAGACTCTTGTTAGATCCGCCAAAGAGGTACCCATCCGAGTTATCAACTTGAACGATCATCCAGTTCTTCTCCGAAAGGACACGGAAATGGGAAGTTTAGAACCAGTAATGGCCATAATTCACAAGATAAATGTTACGGAAACAAATGAGACCAACGAAATTGAACAATTAATGACAAAATTAGACCCCTCTTTGTCAAAATTAGAAAAGAAACAGGTAAGAGATCTACTTTACCGTTATAAACCTGTATTTGGTTCTAAAAGTAAACTGGGAAGAACTGATGTTGTACAACATAGAATTGACACTGGTGATGCACGTCCGATTCGACAGGTACCCCGAAGGATGCCTCAAGTTAAAAAGGAAGAAGCAGACAGAGCCCTTAAAGAAATGATTCAAAATGGCATAGTCGAACCATCCAGTAGTCCGTGGGCTTCTCCTGTGGTATTAGTGAGAAAGAAAGACGGATCAATGCGGTTTTGTGTCGACTATCGAAAGCTAAATGATGTCACTAAGAAGGACAGTTATCCTCTGCCAAGGATTGATGATGCCCTCGACGCTTTGGCGGGTTCTACTCTGTTTTCTACCTTGGACCTTAAAAGCGGATACTGGCAAGTTAAAATGAATCCTGCAGACAAAGAAAAGACTGCCTTTACCAGTGGATCAGTGTTATGGCAATTCACGGTCCTTCCATTTGGCCTCTGTAATGCTCCTGCGACGTTTGAACGACTAATGGAGAACATCCTGCGGGGTTTGTCATGGGAAACTTGTCTAGTTTATCTAGACGACATCATCATAATGGGTAAGACCTTTAAGGAACATTTATCTAACCTGGAAGAAGTTTTTAAAAGATTACAGAACGCTAATCTAACATTGAATGTTAAGAAATGCCACTTGTTCCAGAGACAGGTCCACTATTTAGGACATAACGTAAGCAAGGATGGCGTTGCTGTTGACCCCGCTAAGATACAAGCCGTTCAGGAATGGCCAATCCCTATCGACAAACATCAGCTCCGGAGTTTCTTGGGTCTTTGTTCCTATTACCGACGATATGTCAAGAATTTTGGAGACATCGCCAAACCCTTGACACGTTTGACAGAACAAGATAAGTCCTTCTGTTGGGATCAGGAATGTCAAGAGGCGTTTGAAATATTGAAGAAACAGCTTACGTCAGCACCTGTTCTTGCTTATCCACTTCCTGATGGTAAGCTTATTCTGGACACCGACGCCAGCAATGTGGGAATTGGAGCCGTCTTGTCACAGCTACAAGATGGTAAGGAAAGAGTGGTTGGTTACTTCAGCAAAACTTTATCGAAAGCTGAAAAGAACTACTGTGTAACTCGAAGGGAACTGTTAGCAGTTGTAAAATCCGTCGAACACTTTTATAAATATCTGTATGGCAGAAAATTCCTGATCAGAACAGATCATGCTAGTTTAAAGTGGTTACTAAGCTTTAGGAACCCAGAAGGACAGATAGCAAGATGGCTCGAAAAACTGCAGGAATATGATGTTGAAATCGAGCACAGACCTGGAACAAGACATCGTAATGCTGATGCACTTTCCAGAAGACCATGTCGACCTGATTGCCCCCATTGTACTCGTATGGAGCAGAACGAGGAAAAACTTGCCTTAGTTAAGGTTGTGCCAGAAGACGAGAGCTCTATGCTGGAGGAGCAACAAGAAAACGATCCCGTTCTGAGAAAGATTAGGGAGTGGAAGAGAATGGACCGTCGTCCGTTGTGGAGAGAGATATCCTCATCCTCTCCTGCTTTAAAAGCATACTGGTCCCAATGGAACTCTTTAATTTTGGACGGAGGGCTCGTTAAAAGACTTGTAGAAAATTCCGAGGGCACAGAAACAAGGAAACAAATAGTGGTCCCAAGAAATGCTGTACCAGAAATTTTAAAACAGATGCATAATGATAGTTCTGGAGGACATCTGGGTATCACAAAAACGCTGCAAAAGATCCGAGATAGATTTTACTGGGTAAATTGCACTAATGATGTTAAAGATTGGTGTCGAAAATGCACTACATGTGCTGCCAGTAACGGTCCGCACCGAAAACCGAAGGCGAAAATGCAGCAATACCTGGTTGGAAGTCCTTTTGAAAGAATCGCGGTAGATGTATTGGGGCCACTTCCACAGACCGATGAAGGGAACAAATACATCTTTGTTGTAATGGACTACTTCACTAAATGGGTTGAAGCCTATGCAGTTCCCAATCAGGAAGCCACCACTTTAGCAGATATATTGGTTGAAGAATTCGTAAGCCGATTTGGGGTACCACTAGAATTACACTCAGACCAAGGGAGAAATTTTGAGAGCAAGCTGTTTCAAGAAGTTTGCCAAAGATTAGGCATCCGCAAAACGAGAACCACAGCGATGCATCCTCAGTCTGATGGAATGGTGGAACGAATGAACCGGACTATAACCAACTATCTGTCAAAAGTGGTGTCAGATTGTCAGAGGGATTGGGATCGACATATTCCACTATTTCTAATGGCAATTCGATCGGCCATCAACGAATCAACTGGCCAAACGCCTGCGAAGGTCCTGTTCGGTAGAGAAATGAGGCTACCATGTGACTTGGTGTTTGGTTGTAAACCTGGTGAAGAAATGGCACGTGAACAATATGTCGCCGACCTTCAGAATCGAATGGAGAATATACACAACCTGGTGCGTGGAAAACTACAATTATCTAGTGATCGGATGAAGAGGTACTATGACACACGGACAATGGAAAAGAGTTACCAAGTTGGAGATTTAGTCTGGCTCTATAACCCCCGACAGCGTCGAGGTATTTGTCCCAAATTACAAAAGAACTGGGAAGGTCCTTACACCATCAAGAAGAAGATTAACGATGTCATTTATCGGATCGTGAAAATTCCCAGAGGGAAACCCGTCGTGGTCCATCACGATCGTTTGGCGCCTTACCAGGGAAACCACAGTGGAGATGCGCAGCAACTCCAAGAAGATGGTTTGGCTGGCTCAGGGAATGTGCGGGATTCCGATGTAGGAAATAACATTCCAGGAGGAATGAATCTAAGGAGGGGGCAGTGTAACGGGATAACCGTAACGGAAGGGACCTTAATTTAAAAGATTGTTGTTGACAGTTGATTTTTAGAAGTTTGTAAAAAAAAAATCAACTGACCATTTTAAATAATGTTTCTAGAAAATTCTAGAAACTTCTAAACACACTAACTAGATTAAATAATGTTGTATATAAGGGGATGCACGGACAGTTAACGTCAGTTCGAGTCAAGTGTTCAGAAGAGTTCATTGTATTGTCAAGTAGTTAGACGTTATCCAGCAGAGTTCAGTGTATCTTAACAATTTTGTAAATAAATTGTGTAAAAAGCCCCCATACGTGTTTCAATATAATAATATAATAATATAATAATATAATAATATAATAATATAATAATATAATAATATATTAATATAATAAAATATAATAAAACTGTAGAAATGAACATGTTTGTGCACGCATCACATGAAAACTACTGATCCGATTCTCATGCGGTTTTCACAGACGTATTTGTCTTCTTTCAACTTAACATCTGGTGTATAAAATTTTTTCTTCCATTTCTTTAACGGGATAGGGGAGAAATTTTTATACAACAATAACAGAAATATTTTTGTAAACCATTGAAATTTCCTTAATAAAATATTTGTGGCCAGCTACTGATTTATCAAATCCGCTGCCTGTAAATATATACTAATCTTCTTTATTGTAATTTTCATTTATACAACTAAATCACTGGAAACATTTGCATGGGATGCAAATTAATGAATTACTAATTAAGAAAAAACAAATAATCTTGCGGTGCTAAATGATAGAGATCATACAAACATACATTCATTAAGAGGTTCTAATTACCGACTATTAGATTAAACTAGCAATTAGTATAGCAGAGTCGTGACAGAGATACCTCTACTTCGTAATAAATAATTAATGCAGGGTCAAAATAAATTACTTTTTACATATTTTATATTTAGGGGTGTAATTTAAGGGTCAGCACCAAATGTTAAGAATTTGTATTTTTTTAATATACGAGTAGATAAAATTATATCAAACAAATACTTCATATGACAAGAAGTCAAGAACACCTTTTGAATACTATGATTTTTTGTTAAGTTTTTTTTGATATTTATAATATGGAGGGTAGAGGTCTACCCCCCATTATTTATAACTCGACATTACTCGAAAACTTCTCCTTTTCATTTTCTAGTGATAGTTTACTTTTTATAGAAGTAGCAAACCTTTTGATGTCTATATAACTAGCTCTAAAAAAGGAAACCAAGTGATTTGGTAGTGTCTATGATGTTAGTCATATATATACACGATAATAACCTAAATCCTATCCCAGTATGCAGCTGTTACGGTTTCATCAGTAATTCACTTTAACTGGAATACAGATTATTCAAATATGGAAAGAATGTCAATATTTTAAGTTCAATCAAGGAGAATACATGATACTCAATACTCAATCTAGCGAGACTAATACTACGAGGGTTGTCTTTAGTTTTGCATATAGCCGCTTAGAAGGTGCCACCATTAGAACCTTTACACACAAATTTAACCTTATTCTTTTGTTGACATAAATCCAGAGTTTCATTGCGATACAACGAATCGTGTAGCTACAGTGAATTTCAGAAATTAACAGGCCGGTCAAAAAATGGATCTTAGCCGAGAACATTTTCGTGCAATAATTTTTTTACACTTTTCGGAGAGGATTATACCAACAGCAATGTCTCATTAAAATGCTTTCTGTGTTTCGAAATGAAGCACCACACCATTCAATTATTTTCCTCTGGTATTGCGAATTTCAACGTGGTAAGCCCGGACTCATCGACGAATCCAGGTTAGGTACACCTAAAACAGCACTCACACAGCAAAACATTGATGCGGTTAGTCATCTAATTAAGGATGACCACACCGTGTAACATTCCGGAAGATAGAGGCATCTTTGGGCATTTTAAAGACCTTGAACCAGAAGATCCTACATGAAAAACTTGGTGTTACAAAATTGGTTTCCCATTGGATCACTCATTTGCTCACAGAAGAGCAAAAAGAAGTTTGCGTTATGTTCAACAAAAGAAACTCAAAAAACGTTTAAAGTATTCTTAGTGATGATGAAAGTTTGATTTACTCCTACGAAAATAAACACCTATCCGCTGTCTAGGTGTTTCACGATGAGAAACAACCAACAAAAGTGATATGCTCTCGAAGTGTGTCAAAGAAAATGATCGCAACTGTGTCAAATTCTGATCATTGATTTAGAATATCGAAGAACTGTTACTTCCGATTGGTATATAAACGTTCGTTTACCAGAAGTTATCGTGAAACTAAGTCAAAGCAACACACAACGATGAATCTTGCTACATAAGGACAATACAAGTGCTTACACTACCCAAAAGACAATGAAGTTTTTGTAGCTTCAAAACAACTACCGTATAGTTCAGATCTAAGTCCCAAAGGCTTCTTGACGTACCTAAAGATTAAAAATTCAATACGTGGGCAGTAATTCCAGTGGCCAGAAGAAGCCATCGATGCATTTAAAACAGCGATTTTGCAGTTGTCAATTGAAGACTGGAATAACTGTTTTACCAATTGGTTTAAACGTATGCAAAAGTGTATCGATCTTGGTGGGACATGTGTTGAAAAGCATTAAAGTACTTTAAGCCTATATATTTATAGTCTTTTTAGCTATATGCATAACTAAAAAGACATAGGTACTCTTATCACACTTTGATAAATCTTCCAAAAAGAAAGCTAAACAGAACTAGAAACAGTTCTAAATACACCAAAGTTTATTTTTAAAGGTTGTAAAGAGTAAGTTTATATTAATCTGTTTTAAGTAAGTAAAGTAAGATTTCTTTTGACAACTACACAAAATTGTCCTTAGATGTTTTTTTAAGAAATACGCCGCTGGTAATGTTCCAGTAATTCATGCGGCAAATTAATTTCGCTGAACGTAGAAATACGTGTGTTCTCATGTGAATTGAAGGTATAGTATAAGAATGATTTGCAAATTGCAGTTATGCACTGATGGAGAACCAACGTCCAGGATGCGCTTTGATTTTGCTCCACTTCATGAATCAACTCGATTCTTTGTCGCATCGCACTTTTTTTCAGTACAATCAAGGAATTAGTGTTTGATATAGGCAATTACAGTTTCTTGATTAGCAGCAGGTATTCCATGCGAATTGAAGAGAATGAATTGCAAGTTTCATCTATAAGATAATTGTCAAAGAGATAGGGTATACCTTCTTTAACAATCATGTTAATACATTTTTCGCTAACTCTACACATACGATTAATCAAAAGTTAGATACTTACAATAAACTCTCAGAAAATGTATATGTACGTTTATTCAGATTATTATTGGTAATTGAAATTGTAATGTGTATGTGTTTATTGATTAATAGTGTTCAAAGTAACACTTTTCACATATATCATACTAGCCGTAAACGTTTTTGAGAGTGCTTAAATTATTTCGTCTAACGCACTCTGTATATATATTTTTATTCATTTGTTAGTTATATAAAAATATGACAGCATAATGGGAAATCAAATATTAATTATTGATTATTGAATAAATGAATGTAACGCAAATGACTGAAAAGGTACTGAGGCGTAAAAGTCAAGATATAGTTTGTAATAAAGGAGAAATCTATTTTTATTGTCTTTTTGATTTTTGAAGTAAATAAATAATATGATTTCAAAGTGATGTAAATTTGTATGTGTTGTTTATAACATAATACAGCGAGGTATAACAGTAGTTGGTATTATAACAGTTGGTTTTAATATTAGGTTCATATTATTTTTTTGGTTTATTCAGAGTTTAAGGCCCAAATTCTGAATTATGATTATTCGTTTCGAAACAGATATTTTTTAATCATTTAAATTCCCTGTACTTTTGCTATGTGAATATTTTTCGGTCAGTGGCACCTCGTAGTGGTATGTCTTGCTATAATAAAAAAAAGTTAAAAGAATGAGGTCACAGGTAAAACGCCAGAGGGTAACAGACACGAAATTTAACGCCAGTTTTTTGTCCATTCTGATACCCCATCGCCAAATAGCAAACACGGAAAACAATAAAGACTGTTGGTAAAGTTACAAGTTATAACCGCATAAACAGACAGTTTTTTCACAAATATCAATTTTAAAAGATCGTTTATAATCCTGATTTTTTATTTACTTATTTTCGTAATTTCTAAACTCGAATTTGGGCGACATATACTTTTTATTTTAATTTTTTGAATAATTGTGAGTTAATTAAATATTTAAATATGGAACGGTCACGTGGTCGCAAAATTTTTCCGAGATCGTTGCAAATTCCGTCATTTTCACAATTATGGCGTAATCGTAACGAACGCGTAAAAAATACCAAACGAATAAACAACTGTACTTCTACTCTGACGAGAAATCACTAAGATCACAATGCCAGTGATCTCCAATAAACGTTACAATTTGGCCACTGTCGCGCTTCGTACTGAGCGTATGAAGCGTTTGAACAAATTAGATATCGTATCGCATTGAGCACTGTACGCGGAATACGAAATACTTTATTTATAACTGAAAAAGTCGCTAGAGAATGCTTATGTGCTCTTATAAACCAACCGCCACTGCTTCCGGCTGTGTTTGGTTAAACTTGGATCGAGGGACACCAGTATGTATCTGTTTATTTTCCAACTGCTCGGTCCATCTTCTTATTCTTGATAAAGTGCTTTTTTAGATAGGCAGTGTGGTCGTGGTCAGTATGCCAAAAAAAAATGGGAGTGGCAGTCAGTGGGACTGCCGCTAGAAGTTATACTTCTATGCACACGCCCGGTTTAGAAATTTGTATGGGAATGATTTAGCAAAATCAGTATATGCTTGAAGCAAGGACCAACTATAATATAAATTCGCACTTCCGTGTTCATTTAATAGGTTAAAATCAAATGTTCAGTCAAAAAAAATTCTCATCTTATAATAAAACTATCCATCTTCGCAATAGTATGTTACAAATTTTCGCTTATCGATCAAAATCTATAAATATTTATTGCGAAAATATATATCGTGTGTACATAAAACTAAAACCTGTAAAAGTATAAGGTTAATCAGTGCTCCAACATGTGCAGTGTCAAATATTTTGACTAGCGAATAGGTTGGCAACAAGGTGAGGGGGACTCTTTAATAGAGAGAGATAGAAGAAAGGGAGTGATATAATTGTGATATAATATAATAACATAAAAACTAGCATTAAATAGCTAAACTTCAAGTAGAAGTCACGTAGGTAGTGTATTGGTTGACCATTTACACCGAATGAGAGAGAAAGTAATGTCAAACCCTAATGGAAGCCGGTCCTTTTGGACTCTCGCCAAACATATCAACAACAATTTCACAACTAGTTCGTTCCCTCCACTCACATCAGATGACGGTTCAATAGTTACGTCCTCCACAGCAAAGGCAGAACTCTTTGCCAAAATATTCTCTTCGAACTCGACACTTAACCCACCGGACAACATAGAGCTACCTTCTATTCCACGGGCTCCCCACACAATTAAAAATATCATATTTAGGGTTAAGCGGGTGCAGAGAGTCCTTGCTACTCTAAATACCAACAAAGCAAGCGGCCTCGATGAAATACCTGCTTTACTCTTAAAATGTTGTGCTCCCGAACTAGCGCCAGTTTTCACTAAGCTATTTCAACTATCATATGATACTGGTATTTTTCCAGAATCCTGGAAAACTGCTCGAGTACAACCAGTCCCCAAGAAAGGCTCTAAAACCCAGCCTTCTAATTACAGACCCATAGCTCTCCTATCTGTTATTAGCAAAACTATGGAGAAATACGTCAATCACGAGACCCTGAGCTACCTTGAGACAAACAACCTTTTAAGTGACAGGCAATATGGTTTTCGCCAACAAAGGTCAACAGCCGATCTACTAGCATATGTAACTCATGTCTGGAGTGATGCCATCCACCGCTATGGGGAGACTCAAATAGTATCACTGGACATCTCAAAAGCATTTGATCAAGTGTGGCATGCAGCTCTTTTGAACAAACTGCCTTCATACGGACTCTCGCAAAACCTTTGCAGATGGATATCTAACTTTCTCTCCAACAGGCACATCCAAGTTGCTGTAGATGGACATTCTTCCAACCTCTACAAGATCAACGCTGGAGTTCCCCAAGGATCGGCTCTAGCTCCTACTCTATTCTTATTACATATTAATGATCTACTAGAAGCCACTAATAACCCGATACATGGTTTTGCAGATGACAGCAACCTACACTGTAGCAAAGCGCACAACCGTCCCATACCTCTAGATAGTCTGGAAGAGGACAGAAGATCCACAACGGCTTCTATCAATCAAGATTTGAGAATTGTAGACGAGTGGGGAAGAAAGAATCTTGTTAATTTCAACGCTTCCAAGACAAAGACATGTTGCCTATCCAACAAGAGGCAAACATGCGACTCATCCATTACAATCAACGATCAGACACTAGTAGCGGGCGACTCCATTACGCTGGTTGGTATAACGATCTCCCAGGACTTACTCTGGAACGAGCATATTGCATCCATAGCAACTGCAGCAGAAAAGAAATTAGGCTTTCTGTTTAGAGCACGGAAATATTTTTCTCCATCCAACTTGGCTACTCTTTACAAAGCCCAAATACGGCCTAATCTTGAATACTGCTCGCATGTATGGGGTTCGGCGGCTCCGTCAAGGCTCGGAGTTCTAGATGCCATACAGAGAAGGGCTGTTCGACTAATAAACGACACCAGTATCACCAAAAACCTAGCCCCATTATCCCACCGAAGAGCAGTGGCTGATCTTTCCTTGTTTTACCGATACATAAACGGATTTTGCTCTGAAGAACTCCGCTCTATAATGCCTCCACTTGCCAGACCAGCCAGAGCAACGCGATGTGCCAACTCCATGCACCCTTATACTGTTCAATGCCCGACATCGAGAACGGATCGATTCGATCGTTCCTTCATCCCCAGGGTCTCCAGATTGTGGAACTCCTAACCTCCCCACGTCTTCCCCACTCGTCCTAACTTGCAGGCCTTTAAATCCCAAATTAATAAATTACCTCTTCTGCCCCAATAGATGTTCTCGGTACATTTGTATTTAGGTCTATACCTACGAGGACATCCTTAATAAAAAAAAAAAAAAAGTATTCATGCGAAGTCATAAAAAGTTAAAGACGAAAATTCCCGAAGAAGTATCCCATACGCATATATAATGCGAGGAATGACAGAATATTTATAATATTTATAATAATTTTGTGGAAATAATGAAAGAATATTAATAAAATTCATTATAATTTCCCAAAAAGATAACTGAAATACATTTCTTAAAAACTCTGTTTATGCAGCCAACAACCTCTGGATCTGGAAATTTGGGAAGGGGCGAGCTAGTGCTCAGCCAACACTGAGGCCACATATGACCCATTGTGTATCCTCCCGTGTGTAGGGATATTCTCACCAGGCCTAGTGATTTAAAATGGGTGATGAGGCTCCCGAGGGGAATCTGTCTGACATCGGCTGGTGTAAGCCAGTACTCGCCCAACACGAATCTTCTGACTTCAGAAAAAGTAGAGCAGTCACACATCACATGTTCTACTGTTTCCTTTTCTTGTTCGCAGCCTCTGCACAGCGGCGATTCTGCTAATTTCATCCTAAAGAGATGTTGTCGCAATTGGCAGTGACCTGTTAAGATTCCCACAGCTATTCGGAGATTTTGTCTGGTCTTAATTTTTTTTGCTGTTTCCTCGCCAGGATGAGGTAATAACTCTCTGGCCAGTCTACAGTTCGTAGTTTCATCCCAGCACTGTATAAAGTTTTGGTGAGAGTGCTGTTTGATAAGGTCCAGGACAGCGGACAATGTTAGCTTGGTAGATGGGCGAGGGCTAACATATTTGTACCCCGCAACCCTCCTTGCTAAATTGTTCGCAATGCTAGCCAACAACCTCAAAAGCATAGTGCAGGATATAATATAACCTATACTGCAACCATGTGACGGTACTTTAGACAACAATACAATCGGGTTTTCCGAATTCTGCCACATAATCTAGGTAACAAAAAATTGATGTTTGGACTCTGCCACGGATTACAGTATTAGAGATTAGGTTCCTAAATCATTAGGGGGTACCTACGAACCAATCAAGAGAAATTGTTAACTATATGTTGTACTTATTTACATAAAAAATAATATATAAAAACATAAGAAATGATTTGAATTTATTTTGTGATCCTGATAGGTATTTTATCAATATACAAATAAAAACACTGTACACTCAGAGATGAAATTTGCAACCCAAAAAAAAGCTCTCCCCCAATGTATTTATATATTGCATTGTGAATTTTGGCTTAAAATTTTGTACAAAATTTGAATGTTCCGTTCATCAAAATACACTTTGACTAAAACAAAAATATTAGATTAGAAAAACAGAAAAATACAATTATTTTTTGCCTAATATGCCACTATAAGAAATTCTTCCCCGCGATTTCAAGATATAACTCATGAACAGTATTGAACCCCTCTTCTTGGTTTTGGGTAACATTGGCAAGATATTTCTTCTTTCCGTATTAATATTTTGTCTTATCTGATTAATATCTTCTGAGTTTATGTTCTCCGCAAAATTATTTGATTACAATTCTCGATTTAATAATTTTGATGCTTTCTTAGCGTATATGACTTCCCCTCGTTGGTCAAGAAATTTCCAATTCTGCTTCAGGTACTGTTAGCCTAGGGATTAACTCAAACCTCATCACCCGTGATGTTTCGTACCGATTACAAATACCGCCTGTTAGGATGATTACCCTATTAAAATAAAATTAAAGCCACATTTTTTATTTGGGGTGGATTCTAGTGAGTTTATAACATATGCGTACATAACACTTAGGTATATTTTATTTTCTATACTTTGTTCTGATATTTCAACCTTTTCACCAACTATTAAAATGAATATACACTGATGTCCAAAAGTAACGGATAAATTCATTTTCTCCGTTAATAAGCGTGTAAAAGAAAAATCCTGAAACACATCAGTTTTTAAACTTAAAATGACACTTTATGACGCTAAAAAAACACCCCTCACTTCAAACCCCTTTCCAAGAGGTGACAGCACCACATTTTTTTAAATGGCATGAGGGGTTATGTGGTACCTCGTCTGAAAGAGCATTTAATTGCCTATTCAGCAATGTAAAAATTTTTAGATTTAATTTTTTTACTTTTTGCAATCTATCAGTAAAAATACCGTCAACATCGTTTCAGTCGCTCCAGGGATTAGCCGAAACAAACAAACAGACAGACAGACAGAAATATAGACAAAAATTGTAAAAAATATTATGAACATATGTGTTAAGTAAAAAGCGTTTATTTTAACATAACAAATATTTTATTTATTTGTTGGTATACTTAGATTTATTAGTTCTACATATGCCCACAGTGCGTTATAGTTCTCTCTAGATATGCTAAAATATCAAGTTACCGAGTTTTATAATAAGATTGAGTGTAATAAATGGAGCTTGCAACTGAAATTAAAAATTGCTGTGGACTGTACCGCTCTTGATGAGGGGTGACGGAGCAAAGAGATTCTAAGAAAAGGGGATATATATATGTGATGCGCGCAAACGCATTTTAAATTAAACTTCTATCTTAATTCGAACGTTCGTTAATTTGGTTTTCCTTGTCATTCTCACGTCGGGAATCGTAGGAGGGTAATATGTTCGAATCACCAAAAGCGAAAGTCTTCGAGAATAATAATGGAGAGCTTTATTCCCGGCCAATAAATACGATTGTAGGATTTTAAACTCATCCGCAGCACAATTATTCATTCAGTTATAACATATTCTGGTTTTAATCCTCGAACGTCCTTCTTTGTTTATCGAGCGAAGGAAATGAGTCCGTTTCTTTTCAGAAAGGCAAAAGTTTTAATGACCGCGCGCTGCCGTCCTTTCTTGTCTTTGCTTATTGCATGTAAGAGTGGAAGAAGGAAGAATTCTCAATCAATAATTGTTACGGGCTGGGCTATATACACACATTGCTCGATGCATACATTACTCTGGGTTCTTCTTTATCCCCACCGGCGTCTTCAAATAAATTAAAACGTTCTATATCTACCTACTGTTAGACTCGCGCGCTTTCCCCTCTGGTTTTCGGGGATTAAAATACTTCACATTCTGCACGCTGTGTTTGTATCATACAAGAACATTAGTTATTTATAGAATAAGTGCATGTAAGATTATTCTCTATACAATATTCAGGGACTTATTAAAAAATAAAATGTTTAATTTATTGTTTCGGTAAAGTAATGAAAAATTTAAAATAATTTAAAAAATAAAATAAAAAAGTTTTTGCGAAAGAAAAATAATGACAAAAATGAGTAAAGATAGTTCTCTGGTCTCTCTATAAATCGTTGGTCCAAATTTCGTGATACTTTCAGTTTACTTTAATCAAAAACTTTACCTCCGTCGAAAGTTATCGAGCTCCACACGTTTTTATTTAAGGAGTAGCTTCAAATGCACGAAAACAATATATTTCGTCAATTTCTTTCTTTGATAGTATAAGTGAAATAATTTTAATTAAAACTACCATACCGACGTAGTAGATATATGTTCTAAATATTATGTCCTAAATTTAATTTAGAGTGTATATCCATTTGAGTAGCATGTGGTGACAAATTTCTACAAGAGCTAAATCTGAAGAGGTTTCAAAATGTTAAAAAAAAAGAGAACAATACCCTGATTACAAGTATTAAAACTATGAAAGCTTAGAAATTTTAATAGAAATTCAAATAATTTCAAAATTTACCATTTCGGGATTAAGTTATAACAACAAAATAATACCATTAAGTAGAATTATATGCATGCTCATTTTAAAAATATTAATTCTTTTTATATTAGGAAAAACCCAAAAGCTTAGCAATATTGATTTGAAACTCATAGAAAGAACCCTTATAATCCCTGTTGTAAAATTCAATTCAAATCAGGTATGTATATGTAGGTATATATCAGGTATATTTTCACTTCTGGTAAAACCAATTTAATGACATACATTAAATTTTTTTTTATAATATTTTGCAAACGAAACTATCGGTCTACTAATACAGGTATAATTACTTAGCAAATTCAGGTAAACGAGAAATCTCACTAATAAGATATTGGGGGCATACTAGTTCGCTTCAGCGATCAGTTTATAGTTTTAATGACAGGTACCTAAATTCGCTTCCAAAGGTACTTATCGGATTAAAATTAAAAGTTTGATATTTACAAAATAAGAAATATTATTATTATTATTATTATTATTATTATTATAATACAAGATAAGAGTTGAGGAACTAAGTTCCTATAAAACTCTTTACATACAAGATAACAAAATTATTACTAGCAAATAGTGAACTAAATACTATCTAACAAAATTTTAAAACGATCTACATTAGTAGCAGAAACAATTTCATCAGTCAAAGTGTTCCATTCGTAAAACACACGATTAGGAAGAAAATACTGGCGGCAAGTAGTCCTGAAATTTTCCCTACGGAGTTTAAGGTAATGTCCTCTCAAGCGTGCATCATCATTCCGTTTAAAAATATGACGCACAGGAGAGTCAATACTATTCAGGGCCTTGAAAGTCTGGATCAAGTCACCTCGTTGCCTACGTTGTGTTAAAGGTACCAGATGCATCATGTGAAGACGTTCTTCTTAGGACGGGCGTTGACGGAAATTAAAAGGTAATCGTGTGAACTTTCGTTGCACATTTTCGAGCAAATTAATGTCACGAACCAGATGCGGTGACCATACTGGATTTGCAAACTCGAGGATAGGTCGCACATAACTCTTAAACAGTATCGCACACGTTCGGATATCACACTGCGAAAAGACCTTGGAGAGTACGTAGCTAATTTTATTAGCTTTATTTACTTGTTGTAAGGTTTGTTCAGACCACGAAAGATCCGAATTAATGACAACTCCGAGATCTGAATGCCTGTTTGTATGATGGAGCAACTCATCATTAAGAATATAATCAGTCCTAGGATTATTTTTACCTAGATGGAGAATGATACACTTAGAAGTGTTCAGGGGTAACATCCATTTTACACTCCACGAAAAAATGCGATCAAGATCGGTTTGAATGTCATTATGATAGTCCACTTCACCATAAATTTTAGTGTCGTCTGCATACATGGAGAGGTCCATTTTAACCGCTGATCGGATGTCCGAAGTATATATATTAAAAAGAATTGGTCCGAGCACGGATCCCTGCGGTACACCACTTAAAACTTCTTTTTGTACACTTAAAGAGTTATTAATCTTTACGTGAAATGTACGGTCACTGAGAAATGCACTGATCCATAAAAGTAGAGCACCCCTAATACCCAAGTGTTCAAGTTTAAGAAGCAGACGACTTTTTGGTACCTTATCAAATGCTTTGCTGAAATCCAAATACACCACATCTACTGGTTTTCCTCTGTGTAAAGCTTCAGTCCAGTCTGATACACAACAAAGAAGATTAGTGACTAAAGATTTTCCTTTTGAGAAACCATGTTGTTCCTGAGGTATCAAATGATTTTCCTTTAGAAATTCAGACAAGACATCGGCTATTATTGATTCCATAATTTTTACTATAATAGGAGTAAGACTAATAGGTCGATAGTTTTTTGGATCAAATTTATCTCCTTTTTTGAAAATAGGTTTGACAGCAGCTGTTTTCCAAATATCGGGTAAAATACCTGTTCCAAATGATTGTTGCATAAGAATAGAAAGAGGTTTTGCAACAGATGTGGCACATTTTTTTAGAAAAAAAGCCGGGATATTGTCCAGTCCAGGAGATTTAGAAGTATCAAGAGAATTTAATTTTTTTAACACAAACTCTTCAGTGAATTGCACGTCTGTAAAGGACAAGGTGGTTCTTGGACTTAAATCAACAATTGGGAGTTCTCCTACAGGTTCAGTGGTGAAACTTTCATAAAAAGTGTTAGCGAAGGTATCTGCAACCTTAAGGTCATCTTGCGTAATCGTATTGTCATCTGTTCGAATCTGTGGGCTTTGAACTTTGCTCGTTATATGTGTTCTAATGTATTTGAAGAAGCGTTTAGGGTTATCGCTGTTGATTATATTACTTTCGTAGGTTTTTTTAGCATTTTTAATTGTTAAATTAACGTGATTTGAAAATCTTCTGTGAGCTGTATAATCTGCTTCTGATCTGGATCGTAAATATCTTTGCCATAATACCTTTTTGCGTTTGATTAACTCCTGAATTTCATTACTTATCCAGGGCTTTAAAGGAAATGTAGTAATCGAGATAGTGCGGCTATTCATCGCTAATAATGATGTTATCATATTATTAAATGTTAACCAGTTTTCTTGAATAGATTTATCAGCAAACGTTTCAATCCAGTTTATTTGATTTAAATCATTGTTAAGTTCAGCATAGTTTATTATTTGCCGATATTTTCTCTCCTTATGCGTTTTTGTTTCATATACTACTTGAAGTTCAAATTTAAGTACTACGTGGTCCGACTTTCCTATAGGAGGTAAGTGTTCAACATTTGAAACCAAATCAGGATCGGAAGTAATAAGAAGATCTAATAAAGATGGTCTCTGTCCAGTTCGAAATCGAGTTGGAGAAGAAATTAATTGAGTCAGATGAGAATTATTTAAAAAATCTATAAACAAACGGGAACTGGGAGTACAAGCATTAAAACTAGTCCAGTCTATATCGCAGAAATTAAAGTCTCCTATAATGATAAGGTCTTTGTATTTAGTGCAAAGATGAGTGAGAGAATCAAATATAGCATTATTATCATCTAATGAAGTATCACCAGGGCGATAAATACAACAAAATGTTATTTCTAAAACTGCGTTTTTTAGATTTAAGCATAGGTTTTCAGAGTTAGGAGTATTAATATTAAAAGGGGTTACAATAAAATTTTGATAGATTAAATTTGAAAGGAAAACACAGACTCCTCCACCAATTCTGTTAGGTCTATCATTACGAAAAATAGAGTAGCCGGGAATGGAAATTAGACTGTCAGTTATATTAGAGTTTAACCAAGATTCAGTTACCATAAAACAAGCGGGTTTATCGTTATTTATAAGGGCAAGAAATTCATCAAACTTCGTCATTAGAGTAGCTATGTTGGTATAGTAGATGGACCAGTTAAAGAAGTTGCGTAGGAGTTTTTTGCTGGAATCTCTATAATAGTAGGGATGCCTTTGACATATTTTATTGTAAGCCCAGTTTCACCATTGTCTGTTCTTTGTTTAAGTTCATTCCTGAGATTAGTTAAATATTCTAACTGCTTGGGTGTTTTATCATCTTTTATCAAAACGTTTTTATATTGGGTCCTGGCCAAATTATTTTTGTGCTTCAAAATATTTTTCGCGAATATTGGACTGTAGAATGTAACTTTTAAAGGTCTAGGTTTATTTGGAATTATTTTACCAAATCGCGATATTTTTAGGGGTGTAGGTTTGGCATTTCCCTGGACGGTTTTTAAAATATCATCCACCACCGTGTTATCATGAGCAATTCGCTCTTCTACATTTCCATTTATTTCTGGTACAGACATCAGAATAATATTATTTGCGCGAATCATTCTTTCAGTTGATTCCACAACAATCTCTTCAAAATTCTTAGCTGGATTTGGAATAATTGATAATTGGTTGGTAATATTTTGGAATTTTGAGTTAAGATCATCAAATTTTGCATTAAATTCATTTTTTAAACCAGATATGAGTGTTTTAATTTCTTCTAGTAAAGAAACATTTTTAGTGCAACCAGCACATAGTATTTTTACTTTACAATTTTAAAATTTGTAATTAAATTTCGATTTGCATTAAACATTCCCAGAAATCTACTGAAAGGAATTTGTACCCGAAGAAAATTTCATATCAATACATAGATATTGGGCTGGCTTCACGCTAATTCGTAGTTCTCTCTAAAGATGAGGTGCAACCTGCCCACCTTGCAGGTATAGAGATTGCATCTTAACTAATATAATTATTTATTAAATAGTCTGCAAACATAATTTTGTCATTAACAGATATATTTTACTTAACTCTATTGCGAAACAGTCTTTACTTTATCAGCATTTAAAAACGGCAGTCCAAATATATATCGTAGATATGTTGCTATATATCCATGTATTTGATCTTTAGGTACCTAATAAACAATTTATATACCAGCTTTCAAATCCTAGAATTATAGAATAAATCTTGATATTTTATTATGCAATCGGCGTACTTTGTATCTTTGATACAACAAACAATATAAAGATCGCCACTGAATAAAAAAACATATTTGTAGCTTCTGTTTTGTTCCTAGATAGGAAAAATGTATTCAATTCAATTTTTTTACCTATTTATTTGTTGTATGTTTGTGATTACTGTAAATTCATCACAACGATATAAAAAAGGGTATCAGAGATAACCAAACTCAACAGAACAATTATTAAATGGTTCTTAGTTTCTTATTATCCATTATTGTTATGACAGAATGTACCAAAACCAGCATTGGGAGAAAACCGCATAAATTTTTGCCTTGTTTGATACGAATGATAGTCATGTGACAACTATAAGTAATTAAGAAAGTACAGCAATATCACAATATGAAATTGTTTATACAGGCAGAAAAAAATCGCTTTAGGTAAGAATGACAAGATGGACAAAATATTTAAGAACACAATAAGTAATTTGAAAATATAAGAAATATAATTGTTAATGTAAGACTTAAAAGTAGCCAAAAAATATATATTTTATACAAAATATTGCCAAAAATGATAAAAACAAAAATTAAAATAACCATAATAAAATTTTTCATTGGACCTGAACCTTTCTGTTGCATCTCAAAATTCTGCATTATGGACAAAGTTCATATTGGGAAACAGAAAACAGCGCAGCTTATTGGAAAAACATTTTAGCCCAAAGACAAGCAAAAAAGTCTTCACTCCGATATTCTATATATATAAGTATTTTTAGAACTTCAGAAACCTGAATTCAGAGTAATCGCAGAAATTTTCACTGGAGACTGTCCACTGAGGTACCAACTATGTAAAATAAGCAAAGTGGATAGTAGAACAAGCAGTATGTGAGTATGCATATGAAACGATTGGAAACATTATCTGTATTGTGTGCCAATGACATAAATATCTGGGATAGGTTTTTTTAGAGCTTGATCAGGTTACAAACGTACATTCTAAGCGGATAATAGACTTTCGTAAATGTCTTGAACCTATGGATTCGTAATTAGGGTAGGGTATACACAAAAGATCTTTTAGAGTCGCAGTGCAATCAACCTCACTTATAATCTACAATCTATAATTAACACATATTGCCAGCAAAAAACATGTAATTAACAAATAAAATTAGAAAAAAATAACTAAATAGATATAATTAATATATTAATTAACAATAATATGCGGAGAAATGATAAAATTTTATTAACAAATAATTTAAAAGATAACAGACAAAAATATATATTCAAAAAATATTCAGGAATTGTAAATTCGATCATTAAACGGTTTATGGATAAGGGGCCATTCATTAATTACGTAAGGGTATTGAGGGGGAGAGGCGTTAAGAAAATCTCCACAAGTTCTTACGTTGGGGGAGGGGGGTACAATTCATTCTTACGTAATATTTCGTGAATCAAAATTCAAGATTAAAAATCTAATTCCATTTCGGACTCCAAATTGTTTTTTTAATTAAACTAGTCAAATATTATTTTATGAACAATGTTATGAGTTTGTAGTTTTACTAATTTATTTTTGCTAGTATTATTTAAATTATTCCTTGTAAAAAAATAAAAATTATGGATCTATGTTGAACTGTAAGTTTTAGTGAAACTGATCCTTTCCTCACATAACAGTTTATTATTTGGAAGATCAAGATAGAATCTTACGTAAGAAAGGGAAAGGGGGGGGGTTCGAGAAATCTTACGTATACTTCATGGGGGTAGGGGGGTCAAAATTGACCAAAATTGTCCTTACGTAATTAATGAATGCCCCTTAAGAGAATTTGATAACGTATTGCATTTTTTTATTTCTTTAATACTTATGCATACAATTTTTCAGCAGATTTATTGTATAATAAGCATAGTTTTCTTATAGGGGGTACAATCACGATAGGTCACGTCACATTTAAAGAATATTTTAAAACGTGATCCAAACTGATTTCAAGTGATTGCAAGTGAATTTAAATAATTGCAAGTAATTACAAATGAATGCAATGATTTTACAGAATCGCATGATTGCAAATAATTGTAAGTGTTCGCAAGTGATTTCAAGTAAACAGTATCGATTACAAAGTGATAACAACTGGTTTCAAATGCTAACAAGTGATTGCAAGTGATTACAAGGAACAAGTGATCACAAGGATTGCAGATGATTACAAGTGAACGCAGGTGATTGCAGAGATACCATTTTTGTACATATTTTTGGTAAATTAATACTTCAGAGCGTTTAAAAAACTATGCTTCCACTCCTCGGTCATTCCCGGAGTGCCACATCTTTTTTTTATAAATGCATTATTTTCTATGACGTTTTGCAGAGACATTCATTTATCGTACAACAATTGTTTTTTTTAAGAAGTTCTTTACTCTATTGATAATTTAACGGTTGTATAATTTAGTAGGTAAATACAGAGAAATATGTTTAATATTATTTTTTATTTGCTTCATTTCCATACAAATCTAGTAGTTTTCAATAAAAATCTTTAATTAACTGCTGCTGGTTGAATGGTCCGGCTGACACCTTTTTACTGCCGACCATAAAGAATTAAAAAAGGGATAAGTTGTTGTGCAGTGAAGCTTAAATCCGATTCTAAAAATACGTAACATATATCGATGCTGCATCACATCGTTGCTTTTTAATCGAGCACAAATTTTTATTGGAGTCTAGAAACGTAAGAAAATAATAATGTCCTAACCGCAAATTTCCTGACTTCACTACTGGTCATGCATTTGTAAACCTAAATATTCCTTTGGTGACTATATCATTCACGAATACGTGCTCTTTTGTTAAACCGACTGTAATTAATTATTTTCCTACATAGTTTTTGAGCAACGAAGCCTCAAATAGAAATGATTTTCAGATCAATCGATTCAAGTACCGATACAACCGCGAACAAGTACAGAAAAAAGAACGGTTGATGTTCTTCCATTGTCGCGAAGGTTTTTGTTCCACTTTTATTTGCGGTGTATGATTCACAGAATAAAATGTTAGTTTAGCTGTAAAAATTTATTTTCACTAACTTGTTAAAATAACATTTGCAGAGTTCATACCACAACAAAAGACATTAATCTATTTGGTTTATTAGCAACGGTTATCGTTTAAATATAATAATTGCATTCAATAAAAATATAAAACTAACAATGGATTTTATATACAGTATTTAAAGTCAAATACTTTTCGCCAGGGTACTGTACTGAAAGCATGAGAAAAGTATTTAATTAATCTCAACAACTTTTAGGCTAGATACTTAAACATACAGTTATTTTCATATAAAAACGCTATTATATTTTTCTGTTTCTATTAATATAATACAAAGAGAAAACAGATTGGAACAATAAAGATTGGCATCCTTAGACTTTTTTATAATTACGTTTTTTTTTTATTTTTAATAAAATTCACAATTTTGTTCCAGTTAATTTAATAAATTAATTGTAATTCGTTACGAATTTTTCTATCATTTCAAAAATTTACAAAAAAATATCATAAATAAATCAATATCATCAATATCAATACATAGTATAAAACAAAGTCGCTTTTTCTGTCCCTATTTCCCTTTGTATGCTTAAATCTTTAAAACTACGCAACGGATTTTGATGCGGTTTTTTTAATAGATAGAGTGATTCAAGAGGAAGGTTTATATGTATAATAACATCCATTAAATAGTAGAGAAATACTGTTATTTTTGAGGTTTCTAATGTGATGTCGTTAATTATCAATTTTTTTCCGCTTACATTGCAAACGCAGGCTGAACCCTACGAGATTTATCAAAATAATGTACTAATTATTTGTACACATTGAAAAGGTCTACAGAAAACTCCAGGATGGTATATGTCTATCTCTTATGGATATCCCACAATAACATTTTTTTGTCATTTACTTTTTACGACAAATAATGGCTAATTTTCGAAGCGATTTAAACCAATACAGCATTAATCCTTATCCAATTAAATAGCTTAAATATATTGTTGATTTAATATAGATCTATATGCTCCTTTACAGCACAAGATTTAAATGAATATTTTCGAAGATATTACAGATTTAAAATTGCGGGACGTAGCGCTTGCGGTGGTACTGGCCGGCCGGGGCGGCGGTAACGTGCCTATAAATAGCGCATCGGAGGCCGCGATTTTCCTTATAGCACTTTGAATTTTGCAGCGATCGGACGCGTTTATTACGAAATTAATCATTATGACGCTAAGGTGGCGCAGTTGAGATGTTATAAATTTACACCTGTAATTCTTACATAACTAAGTACTATGACGCCACCGTAAGGTGGCGCAGTTGATATCTCATATATTTAAAAGAGCAAAACTTACTTACGTAAGAACTATGACGCCACCGTTAGGTGGCGCGGTTAATATATAATATACCTAACCGATAAATTACAAAGTACTATAAATAATAGTAAAAACAGGTAACTAACGAGAAAAATGATAAAAAATACAAAAAATTAATGGTAAAAATAAAAAAAAAAATTTAAAAAACATTAGTGTTAGGCGACGCAAGGTTCGCCGGGTCCGCTAGTTATTGATAAATTTTTAATGTCATTTTTTTATACCATTAAAAAAGCTGATTTTTAATCGAATATTGTTTGGTTATGAAGCGATTAATCAAATAAAAGTTCACGAAAAAGGAAAACCAGAAACTTTGGAAAATTTTTGGCTAAAATTGCTGGAAAAAAATAAAAAAATTACGACAAATGGAAGATTGTATAAACCAAGAAGTAAAAACTAAAAAGTAATTAAAAGTCTGAACAACTGGAAATTTTTGAAAAATTAGATATATCAGTAAAAACATAAAAATTTCTAGAAAGTTTAAAAATTTATTTAAAAACTGGTAAAATAAAAGAGAGTTGATAAAAAAAATTCATGAAAAAGCAAACAAATGTAAAAAAAACTAGAAAAATCGGTAAAAATTAAAAAATTGACGAAAAACAGAAAAACTAGAAAAATCAGATAGAAATGGTATTATCGTAAGAAAATTAAAAAACTCACAAAAACTGAATTATATTAATCAATTAAAAAAATTACGGAACAACGATAAACGGAGAATTTTATTTAAAAAAATGATAAATTGCAAAAATAGAAAATTTTCGACAAATTAAAAATTGTAATATTCAAGAAAAATCCTAGAAAGTTATTTAAAGTCAACAACTGGAAACTTCTCTAAGAACTGGAAAAATCGCTAAAGTACATTAAGGATCAATTCATATAAAATCTGTAAAAATAAAAAAAAGTTAATAAGAAAAGTTCATGAAAAATTGGACAAATGCTAAAAAAAATTAGAAAAATCGGTAAAAACGGAAAAATTCACAAAACAAATTAGAAAATCTAGAAAAAACTGTAAAATTGGTATTATCGTAAAAATGTTTAAACTACAGAAAAAAATGAAAAATATTAATCAATTAAAAAAATCGTAAAAAAAATGAATATCAACGAAAAAAAAAAAACAGAAAAATTTAAAAAAAATATACGACAAATGAAAAACCAAGAAAAATCCTAAAAATTTGTTAAAAGAACAACTGGGATTTTTTTTTAAATTGGAAAAGTCGGTAAAAAAACTTATGTAACAACTTAAAAAAATGTTAAATAAATAAAAAAAGAATTAAGATGAAAAGTTTATGAAAAATTGAACAATTGTAAAAAAATGGAAAAATCGTTAAAAATAACACAGTTGGTAACAAATTAAAATTCACCAAAACCCGAGATAACGTTAAAAATTTAATCTGTCTTAAAAACTAAATACATTTTACATAATCGGAAAAAATTAGGAAATTTGATAAAGTGAAACATTCTTTTATCTTAAAATATTAAAAATTTTCGAAAAGGTTAAATATCTACATCGTGAAAAATCTAAAGGTTTGTAACTAATCTAATCTAATCTAAATAAACCTGGCATGGTCACTCCTGTGGAGCCCCATATTTTAAGCACTGTTTCCTATGGGAATATTGTGACCAGGTTCGGCACCAAGAGTCCTTACATGCACCCGTGCGTGCAGGACTCTAGTTTGCTCAGCTGAAAATCAACACCACGCTGATCTTCAGGAAGGCTTGAATCCAAGTATTCCAGGTTCCTTGAGTTACTGTTGCCACAGGGCAGTTCCCTTTATAAGAGATTTGAGTCCTGTGACTAGCTCCTCAAGGTGGTGATAGGATTCAGGGTTCGTGTCACCGAAGATTTAGAACCGTTTATGGTCCAAGGCCTTACACTCGAATAGAATGTGAGTTGCCGTCTCATCGTCCATGGCGCACAATCGGCACGAGGTGGGTTCCTGTGTCAGAATCCCCATCCATCGAAGGTGTAGTCTGAATGCCTAGTGAGCAGGCCCACCAGTACTCTTATCTGACTCCTGCCAAGATTCAGTATGTCAGACGTCAGTTTTTTGGAGTATCCTTTGAGCGTCAGCTTCGAGTGCCTGAGTCCTACAGTATTACTCCAGTGTTTGGTCGACTCTTCCCGGACCCATTTGTAACAACTAAGAAAACATGAAAAAAAGTGAAAAAAAAAAACATAAAATATTGGAAAAAGTGAAAAAAATTCAAAAAATTAAAAAGTATCAGAAAAAAAAATAAAAAATTGTAAAATGAAATGGAAAAAATAAAAAAATACTGAAAAAATAAAAGAATCGTGAAACATTTGAAAATTCATAAAAAACTGGAAGGATGTTAATATCTAAAAAGTGAACGAACTACAACTTTCTAATTTGTGACATTATATAACGTGCAAATTTACTGTATCATTCTTACGATGTACTAATAACTTCTTGAAATAGTATATTGCATACCGAGTACGGAAAGTGACACTTTTCACACGTGTGGGAAATATGGTCAATCCCGACAATCTCACGAGTGTGAAAAATAACTTTCCGAATAATTAATGTACACTATTTTTTCTATGACCACGAGATAACTGTAGCAAATATGTATTATGTTATGTAATATTGTTTAAATTGTGACAGGTTCTACCTTTCTAGTTCTATGTTTTAAGTGTATCTTATAAAAAATCTTGTTTTATTTACGATACTTAAGCAGTAGAATAAAATACATACAAATATTTATAATTAACATTTATTTAAAAAGAAAATAGTAACTCTGGACGATGAACAGATATGAAAACCATTTTAAGGGCTTCTTAACGTTATTTTTTAATAATTAATCAGTTCTTAGAGCATGATTACTTAAAACAGCAAAAGATCCTTTAATTTTTTTGAAAATATTATATTGTAAAAATTTACAAAAGATAGATACGTCACATTTGGGACTGAGCACATGTACCGTGTTACCGCAGTAATTTAAGGGAGTGTCTTACGTTAGAACCCTAAAAGTAATCCCTGGTTCTATTCCAGGCGTTAGTTATTTTTTTTCAATGACAAAATTTATACGTTTTTTTCTATGGCACATAAGATATTATGGCAAAACTAATCTGAATAAAAAACTGAATATTTGTAAATAGTAACATGTTGGAAACCTATAGAAAATTGATCAATGTAATAGCCAAAAAGATATGCCCAAAAAACATCATTTATACAAATTTTTTTTTCGTTTTTTTTTTTAAATTTCTCGAAATCTACCGCTCCGAATCGGTTCAAACTTACACGGAATCTAAGTTAGATGAACTCTTTGGAATGCTTTTTAGTTCATTCCGATCGGTGAAGCCGTTCAAAAGTTATAAGTGGTTTACATACATCCACACATACATACAGACATACAGACATCCTCGTAAAAATAGCCAGGGGAGGTTCCAAAGACCTGAAAACGTTGGGATCCAATGAAAACTTGATTTTCGAAAAACGGGGTAAAACCAATAACTTCCCGATTTTAAAATTTTTTAATTTTTTTTTAGCGGGATGCTAAAAAAGAGTTTAATGACTTCTGCTTACCTATGTCTAAAAATTTCTGATTGTATCCAAAAAATGTTGTTCAATAAGTTTTGATTGTATCTAAAAAACGCTGAAAACTAAAAGAATAATTATTGTAAATATTTTTTTTTTTATATATTTGTAATTTAATTAAAGTGGATTAGGTCAAATATCTTTTAATTTGCACAGAAATTTTGTGAAGTTTCAAATAGTTTTGGCAGTTAATATTCAAATTAGTTTGACTTCGTTAAAATTGATTATTTAATTTTTGTGTCTAAGAAACTGTTAAAAGAAATTACGGAAAACATTTAATTTGTAATTCGTCTGAGAGTTTGGAGTTTCTATTAAAGTTTAGTTCGTGTTAGTCACCTAACCTGAAACCTAACCTAACCTTTTTTTGAGCCATTTTTATCATTTTTGACTTGGACCGTTTTTGGACGTAACAGTAGGAAGCAAGAGAAAAAATACTTTATATACCTACACCCGGAGTGGGTTTTTTTTCCTTTCCAGGTAGCAATATTCAATAAAACCCGACTTTTTGTCTTTACTGGATTAAAAAAAAAACAACTTAAACCTAATCAAACCTAACCTAACCCAAACTAACCTAACCCAACCTAAGCCAACCGAGCCCAACTAAACCCAACCTACCCCTACAAACTAATCTGCTTTTAAAAATGAGCCTATTTTCAAAGTTTTTTTTTTTCCTTTCCAGGTAGCAATATTTAATAAAACCCGACTTTTAATCTTTACTGGATTAAAAAAAGTAACTTATACCTAATCAAACCTAACCTAACCCAAACTAACCTAACCCAACCTAAGCCAACCGAGCCCAACTTAACCCAACCTTAACCTACAAACTAATTTGCTTTTAAAAATGAGCCTATTTTGAAAGTTTATAAGTAAATAGTTCTTATATTTTTATCGCAACAAAATTTATATAAAAGATCATCATTTTCTCCCTTTATATGTCGGAAATTGTAGACTAATTTTCACATAATAAACACGAACAAAAATACAAAGTATTTTTATTTAATAGGATGAATCACCACCTATCTATCAATTGCGTAATAAACTTAGATAGCAAAACGGAAGATTACATCATTTTCTTCCTGCTGTCATTAACTGTCAAAGAAATTAAAGCAAAATAAAAAAAGAGGAAATTACCTTTAATGTTTGCTAATATTAATGTTAAACTGTATGATAGGATGGACCGGTTTCATTGTGTGTGGACATCGAACACTAATAAGCACGAATAGAAAATGTTAATGTTAAAAGAGTTGTGGCTCTTCTACCAGTATCGGTTCGTTAACAATTCAGAAAAGTAAGTGGCCTCAAAAAATTGCAAACCATTAATCGTATACCGTAGCAATTTCTGTTAATAAATATATGAATTCGCTTTTTATTTGGTGAGTTTTAGAAGTTTTTCGTAATCATAACTCAAAAGAATAATAAGAGAATTTAAATATAATTTTTTAGCAAATATAATATAAAAAAGTAGAAATGATATGTTAAAAGAGGTTTTGGTAATTAATGCTACCCTTTCTATAAGAAACATAAACGGAAAACAGTGTGAAACGGCTAAATAAGCTTTCACTAAAGAGAATTTAAAATGTTTAAACTTAGAACAATAAGATAAATTAACATTGCTTAAAATACGTTATTTCTATTGGGTTTTTAATGAGATGAACCAAAATCCTTCATAATCGTGAAATGGACCCAATCTCAAGAACAATAAAAAAGCTATAGACAAATTATTATTTAAATTAATTACTTTTATTCCGCTCGAATTATGTTAAATACATACTAATTTTTTCTGTAATTTTGTTTCTTTAGTGCTGCGTCTGAACTTGGCTATATATTTAATTGTCCGACTATGGACTTTCAGCCACTATTAACTTATAAACTGGTTGCGTGACTAAATAATTTCCCGTTCTTTTCTATCAAATATCAGATCGATTATGTCTTAATCGGTCCATGTGTTTTCGGTTAAACTAGATGATATATCGCTTGTATGGGAGATCGGAAAAGAAGTATGTTAAAAGATCTTCGGTAAATAGTCACGAAATTTCTGTTTATATAAGAAATTAGAATGAAAATTGATGAATTGTATTTAATGTATATTTAGTGGATAAACAAATAGTAAATGGTATCTAATAGAGTAATCACAATACCAAATTTAATAACAAATTACCATATTTTTTTAATTATATTGTAAGGGTATTTTTTTATCAGTACAAGATTATTGATTATAAATTAGGCTTAACTTTCTGTGATTTGTGTATCTTTCATTCAAAATTTGAATAACTTGTGTTTCTTTTTCTTTTGGGTTTTTTACTGCACAATTCATGGCTTTTGGCAGCCAGATTTTTCTTTTCAAAATATTTTATCTGATGGATAAAAAAAAAACTGGATGATATCAACATAACACTCCAAATTTTTAAACACTGATATTTAAACTTTGTCCTTCGAATCGCTTTTTTAGTTAAAATACTCTACCTTCTTGGTTGGGTGCAGCAACGTAACCAAAAATAAAACATTGTAATCTGTAAATAATGTATAAAAAAAAATTTATTGACTAGCTTTTTATGATTTATAGGAAATAGTTCAAATTAAAAAATATTTTGGTTTGTGTGTAAGAAAAAAAATTTGTAATCAATTTTAAATCCACTTACTACAGCGTTATCTAGTGAGAACAGTTTGAACAAGTTTACCAAATAAAATTAAAAATTATTAGTCTAAAAACACATTATTATTGAGTTCTTAGCGACTCTAAAAGTTCTAGATCTATACTTAGTCGGGAAATAACTTTAAAATCGATTACAAAATTCCATCCGGATAGACAAAGAGGCAAAGAGAAAACAAGCGAAGAATATAAAAACGTAGGTAGTCAAAAGAAGATTTTTCTTCCGATTTCTACACAGATAAATTCTGCTCAGTTCTTCATTTGAATAGAAATTATTGGGGTTTATATATTACCTACTTCTTCTAATCAATAAAGTCTTTGGGTGCTGGATTACCAAAACATATATAGACCCACTACGAACAGGTGTTATTGATTAGTGACAGGGTCAGAATTTATGCTATCCGGACCCCTTACTCTCTTGGTATTTCACTTGGACAGCATTGTTATTTTAAAATAAATAACCTTAGTTTTTGTGTTTAATCTCAGAAAGCCCAGTATTGTATATTTGCCTTACAATATCAAGATTGTTAATCTGGTGTAATCATACTGGATTAAACGATTAACGATATATCATTTATGTTTTTATTTTTTACTTATGACGTTCATTATATTTACTATGTAAATCAAAAATGATAAATATTCTATTCTATTCTATTCTATCATGTATAATAAGGTATAACTATTTTCTGTATTGTATTATAATACAGGGTGTCGCATTATATTCTGACTGTTTTTAAGAGCTTATATCTTCGTAACGGTTCTAGATCATACGATGCGGTTTTTACAGTTAGGTTTAAAATTACCGTAAGTTTTGTTGTGACACATTTATATAAATGGCCTACTTCTGGTTTACCCGCTAGAAAAGTGGCGTATTTTCAAAAAATAGTAGATGTAATTTTTTAAATGGGAGAACCTGTATATTTAGCAATTTCCTAAAAGACGCATATTTTTACTTTATACCAATACCTTAAAGTTTAAAATCGGTGCACAGAAAGCGAAGTTAAAATTAAAAAATTACATCTACTGTATTCTGAAAATACGCCATTTTTCTATCAGGTAAATCGGAATTAGGCCATTTTATATAAACGTGTCACAACAAAACTATATAATATATAATTATAAACCTAACTGTGAAAACCGCATCTTATTATCTACAACAGTTTCGAAGATATAAGCTCTTAAAAACAGTCAGAATATAATGAGACACCCTGTATATTATAGTAAACAAATACGGCTCTTAAAACAAAAATAATTTCATCGAACTGACTGCAGACTTGCCAGAGAGCTTATCCTGGCGAGGATAGGTACTGTAATCAAATATAAGAGAGTGATAAGACAGAATCTTCATATAATGGTGGGAATCGCAATTGGCCATTGACAACTACGGCGATATCTCTTCATGATAAAATTGTCTAAGACTTCTATGCTATAGATGTGAACAAAATAAGGAAATAGAGAAGCATATAACTATGTGATGACGACTTGATTGAAAGAGTACCCCTTGAAAATGAGTTAAATTTGGCCTAAGTGCTGGTATTAAAGCGCAGCTTACCCCTTCAACTCTTCAGATCAAAAAAAGTAATTTATTAATTGTGCGTTATAGTAAGAGTCACATAAGTTTTAAATTTTAAAGCTAAGTTTAAAAAAATAAAGCTTATCGAGATTAATGTATAATAAATATAGTATTCAAGTTTTATGTATTTTTTTGCATACATTTTTTTTTTTAAATTACGGATCCAATTTGTTACCTTCTGCTCGGTGCACAGTTCACAGGTGTTGTAGAAAAGCAAACAGTAGCATAAACACCAATAATAACAAATGATGTGTTCACGTGATATATGCGATTGTATTATTGCGCTCATATATAGAACTTATATCTAACTTCGAATTCATTTAAAGTTGGGGAATTATTAATGAAGCAGCTTGGATACATTACTCCCCGCATATGACTCTTACTAATGAGTTTGTTTGAATTATTAATTTATTACATTTCCATTTGATGTTTCGCGTTTTCTGGATTTCCCGCAACTCAGTGAGATTAGCGCTCAACTATTTTCGGAGAATGATGCCTCAATTCTACACGTTTTGCACCTTCATGGAGTTATATTAGTGTCCATAACTGTCAAGAGCTGTTAGAAAGTTTGCGAGAAATTACAGAAATATATTTTTTCTACGCCCATGACTGTAAACGTCAAAAATCGCACTGTAGACTTTCCGTGTAAGTGACATTTAACAATAACATGCACGTAATGAGATCTCATAACATACATGTGCGTTTAGATAAGAAAACTTAAATTTCTTTGTTTAATCAAATTGCAATAATTTTTTTATGTACGTACTACTTTATTTGGTCTATTTACAAACTTTTAGTCAATTTAAAAACATAAATATATAATAGTTTTTATTAAAAAATAAAATATAAATAAAACAGATATAGGCAACATATATTACATTTTAAATTATTATTTAATCTAGGATGTTACTTATTGTCACTACTTTGATAAATGTTATTTTAAACGGCAAATTTCGTCATATATTTTTTAAGAGATGTCAAATATTTAGAATTAAAATTAAAATATTGAGTCGTAGAAAAAGCATAGTACGTAACTCGAGTGGTAAGAGGTATTACGTACTCGTGTAATTACGCACTCGCCGCTACGCGGCTTCGTGCGTAACTTTTCCACTCGTACGTAATATCCTATTTACCACTCTTGATACGTAATATACTATTAAGATATTTAGTTTAGCTATGTTTACAAGTGTTTCTGTGTAGGTAGATATACTAAGTTGAAATTTAATTGAAATTAAACGCAAACAAGAACTATGAATTTAAAGTAATAAACGGGTTAAATTAAAAGAATAGATTTTATATTTTGTAATAATTATTTTCTTTCAGCGACTGGGCGAGAAAAGCAATTTGGCGAGAACAGCGAATTGAGAAAAAGTGTACGCGAACGTACGTATGGCTTTGTTGACTTTGTTAACATTCCCTCTTTCGCTCTCATGGCATACGTGCCAGACTGAAGTAAATAAAATTAAATCTTAGAAGTTTTTATAATATTTTAGTTATCACAAATCTAATGTGTCTGTCATAAAATATAAAATGATGATAATACTCTATGAATAAATACTTTCAAATGTATAATATACAGTAAATTATATTATTACTAGCTGACCCAGCGAACTTCGTACCGCCTACTGATGTTTTTTACCATTTTTCCATAGATAGAAGTGAAGTTAGTTTATTTGCTTTTTAAATAGTTCATTTTTAGGCGATACGTTGCAGCGCCGCCTGGTGGCGAGTGACATCAATGTGCATAGCATATTCGTTTTTTCCGTAAAAAAATACATATACATACCACTTTTCATGACAATCGGTTGAACGGGGCAAAAGTTGATACTCTGCAGCGCCACCTGGTGGCGAGTGGCATCAATGTACATAGCATATTCGTTTTTTCCGTGAAAATATACAAACACATACCAATTTTCATGACAATCGGTTAAACGGGGCAGAAGTTGCTACTCTGCAGCGCCACCTGGTGGCGAGTGGCATCAATGTGCATAGCATATTCGTTTTCTCCGTGAAAAAATACATATGCATACCAATTTTTACGACAATCGGTTAAAATGGCAGAAGTTGATACTCTGCAGCGCCACCTGGTGGCGAGTGGCATCAATGTGCATAGCATATTCGTTTCCTTAGTGAAAAAATACATATACATATCAATTTTTATGACAATCGGTTGAATGGGGCAGAAGTTGCTAGTTTGCAGCGCCACCTGGGGGCGAGTGGCATCAATGGGCATAGCATATTCGTTTTCTTCGTGAAAAAATGCATATACATACCAATTTTCATGACAATCGGTTAAACGGGGCAGAAGTTGCTACTTTGCAGCGCCACCTGGTGGCGAGTGGCATCAATGAGCATATCATATAAACCTTCTCTGTGGAAAAATACATATGAATACCAATTTTCATAATAATCGGTCCAGTAGTTTTTGAGTTCATCGATTTCGTACATAAAAACACATCCTTTTTTATATATATAGATATACTAATTTAAAACGTATTATTATTGAAGTTATACTTCTATTCGGACACTCTGTGAAATGAATTAGTGTGTAGCTAAATGGGAAAAATCATTATGTAATATGTAATGGTGTGAGTAAGAGAGAGACAGAATCACATATAAGGTATATTGTTCGGTAAAAACAAAGATGAAATATTTACTACATGTTAGTCATGTTAGTCATCACTATAAGTCCTTTGAATACCGTTTAAACATTCATTGCATTGAAAAGAGATAGATATACAACAAACAGTCTGAGCTATTGTTATTGTATTACATTGACGTATCGCATTATGTTTGACATATTATTTTATAATTCTGTCCAGTAAGTATACATATTAAGTTTAGTATATTATATTAATAATAATATTTAGTAATGAGTATTGTATTGTAGTCTAAAATACCGTCACATGGTTGCATTATATCCTTCACTATGCTTTTAAGTCGAAGACATGTGTGTGAGTTAAAACCTGTTCCTGCAAAGTTACTGAAAAGTGCAGTTCAAAGTGCGTTAAAATTTTGTAAAAGTGTGTACCTATATGTTGTTAGAAAATGGTTTGCATTGTTTTCTAGTGTTTTAAAATCTGTAATAGCCCACGGTAAGCAAATCGGGTTTTGTAAACACTTTTTTTGTACATTGATCGTTTTACTGTTTGGTTTTCGTGTTTGAAGTAAGGACACACATCAACTGGTCTTATTTTTCTTAGTATTTATTTAATTGAATACAGTTAATTTAAAAAAAAAATATTTCTACTTGCCTGTGTTTGTAGTTATTAAGTTTTATTAGTTAACAGTGCATAGAAGTATAACTTCTGCCGGCAGTCCCACTGACTGCCACACCCTTTTTTTCTTATATAGTTTTTTTATAGATTTGATGAATTTTTTTATTTAAAAAATATAATTTATCACAAGACCAAAATTAATAACTTCTATACTTATACTCGTTAATTCACATAGCCATATAAAAAAATGTCTATTTTTAATTGATTCATTTGGAGTTTTGTGTATAAACCAGAAATTATTATTTTTACTTACGCCCAGACGTGTCAAAACGGTTTCTAACAATTATAAGTTAACTGTGAGCGTTATAATGTAGGTACCTACAACTTATAGTACGGGCAGATACTGCCTTAATATCTTTGATATACGTTCATACCGATGTAATACTTATGAAATAATTAAGAAGTTTAAAACAGTTAAATTTCTTAAATATACCACCTTGTGGAGGAAATGGCTAAAGGTGATAGGTACCACTCTTACAGTAGGACACGGATGTCGTCGTACCAAGATTTGTCTGTGACAAACCCTATAAAATATTTACAGATAAAACAGCAGACTCCAATGTACTGAACGTTCTGAGCGCCTATACGAATGGATCCAAAACGCAACAAGGACTGCCGACAAGCACTACTGACTATGAATAGACCATGTATCACTTCAGGTTTGGTACTAAAATGTCACCAATCTCTAACTGAGACCAGCCAGAATAACGTGATCACTCTGAGCTGGATCAAAGGACATAGGAAATCCAGAGGCAACCGAATTGCAAAGAATTTAGCAAGGAGGGCTGCGGACTACAAATATGTTAGCCCTCGCCCATCTACCAAGCTAACAATGTCCGCTGTCGTGGACCTTATCAAACAGTACACTCCCAAAACTGTATACAGTGCTGTGATGAAATAACAGACTGTACACTGGCAAAAGATAATTTAAGGCATTGACCAGACAAAATCTTTAAACAACGGTGGGAATCTTAACAGATCACTGCCAATTGCAACAACATCTCTTTATAATGAAATTAGCATAATGGCCCCTATGCAGAGGTTGCGAACTAGAAGAGGAAACAATAGAGCATATAATGTAAGACTGCTCTGGTTTTTCTGAAATCAGAAGATCCGTATTGGGCGAGTACTGGTTTACATCAGTCGATGTCAGGGAGATCAGCCTCGGGAGTCTCATCGCCTCTTTTAAATCTTTAGGGCTGATTACAGCCTAAAGTGTGGATATATCTACACACGAGAGAATACACAATGTGCCATATGTGGCCTCAGAGCCGGCAGAGCACTTACTTGCCCCAATTGCCCCTCTCCAATTTTCCAGATCCAGAGCCGAGCAAGGTAGCTGCTGGTTTGATGTTATTTCGTTCCGTATTATAACGGCTTCGAATCTGCTAAATAAATTTTATTTTTATACATATATTTATTATCGGTTTTTTATTTTAATTTTGTGTTTGTTTTTAATTTATGGTATTAGGCGTAAAAAAAGTATAGTAGGTATATAATTTGAGTGGTAATAGGTCTTACACATTCGTAAAATTACATTATTTACCGCTTTTGTTAATTAATATACATACTTATAATTTTAATTCTGTAGAGAGAACCAAATGTAACAAACACATTGTCAATTTTTGATTGTATAAAAATATCCTTAAGGTACAATATATATATATATATATATATATATATATATATATATATATATATATATATATATGGATAACTAAAATTTTACAAAGGGCATTATTCACCAAAGTTCACATACAAAATAAAAACTGTAGAAACAAAATACGTTTATAATATACACACATAATTTTTACAAACACTCCGATAAAACTAAATATAGCATTCGCTGTAAAAATAAACTTACCTTAAAAAAGTATTCAGCTACCTGTAACAAATAAAACGATTAATATGGTTTAATATAAACTGTTTATTGCTAAAGAATAGTATAATTATTACGAACTAGTAAAAATTTTTGTAAATCGATAGAAATTAAAATAGCAAATCGAATATTACAAATGCGGCTGCAGAGTTGTCAGATGTTCGTTTAAATTTAACAAAGATAAAGTTCCTATAGAGAAATATTTGTTACTATTATAGTTGTACTCGCAACGTCGTTCGCGTGGCGTGTGATTGTTGTATAAAAAATTCTTGCCCCACCCCATTTAAGCAATGGGAGAGAAATTTTTATACACCAGATGTTAAGTTGAAAGAAGACAAATACATCTGTGAAAACCGCATTCGAATCGGATCAGTAGTTTTCATGTGATGCGCGCACAAACATACAGACAGACAAAAAAGTTTAACCACATTTTTGGGTTCTATTTCGATGTACCCGCGACGTCGTTCGCGTGGCGTGTTGATTTTTGTATAAAAAATTCTTTCCTCACCCCGTTAAAGGGGCGTGGGGGGGGGGTGAAAGTTTTATACACCAGATGTTAAGTTGAAAGAAGACAAATACGTCTGTGAAAACCGGATTTGCATAGGATCAGTAGTTTTCATGTGATGCGCGCACAAACATATACATTCCTACAGTTTTATTATATGTATAGATAAATATTTAATCATATACAAAACTATTTGTGTCAATCAACATAAAAATTTTAGTTTCTTTAGAACTTGAATTTTGAAAAATTAAAAAAAAAACAAATTAAAAATGATGTTTTTAATTTCACAAAAAGATGAAAAAGTGTAAAAATGAACCAATATTATTAATCTGTTAAAAATATGTAATACAAAAAGGGATGTTTTAACTCATTTTATATGCAAATAGTTTGTCATTCTGTCCCACGACTAGGTAAGATTTGAACGTGACTGAATTAAACAATATAATTATATGAATAAATCAATAAAGAAATGTTAACTTCTATATAAATTAGCTATATGTTATTATTTTTTTTGTAAGTCTATTAAGAAATCTACCTCTAATATATATAATATATGTCTAGGTACTATTCTTTGTATTGCCTACGTAGATCATCTCTATTATAATTTATAACGAATTCTTGTCAGTTACTATAAATGTAATAGAAATTTTATACATCGTTGACTTCACATACGGATATTGTTAATGAGAGAATAAAATTACAAATTGGTAAGTGCACCATATATCTCGACCGAAAGCGTGAGTCGACCACACATTTCGATAAGTGTAGAACTTCGTATTCTAAATTCCGGTATATTATTCATACCAGAGCTATTGGAGTAGCTAAGAATAACATCTTAAATTAAAAACTCTGTGTAATATGTCGTTTAAGAAAATAAAAGTATGACAAGAAAAGTGAGTTAACGTACTTACACAATTTATAGATAGAGAAGAACAGACTTCTAGATACACAGGAGAATGGAAAATATTCAGATATTTGAAATATCTTATTTAGAGTTATTTTTTATTTTAATTTAACTTTTAAAACATCTAAACTACAATACTGAAAATAAATTAAATTGTTTATTTTTTGTGTTTCAGAAATTTCATCCTACGAGGTCTGCCCCAAAGTTAACAGGACTTATATCCGATACAAGTAGCGCCATCTGTTATTGGGGCTAGCGTTCGGTAGGTACAATTTTCATAGATGTTCTGTCAAATTTTTACAACAATCAAACCATTTCAGCCCGAGTTATGACGACAGTACATTTTTAACATCGGTCAAAAAATGAGCATCGAACTAAGAGCCAGTTTTAAGTTTCGTTTTAAACTTGATAAAACGTTAACCGAAACGTATGGATCATAGAAACAAGTTAATGGTGATGATTGTTCAAAGAGGGTCGTAAGTCGCTGGAAGACAATGCACATGTTGACCAGCCAAAATTTATGATTACATCAGAAGCTGTCGAAAAAGCCCTCTGCTTATTGAAAATGACACAAACTCTTCAATGAGATACATTTAAATTGAATTAAATATTTCCAAAGATTTGATCAATCGTATCTTGAACGGGAATTTGGACATGAGAAAGGTGTGTTCATGGTTTATTGCGCATAATCCGCGGATGACCAAAAAATGCTTCTGATTCAACATTCGAGAGACAACGTTAAAAAGGCCAAGAACGATAAACTTTCTGTAAAACAGATGAGAAAACGTGGTGTTTTCAATACGATCCCAAAAAGACAATGTTGATTTATTTCTAGGATTTGAAGGGTATTATTCACAAAGAATTCGTTCCAGTGCGCCAAACGGTTAATGCTGTGTATTATCCTGGTGTTATGAGGGTTGTTAAAAATACTTTTTTGAAAGTATTTAAATACAAATAGAAATACAATTGTTTTTTGTATTTTAAATACTATTTAAATACATTTTGAACAATTGTATTTAAATAGTATTTAAATATATTTCTACAAAAAAGAGTATGTATTTAAATACAAGTAACTACAATGAGTAGAGTAATATGGTGGCCGTTTCCAAAAAAGGGGATGGAATCGATCAAAATAAAATGTATTCCATTTTACTCTTTTAAAATTGGTAACTATACATGATTTGAAACACTTAATTTCCACCCAAGTTTTATGAAAACTGTATTAAAATATAATTCACAACTATCTAAAATTATTAATCTGGGACTATATCAAACATTATTTCACTTTTTTATTCACAAACGAGTATCCATGGTACCTGTGCACAATGTTAGAATAAATAAATATAGTCCATTTCACGGATTTTGGCCGATGACAGAAATTATAATCGAAGTAAATTTAGAGTTACATCTCTCTCAGATACAGGCAAGTTAGAAATTTAAATAAGGACGTTTGTTTTTTAATACAACACTTACGTAACTGCATCTTGTTTCACCGGTAGATAAAAAATATTCAATACGGAAGTCTTGACTTAATTCACATTCCTAGTAACCGTCATGTACGGCTCGTTGTTGAAGGGTTGAATTTAATAATTATTAATGTCATATTTTTGTAGATGTCAAACCACACTGATAGTTTCAGAAACTTATGACCTAATTTAGAAAAAAAACTGTCCACCATTGGTAACTTGGATGACAGTTTAATCTTATTTCAGTGGTTTCTAATATCAAATCGGCCAAAAACGATGAAATGGACTATACCGTCTATACCCACTATTACAATAAGGTATGCATAATTACTCGGAATCATAAAAGGGATTATCTCTCTCTCAAAATTAACTGGAAACACCGAATTTGTCAGTTTTACGCTGATAATATTTTTGGTTTATTATACGATGTATTTATATTATATTTAAATACAGTCTGAAAATTGTATTTTAAATACATTTAAAATACTACCATGGGGAGTGTATTTAAGTTTGTATTTAAATACTTGGAATGTATTTAAATACTATTTTTAAATACTTGTATTTAAATACTTGTATTTAAATACTTAACAACCCTGATTATGAGGCGTTTTCTCTCGCGTATTCGTCGTGTTCGGCCACAATATCTCAAAGAAGGAAGATGGCACTTGTTGCACGATAATCCACCATCACATCGATCGGTCCGATTTTTTGACAAAAAATATCATTTTAACTATCAACCACTCCCCATATACTCCAGATATAACACTGTAAGACTTTGTTCTGTTCGGTAGACTACATTCCATGCAGGGACAGCGGGATGCCGACGTAGATGCCATCTAAAAGGCGTCGACAAACATCTCGGTCAATGAGCTGAAATCCTTATTTGAAAACTTGTATTTTAAAAAAAATAAATTCCATTTTCGAAAAAAAAAATGTTCATTTTTTTCTTTGTCCTGTTTTCTTAGCGACAGACCTCATATTATAACACGTTCGCCAGATTTGATATTAGAAAATATTACTTATTTACATGGCTCCCATCGCCACTTCTTTAAACAAAAGTATTTAAATGGTCCACACATGTTAAGTTTTGTTTAATTTTTCCGATTACTATTTTATAGGAATATTTTAAATGTGGATGTTTTGATTGTTACTGACTGTGAAAAATTAAAAGAAGGTTAAGTAATTATAACAAACCCTTCATGATAAAATTACTAAAATATGGTATTAGCAACTTATGATATGACATTTTATCTAGTACCATACGACTAAAAAGAAAGGGTATCCAAAGAGATAAGAAATCTGGTTAAAAATCTCTAGTTTTCCATATAGAAGATAAATTAGATTAAATAAAATAAATTTTATGTGATAATCCGCTTAGGTATTGTCAATTTAATATAATGATTCAGTAATAAAACAACACAGCTAGTCCAGTTAAAAAAATGTTCTGGATTCCTAGAAATAATAAATGCTTATACCAAAACACAAGCTAAAAGCAGATAAAAATAAAAACTATATCTACATTCCATCGTTATTTCTTCCGTCACCTACTGCTGAATCGTTAAAAGATAAATCCAACCACAAGTTACAAATAATTCTGTGACTAAATCCACCAATGCCAAACAGTTTCACACCAAAGTTACGGCACTTTACTTATATAGGATGTGGAATATCTTCGTATCGAATAAGATTTGTTATATTATTATGAAAAGCATAGAGCGTGAAGCACCGCTTTTCAATCTTGTCATTCCACGTCTGATTTTTATTTTGAAATTTGCCTTCTCATGCGTTTAGTTAACTTCCATTGTGTTAATGTTGGGGAGTGTTAATGCTTATTCTTGGGTCGCTAAGTAGCTCCTCTGTATACTCAGTTTTATCATTATTTGTTGGAATGTTGTAGTTCGAATAGCGAGAGAGTTACTTAGAGCTTTTATTGTCTTTCGTTTATTTTCATTGTTAATAGTATCCGTAGCCCTCAAGCCAACCTGTAATTATAATAATAATTATTCAAATAAATCAATTGTAATACATCTTAAAATAGAACGTATTGGATAACACGTTTTCTACTATTAACATTTTATAAAGTAAAAGGTAATATCAACTACCAATATTCTAATCAACTATTATTGAAAAATTTTCAACACGTAAATATATTTGTAAACTAAACGACTTTATGCTGTTTTCAGGCGCATCCATTATGATCTTTCTCTTAATTTCTTAAAATTTTAGATTGAACTACTTAACAACTACGCGATTTTAGTGTAAAATTAAGTTGACTGCAATGGAAGCAAAATTCCGATATAAAAGTTTTGATAAGCTATCGTAAATATGTAGACATGTACTATATATAGTAAATAAATAACTACCCCATCTCCAAAATTCATGACATTAAAAAATAGTAATCGAAAGACCAAACATGTGTAACAACTCTATCCATATATCATACCAGTTAGTGCAATTTTCTTTGCTTTTCAGTTAGTGCCTTTCAATTCTTTTAGACCCACTCGAAATAGTTTTGTTTTTCTTTGTTTTTAACCTTATTTTTAGTAGAACTTAAAAGGTTTTGAAAAATAACGTAAAATGTAATAAGAGAACACCTCAAACTATTTAATATGTTAAGCAAATATTCTCTGACATTTGTTTGCTTCTGCCTTCAATCTGACAATCTTGGACACAATTTTTGCTGGCATTTTATATTAACATCCAAAAATTACTTCTATTTAATTTTTAAAAACACACAAGGTGCTAAACCATCATTAAAATTTAACATATCATAACTCTTTCTTGTTCATCCATTTAGTATGTTTAACAATTAGTATGTCTGTGAATAAACTGTGCTTCATAAAGCGGCAATCCCATACATACATGTGATTTTTTAACATTTATTTGATTTAGTAATTTTTCTGGATTTCAGAATTACAGATAATTTTGTCTCATTATCATATAGTAGACTTATGTTTATTACGGTTAAAATAACTTTGAAGTTATTAAAGTGAAATTAGTACCAGAAACTAGGATTCTGTTGTGAAATAGCACAAGAAACTCTTGTAAAATCAGTACCTATAAAGAATAGAGGGTTCTTTTCTAGCTTTCTTCAAGTTTGTAATAAACCTCTGTAAACTGTAATTTATTGAAATTAATCCACTTATGAACAGTTTATTATTTATGTTTTCTTGAAGGTTCTATTTTATTGAGTGGTTTTCTAATGCTTTCTACGCCCATATTGTTCTACAAAAAGTAAAAGGACGGAATACCGAAGATTTTTTTTCACTGTATGTAGTGTAGGAGATGATTATGCGTGAAATGAGGTAGAATAAATAACAGTGTGGGTATTGTAAAATCAAGAATCTTGATAATTTACTTTTCTATATAAACACGTTTGTTAGTTTAATGGATGAGTCTAGACATATGTATTTTACGTATCTCATACAAAATATGTAATTTTAAAAACCTCTTATTTTCTTTAATAGGAAGTTATATTGCAACTATTCATGATCCGCCACGCAGTTGTTTATCAACAACTTACACGCTTTTTAGTATGTAATTACATACACGTATATGCATCTGATTACCAATATTTCAAATTCTGAGCATATATAGGAGTGGTCGAGACTTTCATTAAGGCCTTACAAAAGAGACTTCAATTCATACGTTGCGATTTCCCATCACGATATTTTTGTTGTGTTTTATGCTCTTTGAGCTAATTGTGTGCTTGTCAGTATTTTTTTTAAGAGCAAGTCAATAAGATCGAGAGATTTTTTTAACACGAACTTAACTAAGAAGTGTTTAAGAGGCGATTGGTGTTATTAGGAGTGATTTGCATACTTCGTTGATCACTATAATTTGAATCAAAGTGAACAAACAATCGTTAAAGCTAGTAAATTTGAAATTGAGATACTTAGTTATTATTACTTAATATACCTACACTTTGTTATGATTAAAAAAATTTTTTGTTTACTAGTTATGATTAACACGCATTTGTTTATATAGAAAAAGCATAAATACAGGAATACTCGATCTCTGTAATTCTAAATTGCTTAGGAAGAAATTTTTTAACCTGATACTGTTTTAACAGGATACGTAATTTTCGTTGTAGGTATATTTAAATATATATTAAATAGGTAACTGATAATCATATGAGTAACTGAGAAGGGAGGTATAGATATTTATTAAGCTGATTCTTAATCTTAAGTCAGCTTTAACACAGGGTTGTTGTTTTGACATAGACTCATCAATTGAGTTGCTAACAGTTTAAGAGGACGTAAGTCGCGAACTAGAACGATTCAAGTTTAAAATTAAAAGTTCAGTTATAACAACGTAAGCTTAAAATTTCTTTATTCTTAAGATTGTATCTTGGGAATATAATGTTTACAGCTGAAAGAAAATAACCAACAGAAGTGAAGTGTTTAAACGAAACCTATATGTTAAAAAATATTATAAAAATTATAAACTGGAAATTGCAACGTTGGAACGTTTCCACATATGTCACAGTTCTTAGTTAAAAAACGGTTAAAGAACTTCTATGCAACCAATTTTTGCTTTAAAATCATCTTAGATGTAAACTGGAAGTAGCATCCTACGGCTAAGAAAAAAATATGATCCTTTTCTTATCAAAGGAGCTGCGATCATCAAAAACCATTACGAGGTGATGTCTAATAATAGGAAATCATAAATATTATATTGGTTTCGTTTAGTCATTGAATCATCACATGCCAGATTTTGAACAACACAATTGTGAGAGCTTTCTCTTCTAAGGTCTAATGGTATAATGCAAGATAAAACAAGAGTTAGCTTAACACACTTTACTGACTTTAGTGCTTGGCCTTTTAAACTAAATCTAATTAACTTTGGTTTAGTATTCTATATTTTCTTACTAGAATCAAGGTCAGTTTAGGTTAATTGCTACCAGTTATTAAATAATTGACTTTTTAGTTTCTCAATATTTCTTGCCATAGTTTAGGTTACAATTATTACTATATAATCCGTAATACAAACAGTCTCCAATTTTGGAATTGACAATTTAAAAATGGATTGGATGATAGATTAGCTCTATTTTAATATACCTATTTCAGAAAATTTAGCAAAAAGACACTAAAGGGAGAGACCGAAGAATTAATCATTAATAAAGGGGTAAAACACGAAGACGCGCTATCAACGACATTATTCAACTTGTCCTTACCCCGGCTCCACACTTGCGTTGTTCGTCAACGAATAATCGGTGTTTGCGAAAAATACCGCATATGTGGATACAATATTCGTGTTCGTTGACGAATATTCAGCGTATTTCTCCGAACACGAATGTTTTCCGTCTTGAGTCGGTACTTGATACACATCAAAGCACACGAATATTCGTATTGTCTGTGTTCGCACTACCGTCCACACATTCGTCTTGAATGTCAACACATTTTTTAAGTTAGATTTGTTTCGTATTGTGATAGAATTGCTAAAAATAGTGATAGTTGACATGGTGTGGACAAATGAAGCAGTTATAAATTTTTTGGAAGGCTATCAAGCTAAACCGTGCCTTTGGGATCCCCACCATCCTGACCATAGGAATAGAAATATTGCAATATACCTTGTATGTTTAAAGTTGTTTTAATGTATCTAAATAAATGTTTTTGCTTTTAAAGATAAAACGTCATCCAATTCATATAAACAAGTAGAATCTCCGAATCCGAATATTTTCCATATTTTTATTCGAATACAAATATTCGCTTTTTAAAGTAATATGTGTGGATGGTAGACAAAAGCAAATATTCAGACACGATTATTTGCTCCAAATATTCGTACAATTGGCGAATATTCGTATACGCATGTGTGGAGCCGGCTATAGAGCACGTTCTGAAAAACATTAAAGGTAATCTCAGAACAAGAGGTAGACAAATAAACGCCTACGCAAAAGATATTGTTATAATAACCAAAAACAGAAAAATACTGAAAGAAATGCTAAATGAAATAATAGAAAATAATGGGACTTACACTAAATCAAGGAAAACTAAAATATTAAGACTAGGAAACAAACTACAAGTAAAAAAAAAAACAATAGGAAAAACAAGTTCGAAGGAGTGGAATACTTTAAATACCTGCGAGTGACAATAAACAAAACTGGAGAAAGAAAACCTGAAATAAAAGAGCAAATAATGACAGCAAACAAGGCATATATTAAAAATAAAACACTACTCAAAAGTAAAAAGATGTCAAAAAATTTATAATGAATGTAAAATATATAATACAATAATTACGCTAATACTACTGTATGCAGCTGAGACAAAGACTATGGTTAAAAAAGACAAAGAAGACTTATGAATAGTGGAAAGAAATTATGAGGACGATACGAGGACCAATTCAAACGGCACCAGACGTGTATAGTAGAACACATACAGAAATTATGCAAGAATTGAAAGAAGACCAAAAATAAAACAGAATAGAGTAGATGGCTGGGACATATTTGATATATTGTGTAAATATCGATTATATCCATAAAAAAAGAAGACAATTACAAATATACATCATTCAAAGCTTATTTTTATTAAAGTAGGCCTTGTTAGGGTGATGAATTTCGCCCTGTATAATTAGTCTTATTCTCAGTTGTAAATGCGCTGTTGTCACGTCCTCAATAAAATCATAGAGTTGGTGACAATAAATAAAATAACAATTGTGTACTCCATTTCAGCGCCATCAAATCATTAAAAATTAGTACTTTCACAAAAAACGAAAATCGTCAATTTAAAAATATATATTTAGATATAATGAATGCATTTACAAAATAATAGTACTTAATTAAATGAAAGCAAACAATAAAAACATTTACAAAAAAGTCTTCATTTGCAATTAGGAACAAATTTTCTATGTCTATATAACGGTATTATAAAATAAGTTTTACCCACGACTCATAAGTAAATTGCGTATTTTTTAACCTATAACTCTGTCAGTAAGTGTCAAGTTATTGAGGAGTTGTGTTATAGTTTCATTTACTAAACTAGTGGAGTAAGTAAATAGAAACCTGTATTATTATGTTGGTTACCTACAGTTTTCATTAAATTAAACTAACATTTGACATTTCTCAGACAGAACTGTCTGCGAAATCGAATATTTTTGACAACTTATGCCAAAATTTAAATTTTATATTTGTTGTTTTTAGTTTTATACAAAACCATTTGGTAAGTCGTGGGTAAAGCATAGTACTCCACTCGAGGAACAAATTGCATATTTAGCTCGTTTCTTTAGCCCCTTCGCTCGCAAGCTCGCTCATGGGCCAAACACACTCGCTGTAATATGCAATTTACACCACTCGTAAAGTAATATACTATTACAACAAACATTCAAATTGGACCAGCTATAAATGAGAAAATACAAAATATTTCATTTTGTCGATAAGTATTACAGCAGATATATAGGTATTAAAGAATTTTTCGTGGAGCTTTCCAGGTAGTGCGGTATTATGACATACCAATTGGTTACAGCTATTTTGATAAGTAGAACAAAGATAAATATTCCCACAAAATGTTATGTTTCAAATAATGGAAATCCGTTTAATATGTGTTCAAAAGCTACAGTGCAATAATTCAGCAGAAAAGCAGATTCACTAATGGTAAAAAAAGCTAAGTAAAAAAAATGAAACATACAACATTAAAAAAAACATATAAACAACAAAAATAGGAGTAACAGATTTGGTTAAAACTATTGTCACGTTCATCTATTCGTTATGTATTTTCAATTCACCTCTAGTATCAAAGGTAAAATGTTGTCAAGTGAACAGTTTTTCATGTAATAAGTCCAATCCGTCAAAATAATTTGTTCTGTGTCTACAATTTTTTTTTACATGTCTGGTGTACATTGTCTTAAAGCTTCTGTCCAAGTTTTGTCCGAATATAAAAAGGCAAAATAGAGGTAATCGAAGTAAATCATGTCTATGTTAGTTTATTATTTCATCTACTACATATGTCTTATCGTTGCTTCTGTATTGTGTAAGTATAATTGTCTTTTTTTTTTATTTTTTTATCAAATTCGATGTTATTGCTGCTTAATTATCTCTGTAATATCTATTTTGTTGCTGAAAATGTAGGTGGTCTGTTTTGTTGTACAGAATGAAATGAAGCATTATCCATGTTTACTACACATTTCGCTGGAAAATTAAATAACGCAGGAATAAGTTAATTAACAATCCAGTTTTTGAAAATATCACCATTTATAGTTTTGTGATAGTCAATGTCAGTATTTGAAGAGTCTAATAACAAATCACATCTCTCTATTGACCCACCATTTGCTCCTGCGAGTAAAATTGTAAATCGCTTTTCTTCGGATTACACATGCAATGGATTACTTTTTAAATCAGATTATTGTTTCCATCGACGCGTTGTAGTACCATTTTTTTATATCCACGTTTATGTACACGAATCTGATGATTACATTGCACTTTTTTAATTTCATAAATTTCTGAAGGAAAGAGATTTTGCTATTCTTCGCTCACTTAAAATTTGTCGTCAGTTCACGTTTTTAAGTTTATATATCATTAATTTTGTATAAATAAGTTCGTTTACCGTTTAAATCTCAGTTTTGTTTTGTGTCAGTCAAAAGTTTATCTGAAGTAAAATATTCGTTTTTATAATAGGGATGTGGACTATTTTTGGGAAAGTGTTTAAAACCATGCATAAGTACCAAATATAGCCTAAACTACTTGTTATTATTTTTTTACTACAACTAATAGCTTTAAAATCAGTTATTTAAAATTCCATTTCAAATTTCGTGCCAAAACGAGGATATCTGTGAAACGCCCGCTGTGACGTCACTTGCTCCTAAACATTGTCGAAGTTGTATGTAATAGAAAGTTATTTCGTAGTTTTGTGTTAATAAGATGGATTCTACATTTTATAAACATAAAGTTTAAAGTAAAAACAGTAATAATATTATCCAAATATCAACAAACACCATATTACTTGACAGCGAAAATTCTTGTTTGGAAACAAGTGACGTCACACATTTTGTTTGGTGTTCATTGTCACGTGACTTGAGAGTGAAATATTCAATTACATTTTATTAAATAAAAAATTAATCCCGTGTTTATTGAAGAAAATATTGCGTTTTTTATTATTTTTATTATAGAAACTAACTTTTCGTGGTAAAATTTTATACTTATTTGAGTACAGTCCACATCCCTATTGTACGTCCAAATCTGCCACTGCAATTTTTTTTAAATGAATTTCTTAAATGTATTTGCTTTATCTTTCTTCCTTTTATTTGCCGCTTCTTTACCATTAACTAAATCTTTTTTTAAGATTTTTCGTTTATATTTAACACTAACCTAAAAAAAAACACGAAATATTTAAAAAATGTATGAAATAAAAATTTAAATGATATTTGATTGGTCATAGATTAATGAATGAAATATCGATTCGTCCATGTCCTATCAAATTACATTTTAAGTATCATTATGGATCATTGTTATTAAAGAAATTAATGAAAATATTTTATTCTGAAACATTTTTAACTTTTACTATAGTGTGTAATCTGGCAACATTGTAAAATAATGACTGACAGAAGAAATGTGAGGTTAGGTATGCTTAATAAATTATAAGTAATTTGAATGTAATAAGAATGTAAAAGTGTATTTAATGTAACAAATAACTTCATATACAACTATTAATGAAATTAAAAATGTTTGGAACTATTTGCTGATGAAAATATTGGAATAATATTTGTTGTCAAGCTTGTCAGATTGTGACTTGCAGTGACTTGGTAACTTTCAAACGGCAACATGACAAAAACCAATACCAACGTGAATAAATAAAAAGATAGCCTGCTAGATATAAATAAACGTTGAATCGTTAATATACGCACTAACGATTTTACAGGTTTCATTTAAAATTTGTTTTGTGTGCCCTTTATTTATGATAAACTAAATGGTCACAAATTGCATCCCACAATAATTATATTCCCTAACATCTGCCTTTCATATCATGGTCAATCAAATTTCGATCCACCTTACACCATATTCACCGTTTTTTAAATTATTTCTTCAGTTTAGTGAACAGGAAAAATATCACACCTGATATAGCGTAGCCACTCTTATTTTAATAGTGCGGTAGGCAGTAACCAGTAACAAACCCTGACCAGAACCCGTAAGCTGGTCGTTGCCTGTAATTGATTATGTATTGAAAAGTAGGCAATATGTAGAAGAATAGTTATTGGATTATTGATATTGGTAAATTTGTTTAGATAGTTTCGTCAATCACCTTTGATTTATGGTTTACTGTATAAAAAAATGTAACATTTGAAGATTTCCTAGATTTTTCTACGGCAACCCTTACGATTACTTAATTTTATTTAAATTTTAAAATACTTGATTAAGACCATACCTTAACAGAACATAAATAAAGATCAATAATAATTTTGTCAAAATATCAAATAAAATAACGTATTTGTGCAAGATGTTAACTAATCTGATATTGGCTGAAATCTTAAATTTTTTAAAGTTTCATAATATATTTTATCTACTCTACTTCATATTATGTATCAATTTTTAGTTCGTGAAAACTGTCATTATAGACATTATGGCATAAAGGTCAACTTTCTCAGTCCTTATAGTCAAGGGTAATATAACAAGACCTTGATTATAGTCGGCTATTTTTGTGGTATCTAGGTTTTGAGAATATTTTCGTATCAATTTGTTGAGACATAATTTGACATTAATAATCTGATTAAGCTTTAGCTCGAGGGCTTTAATCTTTGATTATTAATGTCAATTTATGTCAAAACAAATTGTAAAATTTTCGAGAAATTTAGCAACAACAAAAATAGATCAATAGATTAATCAAGGTCGCGTTATATTTAGGACAATTATTTCCTGAGAAGACAAATTTTTGACATTTATATTTGACGTGACTATTTCTCTAGTGCAATAGTCGCTGATATTGTTCTAGTGCAATAGTCGCTGATATTTGATTCTGATTGGTCCAATTTCAAAAAAATATGACATTCTATTGGTTAATTTGAATCGAAGGAAATAATCGCTGATATTGTTCTAGTGCAATAGTCGCTTATATTTGATTCTGATTGGTCCAATTTTAAAAAATTATGACATTCTATTGGTTAATTTGTATCGAAGGAAATAATCGTTATAATATTTATAGTTATAAGTAGAATTTAATTCATGTTTAAAATTAAAGGATTTAAAGAAAATATTAAAATTACAACAGATTCTTAATTTTTTATACTTGGTTTTAGAAAGTGTAGGTATATATTATGAATATGATCTCTTAAAAAATAATGTTTTGAACAAACAAAGTTTAACACTGCCTTTTTTCTATGCTATACTTAATTTATAAAATGTTCGACCAACACTTGTGATAAACTTTTAAAATTTATTTTGTAATTTTTTCTACTAAACTACATATTAGTTTCTAAACAGCGAAATGCGAATATAGGATACCTACTACAAAAAAGATAATTTATTTTGCGTTAATACAGTATAATCATAACTATTATTTAAAAGTGATTTCAATAATCTTTACATGTTATCAAGACCCTTCATATCAGGATAATCTCAAACTGCAAAAATCTATAGTAAACATTTGAGTTACTTCAATTAAATCAGTATCTGACTCGATAAATTTGTTAACTTATCTTAATAAATCTTACTATAGATCTAAAACATTATATTTCATAGAAACGTCACCGTATACAGACAAAAATAGTAGGATCCCTTTGCGGACTACCCTTAAAGTTCTTTGTACTACACATTTCACATTGCTTTGCTGACGTTTTTTTGTGTAAATTTATTCATACTTGTGAGCAGTGATGCCAACTCTACCGGAATAAACTACTGATATACCGTTATAATTCTCTTTTGTAGTTATTTAATTATTTTGTAGCTTATATATTGTTTAAATAAATATTTTTTTAAATTTACCGCCATTTTTTTAAATCTACCACTTTCTATTTATTTTTTTGTATCAATCTAGAGATTTCAGAAATTTCAGGTTGGCAACGCTGCTGGTAAGCGACAACGATGCGGACCAAGATCTTCGGCGGCATGGAACGAGTTGCCGCGAGAGTGATCCTACTATTCTTGTCTATATAAGCTGGAACTGTTTTGAATTTTTGAAATAATGTTCAGTTATTCTACTTACCCGTATTCATACAATTTGATATATGATAATATTAGTAGACTAGAATCGGAAATCGGAGGTACCTACCGACTACCGTAAATTTTATGCGGCAATCGGTTCTTCAGTTTTTTGTTATTACCTACCTACATAGTTCACTTTAAAGAATCGTTTATTACCTATTATTTTTTTAAATATAGCGTCTTCTTTTGATCAAGTCTGCGATTTCTTTTATTAATTGATTCCTATTGACTTCGGTTTTTTGTTAACATAAGGAATTAATAATATTTCAAATATATTTTTTAGCTAAATATGTTGAGATGAAGTAACATGTATTTTTTTAATGATATTATTACACCATGAACATTTTACATAGCTTTAAAACAACACTTTAATTACACCAACCAAAGGCTTAGCCTTAGATCGTATAGTTACCCAAAATTTTTCTCTGTCATGATATTTCCATGGTTATATTTACGATGTTGTTCGGATTATTAGATATGTCATTAAACCAGATTATAGTATATTGTAATACAAGTGTTACAATGACAGGTTTCGTAGGACGAGTGAAGTTTGTGAAACGAACCGCGAAGCGGTGAGTTTCGCAAAGAACGAGTACTACAAAACCGTCATTGTAATTCGAGTTTTACATACTATTTTTTATAATGAACTTTTAAAAGTATAAAAAAATAAATAAAATGAGAGTTTTTCGAAATATTTATTTATGTTGGCGATCTTGACACCTTTGACACTTGAATTTGAATTTGAATGTTTGTCAAATTTGAATAAAATATTCTGAATTTCGCAATATCGCTGATAATGTAGTTAATATAACATAATTCTTGATTTACTACCTGAACTCTTTCATTTTTCGTTGATAATCAGTGCAGTGCAACCAATTGTGTAAAACAAAAAGTTACCAAAAACAGTGTTACAATGAATCTATTTCGATACTGTTTTTAGTGTCGAAATAGAAACTTTGTGAACGTGAATTATAAAAAATCATTTCTATGAATTTGTTATCAATGATATTGATAGTTGTTGTGGTAATAGTCACATTGCCAAAAAAAGAGATGGTTATAGTGCCGGACATTATGACCTAGTCTAAATCTGGAGACAAAGCAAAATACAATTAATTATCTTTAATGATACTTTTACATCAAGTCTTGCTATAAACCATTTCAATTAGTAGGTAACTAAACATTTACCCGCTGTGCAATTACCTCTAAATAGCGATGGTCAATAATTATACACTTTAATTTGTGGCAGCTTATATCATAATGGAATATTACAAATTAATATGTTATTAAACCTTATTGATTACAAAATAAAATTATTACGTATATATGACACTTACTCGATTCCTTCTTAAGCACATATTAGGAAAAGTAGAGGTAGCACGTGTATGACGTTAATGAGAAAGAAATTATTTTTTGTACAACTGTTATTAAAAGTGACACTTTTAATGATAGCAAACAATGTTAAAAACGATTGTTTACATAGCAGCGTGTTAAAAATACTTTTAACACGTTGCCATGTAAACAAGTTTACTTTTAACACGGTTTAGTTTACTTTTAACACGGTTTGGTTCATTGTCATTGAAAATTCGCTCGTTTCATTATAAAAATAGGAAAGTTGTACAAAAAACATTGTATGGTATTTGTGTTAAAAGTGATTTTATTTTGTTCGTGAAATTGTTCAATTCGCTCCGCTCATTTCACTAACGTTTTCACTCACAAAATAAAACCTCACTTTTAACACTTATATCATAAATAACTATATCAACTCGACAATTAAAACATCAATCTATAAGTCACTTTTTTTGGCCTGTATAATATTTTTATTTTGTAAGTAGTCGACACCATAGACACCGTATATAGACAAGACTACTAGGATCACTCTGCTCGCCGCCTTTGAAGTTCCTTGTACCACATTTTACTTCGGTTTGTTCACGTTTTTTTTGTAAAGTTTTGTGAAAACTGATGAGCAGCGATGCCACTCTACCGATTTTTCGGTAGATCTACCGAATTAGGAAGTAATCTACCGATATACGATTATAATTATTTAAATTTTTTGTAGCTTAATTTAAACTTACATTTTTTTTATTAAATAAACACTTTTTTAAATTTGCGCCGTTTTTTTAAATCCACCGATTTCTACTGTTTTTTTTTATTATACCGATTTCATAAACAACAACAACAACAGCAACACTGCTGGTGAGCGACAACGATCCAGGCCGATATGCAAACCGATACCTTCGGCGGCATGGAACAAGTTTTTGCAAGAATGATCCTTCTATTCTTATCTATATACGGTAGCATCGATTTTTAGTAATTTAATTCTTTGAAACATTTCTGATAAGATATTTAGTCTAATTTCTAAATTTTAAAAATACCATGAGATATGTCTGAAATAATTAAATTACTAAAGCTTATTGTGTTTAATATGCTTAAGTTTCCTTCTTTTGTATATAATCGTTTATTATAAACTTAATCGTAAGGTTTTGTGTCAACAAATAAATAAAAAAAATTAGTCAGTCTACTAAACTGTTTTGTCATGACGCTGTTTTGTTCGGCGCTGTTTTGTACGGCGCTCTTTTGTACGGTGCTGTTTAGAGACGGCGCTGTTTGGTCTCGCGTTATTTCGTCTCACGCTGTTTTCGTGCCGCTCTTCTTAACTGCGTTTTTAACATATACATACATATATATGCGTATTTCTTAAATTGTAAATATTTATTTTAGATAAAAAAGTCATATAGTCTTACTTATTAAATGGTGATTAGTTGCTAGCACGTACCTAATTTTCCAATGTCACACAGCTTATTATTTTTGAAAAGAAGTTAAGTTTTTGTGCCAAAAAGCAATTGCAAGATTTAAAATGACAAATAACTACTTAACTAGGTACCTATTTTAATAAAGTCTTTTCCTCTTTAATTATATAAATTAATATATGAATCTTTTACGCATTTCATTAATTTTGTGTTACTTACAAACCGGATGATTTTAAATTTAGTCAATATTTTACTTTCTAAGATCAAGAAGTAAAAACAATTAAATTTAAATTTAGTAAATACGACAAAATATGCTAAAGTTCCAACTATATCAGTAACTCTTATTAAAACTTTACTTTAATATGCCTTACACGTTGTTTATATATAATTTGCATATTTTTATATTTACATAAAACTGAAATTAAAAATATATTTACATATTCAGTGTACCTACTTATATGGAAGAAAAGTGAAGATATCATTTAACCAAGTACTTGAGCTTTCATGAAAGCCCTTCTCTTGCTGAATAATTAACGAGCACATATTCGAAATTGGAAATTGAATGAGATGCCATCCCTTCAGAAAAATAAGCTTCGGCATTTCTTAAAAACGCAATCAATGATAATTTAAAATAGGTCGCATAACGGAGTCTCTCAGCGTGTCCGCGCGCATATAGAAAAGAGGGTTCCGTCTTTTCCCTAACCCGCTGATTTTATGTATTTTTAATTATTAGAATATTGATTTCGTATTATTTTCCCCTTCCCTTATGCTTATAATTGCTTCTGTAGATCTTTTGATGAGTTTTGTTTTATATTCTATCATTTCGTTTTTGGTGGAGTCCGTAAAATATAATGGAACATTTTATAAAACTCAAAGATTGTACGAACAGTTGCGCATTTACAGGGTGAACAGTTTTAAATAGAAGTTATTTTAAACTATTTGAAATCAATCACTCTTAAATAAGACAAACATTGTGTATTTTGGGGAAGAATAAAATTGAATTTACGAAGCGGTAAATGTTACCGCTGAAATGAAAATACTCTGAACTCTAAATTTTTAAGTTTTTATATTCGTTAAAATGCACGCAGTTATTGTGGATTTGCAGAAATGTGAGAATTTCACACATCCCTTAAAACATTTCCTGTGGAAAATAGAATCGAGAAGTTGTTAATACTTAAATATAATAATGCTTATTGACTCTATATGCAAATGACTCTCCGTGCAAATTATTGACGTTCTGATTACTAATTGTAATACCAAAAAGTTTTGTTAAAAAGTGTACTGTAAAAACATCCTAAAGGGCGTTATTTCCCTACCAAGCTCACTTAGTCGTGAGTTACTATTTAGAAGTTTTACCAGTCTCCCCCAAACATGTAATTAAGACTGCCAAAGTACAAACTAAGCCAATTACCTACTTATACTCAAACAACCGTTTTAAATTATTTATTACAAATTTTATAATTTCAAAACAACAATTAATCAACTGAATAAAAACTAAATATTATATCAAAGAGGATTAATTATGTTAATTAAAGAATTAATTATTCTCCTATCTCATTAATGGAAGTCTTCGAAAACCCTTGTTTTGACTCATATGTATCCTGTGACTTCATTTCACCTTTGTAATAACAGCTCTGCAGTTAATTTTGCCGAGTGTCCTTTTATAAAGACATTGGCTTGTCGCTTGTCCGGTGGTTTTCCCAGTACTTCTGGGCCTCCTCTAGCATCCATTTCTCAATGGTGGCCTTTCTGATCGTGTCAGCAACCCCGCCAAATGGTTCCGAGTCAATCATTGAGATATTAGCTCCTGCTTGAGCCAACTCATCAGCTTTCTCATTGTCCCGAAACCCAAAGTATGCTGGTACCCATGCCAATGTCAGAAAATTTCGACTTGCAGCATGTGTCAGGGCCCTAACGCAGTCTTACACCAGATGTGAGCTTATTTGTGCGGAAAATATCTTCTTTAGAGCTATTTGGCTGTCCGAATATATGACTACGGTTTTACCCGTTATACCCTGACCTAAGATCTTCTTCGCCTTTATTTTTGCCTGAAACACTGGAGCAGACACACCTAGATTTAATTGAAATAGTATCCTGTATCTTCTACTATATATACCCGACTCTGTGCCTTTCTCAGTCTTTGAGCCATCTGTATATCAGATTGACTTCCCTTGAATTGGGGGGCCATTGTTCCATGAATCCCTTTCCAGTAACTCTACCCGGAAGTTTCCCGAAAATGTAAACCTGGGGGACTATCCTGTTCAGAGGCACACTCATTATTTGATCCACCTTAACCCTATCATAAAGCTCTGCTTGTTTTTTTTTCCTTAATAAAGTTATGGGATCCTGGCCTTGTCGCAGCCTGTGAGCAGTTGCCTCAGTGAAATTACTAATATACCATGAATTATTACCGGATCTCGATGCCGAATTTAAAGTAATCCACAATTCCATTATAGCATGTGCCTGTGCCTGTGGCTATAAAGTCTTTTTCCTGATGAAATTACGCGACCTCAGTCCGGACACTGAAAATTTCCAGGTTTGTAGTTAAATGCTCTACGACGTGGTTGAGAAAGAAAGTTCAAAACCATTTGTCTTCAATTGCTCCTATTAGCTGCATGGCGTTCCCAGTTGCCTGCTAAATTAACTGTTTTCGGCGTTTCGTGTAAAACGTTTTTATAACCTTTTTCCTGGCCTCCTTGTCTTCAAAAAGTACGTATTTTTCTAGTCGATTTTTATCCAATCGATAGATATGACCTGCCCAACGTAAGCGAGCACCGGAGATCAAAGTCTCTATAGGCTGACACTTAGCTCTAAGAATCTCTTAATTGGATATTCGATGTGTTCAAGAGTTCTAATATATCTTGTATATGGAACCCAGGCTTCGCGTGGGTATAGTGGAGTTGGCAGGATAGCTGCTTGGTATACAGCCATTTTTGTTTCAAGTGTTAGATAGTGGTTACCAAAAACTCTGCGGCACCTTTGATGCAGCAATGACTCTGTTATGTATTTCTTTGTCTATATTTGCTTTGGTTTTTAGAATGCTGCCAAGATAATTAAAGTTGTTGCCTTGCAAAAAGATTTGCACATCGCTGATATCCTGAGCCACTGACAGAATCTTAGTTTTAACTGAATTCAATTCAAGACCAAGAGCTTGATAAGCTTCCGAGTAGACTTCAATTATTTTCTGAAGTTGGTTTAGAGAACGGACTATTAATGCACAATCGTCTGCATGTAGCCTTTTCTATCTTTTTGCCTTCAACCCTGCCTTACCATGACTACAAAAAGTTTATCAAGTGTGTTTGTGTATTACTGAAATAAATGGGATGAAGAAGGTAGGTAGTTGTTTCTAGATTTAGGAACCATGTGAGTTCAACAAATAATGTAATATATTTACAAACATGAAAGTAAGTATGTATAAGTAAATTGTTCATTGGGGATCCGTAATAAGAAAAATTATGAAAGCCCATTGCTTTAAATCAAAGTCAAAAACTGTAAAAAAACGATAACCTTTAAACGTTATTTAGAAAGATATTCTATTTAAGTGGAACCATTTTTTTTTTCATATCAATATTTTTATTTAAATACGTCATTGTGTACGTGCTATTCATAGAATTATCAATAATAAAAATACATCAAATGTATCTAAAATATATTTTGTTCCAAACTATATATGTTGTCTTAGGTGAACTAAAAAAATAATTAAGTATAAGTTATCCAAAATCTAATAAATTTTTTTCTTTCTTCTAAAAATAATAACAACAAACACACGATTTTCAATAATGTACCGTCAAGATCAAATGTTAAATAGAAGAAAAGTATTTGAGCATATTTCTCAGGAAGTGATATCATGTAAAGACAGAAATTATGTGAAATAAAAACAGGTATTACGAAGATCTTATGGTTTGTTTTTCTCTATACGGTTCGCTTAGTTAGAACGCTACAAATTGTGTCCGCTTATGCATACATGAACTATTGTTTAGCATTTTTACTTATTTTTAGAATAGCAACCAGGTACCTTCGCGTATACACTTAATTCATATCCCATGGAAACTGGAACGTATTTGATGGTATTTTTGCATGCATTAAGGCTAGAGTTCACTGTGTATATAATCAATGCCATAAGTACTGGTTAGGTACGCTGATTTCTACCTATACTAGCATATTAATGACAATCGAATTGAACCCAATTGATTCGTTTGGTTTCTTTCAAGAAATTAGAGTAAATCAGGATTGTATTGAACTAATTTAACATTCTCTTACTCTTGCCATAAAGGGAATAATAAAACCGCATTCAACAAGAACAAAAAGCATAAAAAAGGCAATTCGTGAAGATTTAAGAAATAAAAAGTACTATTGCAGATTTGTTAAAACAATACTGAACAAAAGTTATGAACTACATTTTAACCAATTAATGCAGTACAAGAATGAAAAAAATCATTTGTATTTAATTGTTTCCTTCTAAGAATAATTATACTTTTTTTGTAAAGTCTTGTTAAGAACACGTCTGGTAAGTTGGAATAGCCAAAATTTTAAGAAGAGCAAAACAGAGTATCTGAACAAGTCAGCAGAACCTATGGAAAACTTGGAAATAGATGAGAACCTTGTCGTAAAAGGTAGTGAAAATTTTAAATATCTTGGCTTCCTAATATCGAAATTTGGAAGAACATAGTATGAAATAGTAAACAGACTTTGTCAGGTAAGAACTGCGATCAAACATCCAAATCCTATGTTATGGAGCAGAAGTGTAACTAGGAATACCAAAACAAGGATATACGACACAGTTGTATGACCCATCATGACGTACCGGGCAGAATGTTGGATGATGAACAAGAAAACAGGGGAAAATAACTGCAGAGGACTATTGAGGCGCTGCTTTAGATTAACTGGAATAGACAGAATACCCAATGTGGAGATTCGGAGAAGGATAAAGAATACAAAAGATGTCACAAATATCAAAAAAAAAATTGATCGCTGGATTAAAAGAATAACAGATTGGAGTCTAATGGTTAAAAGAAAAAGAGACAGGCCCACAAATCATGAAGGGATGGAGTGAACATCGCCATGAAGAAGGTTTGTAAGACGGGGAATGGGAGAATGTTTGGCGACTTGGTTTGATGAGAGGAAGACGGCGACAGCTGTAAAAACCTTAAACTATTATATAAGGAAGATTTTTATTCTAGAGATATGGCCTTTTATTGTATCTGGACAGTTAAGAAATAATAGTCATTTTTTTTTGGAAACTGTAATAGTATTAAAGTAGATGTAACAAAAAATTTAGACAGGGTAAAAAATCGAATTTCAGTTTGATGGTCGTGCTAACAGCTTTAAAACTATACTTGCATTTGAATGAGAAGTTAAGAGTCACTTGTTATTCCTTTACAGACTTTTCATACTTTACAACTTGCAAGTATAAAGCAATTAAATTATTTGTATAAGGTGCATTTAAATAATATTCGATCAACTTTCTTTTAATATTAAACATTTGACGAAAGGATATACAGTTCACAGTAATGCATTTTATATTTTTTAAGTAACATAGAATTTTAAAAAAATTAACAATAAAACTTTCATTAATCTAATAATGTACTATAAAATCTTTTATAGAATATAATTTATGGTTAATTAATGCACTGGTTTGTAACAACACTCAATGAAATTGTCAGTTTAAAGTTAGAGCCATTTGCGCGTTTGTTTCTGTTTCATTGTTGGTTGCTCTTTCACATTATTCTGATATAAATGTGAAACACTCATGCATCATTCCGAGGAGCGATACTCTAGGTTGAGAATTATTATTTATTTGCTTGGTAAGCTTTTCATTTGGCTGTGCTGTGTCCCTATTGAAATGGTGATTTGAGAAAGTACGAGTCGAGATATGTTACAAAAGAAAATTTATTTCCAGATTACCTACGTTCTGAACTTAACATTAGGCTCGGTTTTGTTGTATAACTAAACCTGAGAATACGGGAATGCCAATGATAATTTTAAAATGAGTTAAAATTTAAGAAGAAATGAGTCTCACAGGAAAGATGATTCAAATTGAATATAGATAGAGAAAATGAAATAAAATTAAGAAATAAAGTTGTTGTACAACTGTTTTTAAACAGAAAACTATAATTGATAGTGCATAATTGGTACCACAGGATAATCTCTAAAAATGTTGGATTAGTCTTAACAGTCTCAGATTTTTAGTAAACTATTATTTTTGAGATAAGTCTCAACAAATTTTCAAAATTTTTGAAATTTTGAGATTATACAAACAAGAAATTATTAAAATGATATTAAGGAGAAATTGAAAAAATGTCATATCCAGTGGGACTCGAATCCACCATCACTGCCTTATACGCAGGCATGCTTTAACCACTTAAGCTATTGGATGATCAAGTGGTTAGGAAGCGAAACGTTATAATGAACTTAAATCCCGTCAGATATGACATTCAGTCACTTCCTCCTTAACCATACTCCTTAAGCACATGTTACATGACGTTAATGAGAGAGAAGATTTGTCAAATCGACAATTGAAACATCAAACTCTAAGTCACTTTATTTGTGCCCTGTCTTATATTTTTATTCGGTTAGGAGACCGGAACCATTGATTTTTAGTAAACTATTATTTTTGACATAAGTAACTCTCAACGGATTTTTAAAATTTTTGAAATTTAGAGATTATACAAACAAGAAATTATTAAAATGACATTAAGGAGAAATTGAAAAAATGTCACATCCAGTGATGGTGGGTTCGAGTTTTTGAGAGGCATAATCGTTTTAAGGAGGGAAGGGAGGATGTTGAAGATGACCAGAGCATCGAGTGACCTGTGATTTCAGAAAGCGACTAGATCGTTCAAAAAGTGAACAAAATTGTTAGAAAAGACTCTTGATTAAGTATCAGAGCTGTCGCTGAAGATGTGAACATTACCAAAGAAATTGTGAGACAATTTTTGGTTGAGGAACTTAATGTTTGCTCTGACATAATGCATTGAAAGGAACATAAACTTCTTGTTAAAGAAACTTGTAACAGAGTTTCAATATAACCAGGAAATCTCCAAACTCTCCTAAGCCAAAAAAAAAACGAGAATAAGCAAGTCCACATTCAAAACAATGTTGATTGTAGTCCACATGGAATGGGTACCACAAGGTCAGACTGTCAATCATTACTACTTTAGACGTGTTACGAAGAATGCGAGAAAAATATCACAAAAAAGACCCGAAATTTTGAAAAAGAACTACTGGATCCAACACCAAGACATAGCGTTTATAACGCGCTGTCTGTCAAGGATTATTTGGCCAAAAATCAAATTACTGTTTGGAACAGGCGCTCTATTCGCCATATTATATACGCTGCAACTTCTACCTGTTTAAAAAAATCAAATTCTGGTTGAAGGGAACCCGCCACGAGTATATAGTGGACGTAAAAACTAATCGGCGCAGCCACTTAACAGCTTGTCTGAAGATGAAGCATTGCAACACTGCTTCGCAGAGTGAAAAGTTTGCATAATGTTAGAACCTTATAAAAATTCTAAGAGAAGTCTATAAGACAAGTGGAAAAACGTAAAACAAAATGTATTTCACTTCATCCTCAGTCCGATAGAGACGTTAAGAGAATGATTCGAAAACTGGTCAACTATCTGTCAAAGGTTGTGTCTGAACATTAACGAGACTGGGACAAACATATTTTATTGTTTCTATTACTAGTCCTATTACTTTTGAGAGATGAGATGTCGTGCGGTTTAGTTTCTGGTCCGCGACCCAGTAACATACAAAGAAAAGAGGTAACGATTTACATTTAGCAGGTGATCAAATCTTACTACTCCAACGCCGACGTCTAAGCAAAAGAAAACTCATAAAGAAAGGGTAATCTTGTTTAAAGAAAACGGGGTGGGGGATTATCCGATACTGCAGAAAAATTGGGCAGTTCCGTACATCGCAAATAAAAAAAATTAACGATGTGGTGTATCGACTCGCCAAGACTACCAAAGGAAAACATTTCAGCCGACTAGTACCCTTTGATTTACCCACCGCAATTGATTTACATCAAAGAGCATTCCGAACAAATGCATCTAAAGGGATGGTAGTGAAACGATTTTGTAATGAAGACCGAGATCATTCATTTGACAACTCAACCCACGCATAGCTTTCATTGACTGATCGGGATTTGTTAGGTATTGCATGAGAATATAGAATTTTATAGTATTTTCGATAAACTTCTAGTACTTGCAACTGATAAACTTGTGTAAGATTGGCGATGAGTAGTTTTTGATTTGGCTATATGGTAATGGTTGCTTTTGATTTGGCAAAAGGGTATATAATTGTCAAATTAACGCGCTAAGAATCACATGAACAGTGATAGTTATTTTGCTTGTTTAGTTTCTGTTATATTGTGTTACTTCGTTGTATAAATTAATAAACACATCCTAGTGTTACAATAACATCAGAAACAACTAAAAAAAAAACTTAAGCAGTTTTTAAATATCTTTTATCAAAAGAAAAAATGATGAAAAATTAATCAATTTTATTTTGCATCCACATACCTTATTCGAACTGTAGCTAGTCACTACAAAAATATAAATACACATTTTATTAACCGAGATACTATTTTTTTCTCAATAAATATCGACAATTTATGCTTAAAATTTGTAAATTCAGTCAGATAACGTGAATTTAAATCTCGATATTATGATAAGTAGAAACTAAGAAAATCTTACATCATAGTTTTTTTTAAACATTTTTGAATTAAAAAATACGTATTTTTTAATTATTTTTTTGTCCGCCGCTGAGAGTGCATAACATAAAACACTTGTGCTTGGATGACATGTGAAAACCTAAACACAACAACAATAAAAATCCGAAAAGTTGGTCATCCGATTCCAATTAATGTTCAGATAAAAAAGGCAATCCGGTCTATCTCTCTCAATCCATCTCGAGCATCGCGCGGATCGGTCGGTAAGGCAGAGAGAAGAAGAGTCAGTGTGCCAGCTCAAGCGGTAAATGAGCGTTTCACATGGAAGAGCCACGTATGTCCATGCCGTCCATCGGCCATACGCGCTCCTGAGGCGCCCATCCATGACCAAACTACACTATACATCCTTACAGTTTATGTATACGATGTCCGGAATGAAAATTATCACCGAAAATAAGGTGTAATTGTGTATCGCTAGCCATACGTTCACAAAATTAGTTTCTTGCGACAGTTATTTATTCAGATTACTTTATTTTCCAGAAACCAATTACACTTAATTTAATATAATGGTCTTTGTATTACAAGATAAGAAGTTAAAGATGCAAAAATTATAAAAAGTAATCAACATATACCTCTGTAGTCTACAAATGGGGTAGGTACATATACGTAACGAAATAAATATCTTCAAACTATTAAAGTTAGAAGAAGAACCGGTGTTAAACTTGACTTGAATTTTAAAAATCACCTGTAACAAAACTTACTATAGATTAAATAGACTTCAAAATATTGAATAAAAGATAAAAGATATAGGTCAATCAACTATCAGCAAAGATGTAAATTAAAACAGTAAAAAAAATTCGAAAAGAGGTTGACCTTAAAGGCCATCCTTGCAACTTCCCGCTAGTTTTAACTGCAAAGCTATAGTAACGTGACGTATGTTGACGTTTTTGACTTTTTTTGTAATGTTTAAAAGATCATAGTTTTTTAACGCGTTATTCGAATTTGATGTTCAAGATGGCATTCGACGCAGTTTTTTAAGACCTAAAACCGTTACTTGGAGTGCAAAATCGACTAGTCAAAAAATTTCTAAGTTATTGAAAAAAAAACACTTTTTTTGAAATTTTTCGACAACGATATCTCACGAACGAATCAACCGATTTTAATTTGCAAAACGGCATTCGACGTGGCTTTTTAAGCTTAAGAGCTGATTAGGTTATGAAATTAATCGATGTTATGGCCAAAAAGATATGCCCAAAAAACATCATTTTTACCAATTGCTTTTTTCGGTTATTTTAAAATTTCTCAAAATCTACCGGTTCAAACTTACAGGGAATCGAAGTTAGATGGAACTCTTTAAAACGCTTTTTATTTCATTCCGATCGGTCAAGCCGTTCAAAAGTTATAAGAGGTTTACATACATCCACACACACACACACACATATCCACACGTAGGTACATACAGACATACAGACACCCTCGTAAAAATAGTCAGGGGAGGTTCCAAATACCTCAAAACGTTGAGATCCGATGAAATCTCGATTTTTGAAAAACGGGGTAAAACCATAGAGATATAAGATATAGAGCACGGGAGCCAGCCGATACGACCAGCACGAAATAGAAAGAGAGAGGACAACTAGTGCGTCGGTTTATCTTTGTCTAATCACATGCGCAACAGGCGAGTCTATAAAACTAGTAACTATATAACCAGACGCACTAGTTGCTCTCTCTCTTTCTATTCCGTGCTGGCTTTCACTTGTGTGCGTTCCTATGGCTCACGTGCTCTATATCTTATATCTCTATGGGTAAAACCAATAACTTCCCGATTTTAAAATTTTTTTAGCGGGAAGTTAACAAGTCAATAAAATCTTAGGGAGTAGATAGTTAACACAAATATAAATACAAATCAGAACATAATCAATATATGCACGAAGCCTTAAGCCATAGAAGAGAAGCTATATAGTAAGTAAAATGGTTGTTAAGGAGCATATTCCGCAATTTAAAGAGCTAGCTTGCGTTACTTGTTACTATTTTTGTGTCCTGTCTTATGTTTTTATTTTTAACTTCCCGCCAAAAAAAATTAATTTTTTTTTAAAATCGGGAAGTTATTGGTTTTACCCCGTTTTTCGAAAATCGAGTTTTCATCGGATCTCAACGTTTTGAGGTATTTGGAACCTCCCCTGACTTTTTTTACGAAGGTGTCTGTATGTCTGTATGAATGTGTGGATGTGTGTGTGTGTGTGTGTGTGTGTGGATGTATGTAAACCTCTTATAACTTTTGAACGGCTAGACCGATCGAAATGAAATAAAAAGCGTTCCAAAGAGTTCCATCTAACTTAGAGTCCCTGTAAGTTTGAGCCGATTCGAACCGGTAGATTTTAAGAAATTTCAAAATAACCGAAAAAAACAATTGGTAAAAATGATGTTTTTTGGGCATATCTTTTTGGCTATAACATCGATCAATTTCATAACCTAATCAGCTATTAAGCTTAAAAAGCCACGTCGAATGCCGTTTTGCAAATTAAAATCGGTTGATTCGTTCGTGAGATATCGTTGTCGAAAAATTTCAAAAAAAGTGTTTTTTTTTAATAACTAACAAGTTTTTCTACTAATCGGTTTTGCACTCCTAGTAACATTTTTAGGTCTCAAAAAAACTGCGTCGAATGCCATCTTGAACATCAAAATCGAATAACGCGTTAAAAAGCTATGGCTTTTTAAACATTTCAAAAAAAATCAAAAACGTCAAAATACGTCACGTTACTATAGCTTTGCGGTTAAAACTAGCGGGAAGTTGCAAGGATGCCCTTTAAGGTCAACCTCTTTTCGCATTTTTTATATGACTTTGTTGTTTTAGTTGTCGATTTGATAACTAATCTCTCTTTCTCTTTCAATAATGTTATTACTGTTTAAAAAGAAGTTAAGTACCTAAATATTCCAGAGTTACCTCAAAACTCTGACTAACCGCTGGGATCATCTACGACCAATCGACTTAAGACGCTATCGGTTATAGATGGAGATCGAAAATTCGAGTTCTGCCGGATGTGTCGTTTTTTAATTAATTCTAAATGTAATCTTTGTTTGTCTACTTTTTTAACTAAAAAAATACATTTTTGATAATGCACAACAACTAACGAGTTAAATTCATCTTATCATTATCCTTAAAAGTAACCTCGTATACAAAGTAGATACGCTTTAAAATACTTGAATCATACCATCAATACTATACTAACTAGAGGCACCCACCAATGCTCCTGGCTCGAGATCAGTAACGAGAGAGAGAGAGAGATTAAATTTACAATTAAACCATATACTCTCTTTCTTGTTTGGTAGTTTAGGAAAGACAGGATATACATGCACGAAATATCCACCAGAGAGTGATAGCATACAGTTTCGTTTTATTTCTCTGATGTTACTCATCTCACTTAAATCATTGAAGATGAAAAAAAGTATATTTTGGTCCTCCGTCCAGAAACAATACTATTAATTACTTCAAAATCGTCCGGAAAATGACATTTTCCGGCCTAGGCCGGCAAAGTAGCTTTTAGATTATCTAAAGAGATGGGGCTATGAGTCATCAAACATACATAATGAATAATACAAATTTTAATTAAATTTATTTAAAAACAGCGTATAATATACTAACCTAATAACTTTTTCTAAAGGTAAACAGGACTCTAATTTACATTTAATTTCTCTCACAACTTTTATTTTAAATTTGACATTTATGTCAATTTACAACTACTGATCATTCGATTATGAAAATACATAGGTACATATCTCGATTTTATTTTTGCTCATTGAACTAAAATAGTTCATTGTCTCTGCTATTTTTATATAAAATTATTAGATATTTTCAATACAATTTTTACTGTGTTGCTCATTAGCAAAGTATTCGTATGTATAAAAATTAAGCATCTTGAAATCGATTATCAGAAAATCATTCCTTATTACTAATTCTTTTAATCGTGCAATAGATGTCAATAAACATCTAATCTTGTATGTCATAAAGTAAAAAGTTTTTGAACTTTTGAAAATATTAAAAATTAGTCGGACCAAAAAATAGTGTGTGTTACACGTCCGGGAAATGTTTTGCAAGTGCTCGTATTGTTTCGCCTCGGTGCTACGCACCTCGGCTACACAACTTTACTCGCTCTTGCAAAATGTCATTTTCCGTCCTTGTGTCACAAATAACTATTTATTGAAAACATATTTAGATTAATCTCGTAATGGTTATTTTTGTGTATTCTGGTAAGTGTAGTAAAATGAATATGATTTTATGTTGTAAAACCTTTTAATGCAGTTGCAAGTATGTCAAATCTATTCTTTATCGGAGAGATCACTTACCCTTAAAGATGAAAAATTCTTATTTTTTGGTATATTAAAATGTATAACTGTCCTTATTTTTTGTAATTCTTCTTAAATTTGTTGTTTACTGAATCCTCTGTTTATTGCAAATTAGCTGAACCCGGCGCGCGTTGCTACGCCAATAACTAAAATAAATTTAAGAAAAATAAAAGAGGAGAAGAGATAGAGAAGAAAAGAAAGTTTATAGTTTTGTTTTACTTATCGTACCAAAAATATATTTTTCGAACTTACATTTATACGAATTTGTATAGATATCTATTAATTAGTATGGAATTTGATACATGGAAGCGCCATCTGGTGGTAACTTTAATTAATACATATATCATATTCATCTTACCCATTAAAAATACATCATCATACCGATTTTCATGACAATCGGTTGAACGGGGCAGAAGTTGCTACTATGCAGCGCCACCTGGTGGCAAGTGGCATCAGTGAACATATCATACAAACCTTCTCCGTAGAAAAATACATATACATACCAATTTTCATGAGAATCGGTTAAACGGGGCAGAAGTTGCTACTCTGCAGCGCCACCTAGTGGCGATTGGCATTAATGAGCATATCATACAAACCTTCTCCGTGGAAAAATACATGTACATGCCAATTTTCATGACAATCGGTTAAACGGGACAAAAGTTGCTACTCTGCAGCGCCACCTGGTGGTGAGTGGCATCATCGAACGGGATAAAAAGTATCCTATGTCCATCTCCTGGCTCTAAGCTACCTCCCTACCAATTTTTAGCCAAATCTGTTCTGCCGTTCTTGAGTTATAAGTGGTGTAACTAACACGACTTTCTTTTATATATTAATAGATTAATTTAAATTTTGCAATATATCCGAATTTATATCCGTACAGAATCCTATAACTTGCATGCAATATTTCATTTACTTAATTTAGTTTTCCACGATGTCCTTCTCTATCCCCTTCGTGAAAGTTCAGTGTGTGCTGAAAGGTGGAAATAGATCGTGGAACTTTAGGAATTTTGTTTAAATACACGTACGCATACCTGAATATTGTTCAATGCCAAGCGGAAGTTATCTACTGGAAAGATTATATTCCACGGTTACAATAAACGAAAAGTTTAAGAGATTAATTAAGTAAAAATGATTTCGAATGAGTGTGCCTTTATAATATATATAGGCGTTACATACTAATTAAACAAAGTTTGTGTTTATAAAATATAATTAAACATACACAGAGAAATGTAAAATTTGAAAAATGAATCGGGAGAAAAATAAAACTGTTTTGACTAATAACTTTTTAGTTAATTATGAATGGTTTATAAAGGAATAGAAAGAGACCTCACAATTATTGTATTTAACTTTTTGTTTAAAAATACATTTCTTATGTTAAAATATCGAATGCTTTGGCATTTCTTTGTCTCTTAACAACCGTGCTTTTAAGTGCGTAATATTACTTTTGTATATCAAGATTCCAATATTTCATCGTAGATAACCAGTGTTTTGTATGACCAGAGCAGTTGTCCCTTAAGTTAAATTGACATCTTTTAGTAAAGAATAAAAAAGGAATTTGGTTAGAAAGTATACGAGTGTTGTCTTTTTAGTTTTAAATATAGCGGATAGAAGGAGCTACCAACAGAACCTTCAGAAACAATTTTTACTCCAATCTTTTGTTAACATAAATCCAGAGTTTCAATGCGATCCAACAAGTCGTGTAGGTACATTGAATTTTTGAAAGTACAAAGCCAGTCGAAAAATGGATCTTTTTTACAACTTTCGGAGAGGATTATCCGAACAGCAATGTCTCGCTGAAATGCGTTCTGTATTTGGGAATGAAGTACCACACCAGTCAACTATTCCCCGCTACTATTGCAAATTTCAACGTAGTCGCCCTAAACTCAGCGACGAATCCAGGCTTTCGTCTGCTAATTAAGTATGACTGCCGGATAGCATACCGGGAGAGTAGAACTTAGACAAAGAATTAAGAGATGCAATACTAAAACAAAAAATAGGTTTGTAGGTTTTAAAAATATTAAAAAAGTTGAAAACTGTAAATATGCATTTGCGAAAGATATTGCCATAATAAGTAACAACAGATTGAGCCTATAGGAACACTAATAATATCGAATAATGAATTGTCAACAATTGTGATACCGTATAAAGATTGATACAAAAAAATACGTAGAAATCGCTAGATTAAAAAAAATGGCAGCAATTTAAAAAAGTGTTTATTTAATAAGACAAGTTTATAGAGTTAGAAAAATGTTAACAAATAATGAAAGAAAATTATAACGGTATATTGGTTGATTACTTTCTAAATCGGTGGATCTACCGAAAAATTGATAGAGTTGGCGTCGCTACTCACCAGTTCTCACAAAACTGCACAAAAACGTCGGACAAAGAACTTCAAAGGGATCCTACTATTCTATATACGGTGGTTGATATGAAAACAAATCACGCTAAAACAAAAGTAATGGCAGTGGAAGACGGTACAGATAAAGAGAAGGTCAATATAAAATTCTGAAACCATACGATAGAACAAGTAAAATTTTTTGACCATTTTAGTGTAATAGTATAGAAAATTTGAAAACACGATTTAAAATTTGATAAAAGAACTGATAATACAATAAATGATACTATTTTATTAATAAACGTTATTTCGTAAAATATACATATTGAAGAAAACTAAAACAGAAAAACGTATCACACACGGAGGCAAACCATGAATATTAAACAACAGTCAACTACTTGGTATTAAATAAATAAATAATAAATGAATTGATCCAAAACGACCTCATTGTGCAGGCCTATATTGCACTTTTTTCAACAATGCTCGTTAAGCACACATTTAAAGAAACAAATTCATCAGAGTTTAAGATGAAGGAAAAACATTGGCACGGAACAAAAAAGATCTTGCCACAAAACAAAAAAGATTGATACAAGTTTGTATAAAAGTTTACAATTAAATTAAAAATTGTATTGGTTTGATTTGTATTCCTATACAACGTATGGTAGCAGGGTTATTGATAATACATAGAGACAAATATTACCCAGCATATTCAATGATATTCATATTCATTCTATATCAAACGCTGACATTAATTATATCAGTGATTTTTAATGTTTACTTTTTGTCTAGTGTTCTCTACGAATTAAATTAATATTTACCTGCTGATTTTACCGCTCACACTGTGTGCGAATAGGAAAAACCACATAGGTACTTCCACAACACTTCTCCTAATTGAACGTGGCACTTGAAAATTTATGCAGCAAAACACATACACAAACTTTCATCAATTATCCATCTGATTCCATTTCTAATTCATACTAGTGAATTATTCACATACATACAAGTCCTTATTCACTTCTAACCAGGAATTTGCTATAATGGCAGAAATAGATCCTCAATGCGTTATGAATGTTTGCTTCAGACGCTTTAATTTCAATTTAACTTTTGACTTCCATTCTCTAGTCTTCTCCAGCTTAAATTTAACTCGTTACATAAACAAAAATTTGTTAAAATTAAGCAAAGCGGAAAAGGTGTAGAAATATTAGCTGAGCAATTAATAAAAATTTATACAGATATTTATCAGCATAAATGATACTTATCTCTTGATTAACTGGTATTATTTTACAAAATAAATGGTATATAATCTATTTATTTCAATTATTTAAATCTTCATAAGATGGGAATTCAAGTTGAAAACCTCTTATGTAGAAAACGCGGTGAGGAGGAGGAGACAGCCTTCCACGTGATATTCATGTGCCCAGCCCTGCAAGGTCTGCGTGTGAGATCCCTTGGCCTACCGACCGGAGATCAAAAGGATCTCATGGTTCATTAAGAACCTGGGATTTGACATAGAATGAGGACCTGTGAATGAGGGTGCACAATAAGCTGTACTAGCTGCACTAGCTGCGAAGCAATCCCATGGTCTACCACTAAGCCTGGCCTGTTAAAAAAAAAGAAAAAATAGGAAATTTAGGAGAAGTAGGTAACTTTCAGAAATTTATGATATAAAATAAAGCGGAAAGTTTATAGGTTTTCATTTTGGCAAGAGAGTTGCTGGTCATCCTGTATATAGAGGTCTGAAAATTACAGCTGAGGTAAAGAAGTTAAGTATTCTATAGAGAGATAGATAGAATCTAGATGAATATAAAGCATAGTCAAAATTTTCAGAAAACATAACCTTAGAAAAAATGATTACTATAGATCAAATCCAATAAGAGTTACATTGTCGTCCGGGAATGTATCTCTTTACCTACTAGATACACAATTAACTATTACTTGACAATACAAAACATCAAATTGTCTTTTAAGAAAGTTTTTATATATATATATTTTTGAATTTTGTTGCTGACTGCCACAAACAAATCGGCTGAACCTACTGACCCGAAACGGGACACTAGCGTTTTTGCAGTCTTAATACGGTGTTCTTGTCTTATTATCATTAAATGGTTTTGAATTTTGTTGCTGGCTACATATAGCTTTAGCGATGCCCAGAGAGCCAGCAACAAGATAAAAACAAAAAATTGGGGCCACCCAATATTTTAATGCCGTAATAGAGCAATGTTTTTTAGCCAATTTTGATGCTATTTCTATAAGCATCTTTAATGAGATTTCCGACTGAGTACCAAATTTAGAACACCCCCGAGATAAAAATAACCAGTATTTAGATTGTTAGTTCTAGCAATTTTCTTCTTTTAATTTTTTTGCTGGCTCTCTGCACATCCCTCTTGTGATTTGTGACAAACAACAAAATTCCTGGCACCCTTTATTTGTTTAAAGGGAGGTTGAGTTACCTACCAGGCGCGTCTCCAGGTGGCGGATAGGAGGTGGTCAGGGCAACTTAGTCAGTGACGGTTATAAGTAGAGTGAGGGGACCTAAAAACCCCCAAAATCTTTTGCGAAAGCCGTCGCCGCGGACCAGCTTAACCCATGCTAAGGTGTAAGGTAACGTGCCGAGGGCTGAAAGGCCACTGGTTAGAATGTGGTCGCGAACGTTCCCCTGAGGGCACCGGGCGACACCCTCTTGTATTAAGCCTTCCCCTGGCATGCGGGGCTCTGTCAGGTGGTGACCTTCTCTTTTCCCTTGCTACTCGTGGGACCAACATGAAAACCGAAAAACAAAAACAAAACAAACCACTCACGACTGAGGCTGGACAGAAATGTCCGCCTCAATCAGAAAAACCCAAGCACCGCAGGGGTAAACGAGTCTGCGGTGCGGAACTGAAGAAAAGGAGGAAGGCACGTGAGGCTGGGGGAAACCCCGCAGCGCAAACCGCCTCTGGACCTTCAGAAGCACAACCTTCAGGTAATGTTGCTAGTTCTTCCTCAAAAAGAGGCAAGGAACACAACACACCTGAAGGTAAAACAAAAAAGAGAATCAACCGAGGTGACGCCTAAAACCCTGAAAAAGGTTAGGCAGGACACAACGGCCGCTCAACCAAAAAACTACAAGGAGGTGGCTACCAGTCACCTCCGAGTAGCTATAATAGACAAAAGCAACTCCTACGGCAAAATTTCTGCCGAAAGGGAAGCTCTTGTCCAAGACCTGCTGCTGGGAGAGCTGGACAAGGTAATTTTGGCCGCCTCCTCCAGTAACGCCAAGCCACCAACGTTCCGTCAGTGGTCGCACTCTGGTGAAATCATCAGAGTTACCTGCGATGACGACGCGACGTTGGCATGGCTTACAAATACTGTTGTTGGCCTTCGACCGTGGGAGGACGCATCACTCGAGGTGGTGCGAGTAGACTGCCTACCGAAGCTGACAAAAGCATCCCTCTGGATCCCGAGTAGATCAACTGAGATACTCGAGGAGAAAGAGGTCGTGCTGCGTCGGCTAAGTGGGCAAAACCCGGACCTTAAGGTCTCGAGATGGTGCTCTTTCCACCACGAGGCCAAAACAGAACAAAGGGGGCATCTCTTCGTCTTCGGAGTAGGGGATGAAGACTTTACAACCCTCAAACAAAAGTCGATGAGGTTGAGCTATGCATTCACCTCATTGACCATGAAGGTAAAGGCCGAAGAGGCCAAGAAGGAAGGTCAGGAGGAGACCAGCAGTGGCGTCGAGCTAGGAAGTCTGGCGGTCGACACCCCTGCAGACGAGGCACCCGAGGAGGCACCTGAAAAGATGCAGACCGACGGGTCCTCAGAAACGGCCCCCCTGACCGAATAAATAATTAAAAAAAAAAAAAAAAACTTCACCCCTTGGTGGTGCCCAGAATTAGAACGCCTAAGGAAGATGGCGAGAAAGGCTTTTAACAAGGCAAGTAGTTTAAAACTCCTCGAGGATTGGAACTTATACAAGCTCCACCTTAAGGAATACAAAAAAGTCGTTAGGCAAAAACAGAGAACGGCATGGAGTACCTACTGTGAAGAAATCGAGGATTTTCCACAGGCAGCGAGACTCCAAAGAGCCTTAACAAAAGATCCATATAGAGATATTGGTATACTTAAGAAACAGGATGGTAGTCAAACTACCAACCTGGAAGAAAGTTTACATCTCTTGCGTGAAATACACTTCCCCGACTCTGTTGCCACAGTAGAGGCAAAGTGGAACGAGGAACATCACATACCCTCGACAGAGGACTGGCACATTGCCAGACTCATTGTTACCGAGGACAAAGTTAAATGGGCAATATCTAGCTTCTCCCCCTTCAAATTACCGGGAATGGACGGAGTTTATACAGCCCTGCTGCAGTGGGGTCTGGAGGAACTTCTTCCTCACCTAGTGCAAATATTCAGAGCTTCCCTAGCTCTGAATTATATACCGAAGATGTGGAGAAAAGTAAAGGTTGTCTTCATACCAAAACCTGGAAGAATGGATTACTTCATTCCAGAAGCTTACCGGTCTATTAGCCTTACATCGTTCTTATTAAAAACGCTAGAGAGGCTAAATGAAAGGTACATAAGGGATACAGTGATTAACACCAAACCACTGCATCCCAACCAACATGCATACACAACAGGGAAATCCACCGATACGGCCCTACATCATGTGGTTGGTCAGATCGAGCGATCATTGGACAAGAAAGAGTCCACCCTGGGCGTATTCATAGATATCGAGGGAGCTTTCGACAAAACCACGTTCCCTAAAATAATGCACTCGCTTACTGAAAGAAATGTACCTACAAGAGTAAGCGGATGGATTCTCAGCATGCTCTCCATGCGTGCAATAGAAATAACTGTAAATGAAGTCAAGATACGAGGCAAGGTTACGAGGGGCTGCCCACAGGGAGGGGTTTTATCACCTATACTGTGGAACATTGTTCTAGACAGCCTAATTCACCGCCTCAATGCATATGACAAAATCTATACAGTAGCCTACGCAGACGACATTGTTATTCTGCCAACAGGAAAGTTTGAAAGCACCCTTTGCGAAAGAATGCAAGTAGCTTTCAGAACTTTAGAGACATGGTGCAAAGAACAGTCGCTGTCTATTAACCCCAATTAGACAGAGATGGTTCTTTTCACAAAGAAAACGAAACCTAGGGGCTTACACGCACCCAGTCTTTTCAACGTTAAATTAAGCTTTGCTACAGAAGTGAAATACTTAGGTGCTATCCTCGACAGCAAGCTGACGTGGAACTCACACATAGAAAGCAGAGTTAAAAAAGCATTTATATCTTATGAGCAATGCCGCCGAACCATAGGACAGACCTGGGGATTATCCCCCAAGGTCACCATGTGGATCTACGCGGCAATCATAAGACCTATGCTAACATATGGTGCTGTCGTGTGGTGGCCTAAAGTGAAACAAACGACAGCTATCGAAAAATTAAACCAAATTCAAAGATCAGCATGCCTTCTTGTAACAGGAGCCATGCGAAGCACACCGATCAGCGCAATGGAAGTCATACTTGGTCTCACCCCCCTTGATATATTTGTTAAGGAGGTCGCATTGATGACCATGGTACGCTTTCGCACGGTTGGTATCGAACCCACTGTAGGGACTGGCACCTATAGGGATAGTCTGTGGAGGGAATCGATAAAAGTGATACCACTCTTACAGGCAGTCACGGATGCCGTCGCACCAAGATTTGTCTTTGACAAACCCTAGAAAATATTAACAAACAAGACAGCAGACCCCAACGTAGCGAACGCTCTGAGCGTATATACGGATGGATCAAAAACAAAGCAAGGTGTGGGATGTGGAATTTACTCTAGATCCTTAAGCCTAAAAACAAAATGGGCTATGGATGGCTTGTCAAGTGTGGTTCAATCAGAACTCACAGGCATAACCATAGCTGCAAAAGAATTAATCAATAGGAACATCACAGGCAGGAATATAAATATATATATATATATATATATATATATATATATATATATATATATATATATATATATATAAAAGGGGTAAATTAACGGGCATGTACGCAAGAGGATCATAGGATTACGAGTAAGAATGGTAACCGCAGACATGCATGTTTCTGGCTCATTAGCCGTCATCAGTACGGCATAACCAAGAAGAGTATTGCACTTGGCTAGCAAAAGTGTTAGGTACTTGGGAGCAAAGGATGTTGGGGAAACATGTGTCAAGAAATACAAAAACAACGAACGCTCACACAGGAGTCCTATCGCCATTTTGTGCTTTCGGCCAGCTGTGCCAATGGGTTTTTGGCTAGCAACCAGCGTCGCCACGTTGGCGAAACAGACTCATTGTGTTTGAGTCGTTCCAAGCCCAGGATGTAAAACACAAAGTGTGCCAAGTATGCGTATTTATGATAAACAAAAGCTGGTTGCTAGCCAAAAACCCATTGGCACAGCTGGCCGAAAGCACAAAATGGCGATAGGACTCCTGTGTGAGCGTTCGTTGTTTTTGTATTTCTTGACACATGTTTCCCCAACATCCTTTGCTCCCAAGTACCTAACACTTTTGCTAGCCAAGTGCAATACTCTTCTTGGTTATGCCGTGTAGATGACGGCTAATGAGCCAGAAACATGCATGTCTGCGGTTACCATTCTTACTCGTAATCCTATGATCCTCTTGCGTACATGCCCGTTAATTTACCCCTTTGGTTTATCATAAATACGCATACTTGGCACCCTTTGTGTTTTACATCCTGGGCTTGGAACGACTCAAACACAATGAGTCTGTTTCGCCAACGTGGCGACGCTGGTTGCTAGCCAAAAACCCATTGGCACAGCTGGCCGAAAGCACAAAATGGCGATAGGACTCCTGTGTGAGCGTTCGTTGTTTTTGTATTTCTTGACACATGTTTCCCCAACATCCTTTGCTCCCAAGTACCTAACACTTTTGCTAGCCAAGTGCAATACTCTTCTTGGTTATGCCGTACTGATGACGGCTAATGAGCCAGAAACATGCATGTCTGCGGTTACCATTCTTACTCGTAATCCTATGATCCTCTTGCGTACATGCCCGTTAATTTACCCCTTTTGTTTATCATAAATACGCATACTTGGCACCCTTTGTGTTTTATATATATATATATATATATATATATATATATATACAGACTGCCGACAAGCACTACTGACCTTGAATAGACCACGTTTCACTTCAAGTTTAGTACTAGAATGCCACCAATCTCTAACTGAGGCCAGCCAGAATAACGTGGTCACTCTCAGCTGTATCAAAGGACATGGGAACTCTAAAGGCAACCGCATTGCGAACAATTTAGCAAAGAGGGCTGCGGGCTACAGATATGTTAGCCCTCGCCCGTCTACCAAGCTAACATTGTCCGCAGTCGTGGACCTTATTAAACAGCACTCTTACCAAAAATTTATACAGTGCTGGGATGAAACTACGAACTGTAGACTGGCCAGAGAGTTATTACCTCATCCTGGCGAGGAAACAGCAAAAAAATTTAAGGCATTGACCAGACAAAATCTCCGAATAGCTGTGGGAATCCTGACAGGTCACTGCCAATTGCGACAACATCTCTTTAGGATGAAACTAACAGAATCGCCGCTATGCAGAGGCTGCGAACAAGAAGAGGAAACAGTAGAACACATTATGTATGACTGCTCTGCTTTTTCTGAAATCAGAAGATCCGTGTTGGGCGAGTATTGGCTTACACCAGCCGATGTCAGGGAGATCCCCCTCGGGAGCCTCATCACCTATTTTAAATCAATAGGCCTGGTGACATCCTGAGGTGAGGATATCCCTACACACGGGAGGATGCACAATGGGTCATATGTGGCCTCAGTGCTGGCTGAGCACTAGCTCGCCCCTCCCAAATTTCCAGATCCAGATCAGAAACAACAAAATTGACTACTACCCCAAGACTAGTAGTTACGACTTTTTTTTTGTTTCTATTTTAATGCTGTCACTTCGATTATCACTAATGCTATCTGTTAGCAGCAACAACATTAAGTGTTGCCAACAACTTATTGAATTTCCTATGAACCATTTTTTTGTAATAAAATTGTTAATACTGAGACTTTACCAACTTTAACCATGCAAGCACCATCAAGTAGAAAACAAACCCGAATTGTAAACAATATTTTTTTAGAGATATAACAGTACAGTTACTTTTTAAGAACAATTTGTTAAAGTCAAAGTTACATACATACACTAAATATTTTTCCGACTGCAAAAAAAGTAATTATACCCCTTCCCCAACCTTGAGACACGCTTGCTTCAGCTTATTGAAAATACCTAACATATGTTTTTTTGTAACACACAACCTCCCTAAATACCAACACAAGAACGTTTAGAGTAATGCAATCCATTATTCAGAGAGACAGCGGTAATGGCATATGGGTTTTGGGTCTCGCAGTCTCAACATCTACACAGAAACACTACGAACAAGACAAGGAAAAAGGTGGTTTTATACTGGAAAAAATAGGGAGAGTTGGGCTGGAATGCAACGTTAATTTTTTGTACCTATAAATAATATTGGACTATTTAAAATAAGGGGAGAGATTTTATGTGGTTATAACTCATAACATTTTTATTGTAAATTTCTTTATATGAAACATACGTATTGTTTTCAACATAAAAAGGAAATTAAACAATTAGAGGTTTTGTGAAAGCCAAATAAAAATGATTGTATTGCTGCTTGTATTAATTTTTGACTCAGTAAGATTAGTAAAATGGACATTTTTTTATGAATTTGAATTATAAGTCGTTGAAGTTTTATTTTGGTAATGAGACATTCATTAAAAATGTTCAGATGCTTTAACTCTTAAGAGATTAAGGTATGAATACTTATAATACATACTGCTAAATCTTACGTTGCTCATACGATTTAAGAACTTCTAAGACGTATAAATTGAAGTCTCACATATTCTCATTACAGTTTCAGTTTGTCGCCCGCTGACTGTTAGAAAAGTGGTTCAATTCGATCAGTTTGCATATTTTCTAGATCGTCTTCTTTTTTTCTTGACTTTATTTTTTCTTTTTAGCTCTGACTCCTTTAAAAAACATCCAATGTACAATGCGCCTGTATCTGATGATATATATATTCGTATGAAAATAGTAGTAGTACAATATATATTATTAACAATAATATAGTCATTAAACTTGAGAAACCACTCTTCTAAATATTGTATCTGCGGAAAGTTTTTAAAGGGTGTGCGCAGTTCTCACATTCGTGTTGGAGATTAAGGGAAAAACCGCAGAAAAAAAAACCTTAATCAGAACTACTTGCTGTATATTCAAAGACTCTTGATTTGTGTGAGCCATTCAATGGCATTTTGTGTCAATTCATGTAATTCTTGAAAACCGCCAGTAAATCTTGTAAGATGACATTCATTGACTAAATGTTCAATAGTTTCTTCGGCTATATTGCAAGAGCATAATGGGCTGTCTACAACACCCCATTTAAAGAGAGTGGAATTACAGCGTCCATGACCAGTGCGTAGACGGTTCAATTTACACCAGACATTTCTAGGATGTTTGATTTCAGGTAGTGGTTTTGTTGGATCTTCTACTAAACCTCGGTTAAAAACGTTCTCACTTAACCAGATTCGTTTCCAATCTTCATCTACTGAGAAATGTTCGATATTGTTTGCTAATAGCCAAAAAGGATTTTTTTATTTTACTTGGAATTTAGACGTTATCACTCTTCATACTTCTTAATAGGGTTTCTAATCATATAATTAGCAAAGTCATTGTTTTCAGTTAGTACAAGCAAATAAAAGTGTGTATTCGAATCTGTCCCCAAATTTGGCGAAGGTTTCTTTGGTTCTTTTCGTCCTTGCCAAATGGGGGGGCACCACGACGAAGGAGACACGCCAAAGCGTCAATCTCCCAACCCCACATTGCACCACGTGGGTTACACTTACACTCACACCAAAAAAAAAGACTCTTTAGGTACGTTCAAGCGCCATGGATGGCAAGAAGATACAAGAGCAACAGTTGAATCAATCTAACCTGCTGCAAATGGGGAAATTTGTTAGAGCGGTAGAGCGGGGCCAGCGACTAATACTAACTCCATCCAAATCTTTCCATCCACTCTCTGAAAAGGACATAAGTCCTACAACAGGGTCCTCAAATTCAACACTCCTACAAACTTCTTTCATCTACCTATCAACTATCTTGTCTTGTCTTGTCTGTCCCCAATCTGAAATCCCCTATCACTAATTTTTAAATTTAAATTTAAAGCATAGATTTTGTCGGTCAGTCCCAACTTTATTTATTGAGTTATTTACTAATAACTTATTTTTTAGTTGCATAGTCCTGGAGGTCTTGCCAGATGATGAAGTCTTCATTAAGTTGATATTTCTGCCACAATATTTTCGCAGCTAGTTTTCTTCGTAAACTTGGTGGAGAAATGTTTGATAGAACAGGTAACCAAGGGGTTGATATTTCCTAGATACATAGTTCCTGACGCTTTTACTTTGTTTAGGATTACTGGTTTATTTATTCTTCTTTACTAAATTATTTTTGTTGTTTCGTCTTTCTTTCTTCGAACTGAATTTTAATTTCATCTTTCTTATTTATTGTGTAAGTTACACAGGCGTTTAATTTCACTGGTAGAATGACTTTCATGTTTTCAGATTATAGTTGTTGTAAATGTATTTTTCTGTTAAAACTGTATATATTTCTTTTGCGTTTTCCTGCTTATTTGTTATATAATAGCAGGGATTTTTTATGCTGTAATATTTTCTTGTTGTTTTAAATGAAATAGATTATTTATTTTCCTTTACATAGTCACAAATATCCTTAGGTTTAGTTTTAGATTTTGTTAAGAGGACTGTATCATTGGGTATGCTGTTTTAAGTTATTTGTATTTTAATTTTTCTAAGACACAATTAACAAGATCCCTTAGGAGTAGGTCAACAATAAAAAACATTTTCAGTGTTTATTTAATTTTTCATGTACTCATCTGCTTAATTATTTTGTAGTATATCTATATATATATATAAAAATGAATGTCTGTATGTCTGTATGTCTGTATGTCTGTATGTACTCAATGAACTCAAAAACTACTAGACCGATTATTATGAAAATAGGTATGTATATGTATTTTTCCACGGAGAAGGTTTGTATGATATGCTCATTGATGCCACTCGCCACCAGGTGGCGCTGCAGAGTAGCAACTTCTGTCCCGTTCAACCGATTGTCATGAAAATTGGTATGTATATGTATTTTTCCACGGAGAAAGTTTGTATGATATGCTCATTGATGCCACTCGCCACCAGGTGACGCTGCAGAGTAGCAACTTCTGCACTGTTTAACCGATTGTCATGAAAATTGGTATTCATATGTATTTTTTCACAGAGAAAGTTTGTATGATATGCTCATTGATGCCACTCGCCACCAGGTGGCGCTGCAGAGTAGCAACTTCTGCCCTGTTCAACCGATTGTCATGAAAATTGGTATTCATATGTATTTTTCCACGGAGAAGGTTTGTATGATATGCTCATTGATGCCACTCACCACCAGGTGGCGCTGCAGAGTAGCAACTTCTGACCCGTTCAATCGATTGTCATGAAAATTGGTATGTATATATATTTTTCCACGGAGAAAGTTTGTATATTATGCTTATTAATGCCGCTTGCCACTAGGTGGCGCTGCAGAGTAGCAACTTCTGCTCCTTTCAACCGATTGTCACGAAAATCAGTATGATAATGTATTTTTAATGGGTAAGATTAATATGATATTCGTATTAATGGAAGTTACCCCCAGATGGCGCTTCCATGTATCAAGTTCAATACTGATTTTAATAGATATTTATACGAATTCGTACAAATAAAAGTTCTTAAAATGTATTGTTGGTGCGATAAGTAAAACAAAACTATAAACTTTCTTTCCTTCCCTATCTCTTCTTCTCGTTTATTTTTTTTTAAATTTATTTTATTAGTTGATGGCGTAGCAACGCGCGCCGGGTACAGCTAGTAATATATAAATATTTATACAAGAAGTTACTTTTGTATACTTGATATGCCTGGTTCTCGTTACATCCTGATTAATCAAATATTTCTTACTCACTAAATTACGTATTTGTTTACCTTTATTCTATTTGTTTTATACTTTCTAATTGATTTTCGGGGACTATTATTGTCTCTTTCCAAGTTTGCCCGTTGCGTTAAAATTCGAGCCAATTTTTTTATAATTAAAATTATATGTGCGGTACCATTTCTAGTCACATATGTCAATACAGTTGGTAATACATATGCTTATGTTCTTTCTAATTCTTAAGGGTCAGTCCGTTACTGTTTTTAACCATACGGAGAGCTTTTTGTAGATTCGGTAATCTAAAACAGTTCTTCGTATTTAACCCAATATGGAATAGTATAGTACAAATCGGAATGAAACGGTAATATCCCATTGCTCTATTAAATTAGCATATTCATTTCGACAACACAGCCTCTTATATAATTTTCATAATTGATTTGTGTATTAAATGAGGTAATGAAGTCGGTTTTTCTGCGATCTCAGATCGCTGTGAGATATGCCATGCTGACAACGAACTCACGTTAAACTTATCAAGATGTGACGGACTCGATGGTGAAATAATGAATGCGAATGCACTTAACGTTTACTTTGGTGGACGAATAATTACTAGATTAAAATCAATTTAGCAACAGTAGGCAATCAACTGGACCAATTCCTACATAATAGTGTTGAATTTTGTATTCTTTGAGAGTAATTTATATGAGAAGAAATCTGAAAGATAGTTCGGTCCGGCAGTAATTTACGAATTCGGATTTGGTATAGGTATCCACGTTTTAACCATCGGAGCTACGAATACATTCAGAATCTAGTGGATGATTTGTTAAAGTATAATATCATTCTGAAAAGTTAGTATATAAATGGCGGGGTTAGTAGATTAAGAGATAAAAGCGCAAAAATATATATTTTGGGTATTAAAAAGTTTTATATGCCCAAAATATAAAATTTCTTGTTATTATGGAGAATAGAGTTAAGGAGCACCATCTTATATGAGAAGTCAACAGAAAAAGTGTCCGCTAGTAAACACCAAATTACAGTTCGAAATTCGACCGAAATGGCGCTAATATTAAATAGGTGTAGCTATAAATTATAGAGAACTTAAAGTATGCAGATTTCGAATAATTAAGTAAATATGTATAACCTAAAAAGTTACTGTGGAATAACATAGGCAGTGATCCTCCCATTTGAAAGCAGAAGTGTTTTATTCTGTATATATCCACTTTTCCTTATTCTTTAATATTTTGTGCTTGACTTAAAAATTACCCTCATGCTACAGTAGCGCTACCTTAATTTGTTCCCTGCCGTTGGACACTTTTAAATAAATTCAGATGGTTCTCCTTTCTTCTACTCCTTCATACTTGCTATGAAACAAAATGTTAATTTATTTATTTATTTTTTAAAGACAGTAAATAGATTTTTTAACCTAAATATAAAATTATCTATTGTAATAGAGTATTGAAATTTTGAACTGCTGATTTTTAGCAGCTTTTAGAAATAGAAACCTCACATCTAATTAAATTACTAAAATAACATGTTTGAAATTACTAGACATCGTTGCGCACGAACTTATTTCATTTGCCAAGGGGTCTGTGCGTGTTATAAGCGATTGGTTTACTACAGTTAAAACCGTCGTGAACTATTACGAAAAACCAAATATTTGAAGTTTCAAACATTTTTAAATTTCTTGTTAGAACCTAAATGCAATCTAGAAACAACTGCTTAATTTAAATTTTAATATTAGAAATTGTGAGAATGAACAATATGTCAAATGAGGTGAGTAAGAAGAATAATCCAATACAAAGGTTTTATGTTCAGCTATAAAAATTGTAACGTTCTAACCAACGTTAATATCTTGTAAAAGAGATAGAGTTTATCACGATATTAAGGTTGTGTACGACCAATTTTGACCATCAAATGTTTGTTTATAGGTGTAATTGTTAATTAATAAAAAATATTTCCTATAGATGTCGAAGAATATGATGATTACGGTCTTGATTTTTGTGTTTATTATTTGTGAAGCATTCATCAGAGTTCTTAATTCCTTTCAGTTCAAGTATTTTTTGTTTAAGATTTACATAATGTATCATTGGAACCACTTTCTATGGTGAATAATTCTTATTTATTTGTCAAAATACGTTAGAGCAATAACATTAAGTGCAAACGTTTGTTTTTTCTAACCCTGGTAGGAATGGTTTACAGTTTCATTGAAATATTAAAGAACTTTAATTTACCTTCTTTCAGAAAATCACAATCTTCCTTAAATGTGATATAATAGTAGTTTATGTAACAAGTCCCGAAAGTGGTCTTTTACTGGACGAGTGGGCAAATTGCAGGGCGAGTCCAGTAAAAGCACGATTGGGACGTAGATATTACTTACGTACAATATTTTTTTTAAAACGGGCATTGTTGAACCATAAACTTCATTATTCAGTTTACTTTTTTATAACAAAAACTCTTTATTAACTAATTTTAACATTTTTTTTTAACAAACCTGGTTTGGGTGGCCGCCTTAACAATTTCATCTGGTATAATTTCATCTTCCATTAATTCACAATCAAATGCATCATTTTAAATATCCATTTTACAATTAATTTCACGTTTTCAACTAAACGTCAAAATATGTCAAGTTATTTTATAGTTTTAAATATATACAAAACTCGGTTACCATAGAAACCAATTGACCGCATTCTTAGACTAACTATTTTATTGTTTTTTTCATTAAAGATAGGCCAGAAAGTAAATAAAAATGAGTCCGGTAAAAGCTTTTACTTTTACTCAGAACGGCACAAACCCAAGAGTCTATTTTCGGTGACCCTAACAGACAACCTCAGATTCCAGACTCCTCGAGTGCGAACTCAACGACGTTCTTTTATAGCCAATATACTATGATGTGATACTTTATTTATTTCTTCTTAATGTCAATATTTTTGTTGGTTTTATTTTAAAATTTTAAATTCCTTAAAGTCTTAAAATAATTAGTTTATTAAAAGCGTATAATATTTAAAATAAAATAAAATTTGTCTTGGCTTGGCTTGTCAATTGTGATTCAGTCAGAACTCACAGGCATAACCATAGCTGCAAAAGAATTAATCAATAGAAACTTCACAGGCAGGAATATAAATATATACACATACTGCCGACAAGCATTACTGACCTTGAATAGACCACGTTTCACTTCAAGTTTAGTACCAGAATGTCACCAATCTCTAACTGAGGCCAGCCAGAATAACGTGGTCACTCTCTGCTGGATCAAAGGACATGGGAACTCTATAGGCAACCGCATAGCGAACAATTTAGCAAGGAGGGCTGCAGGCTACAAATATGTTAGCCCTCGCCCATCTACCAAGCTAACATTGTTCGCAGTCGTGGACCTTATCAAACAGCACTCTCACCAAAACTTTATACAGTGCTGGGATGAAACTACGAACTGCAGACTGGCCAGAGAGTTATTACCTCATCCTAGCGAGGAAACAGCAAAAAAATTTAAGGCATTGACCAGACAAGATCTCCGAACAGCTGTAGGAATCTTGACAGGTCACTGCCAATTGCGACAACATCTCTTTAGGATGAAATTAACATAATCGCCGCTATGCAGAGGCTGCGAACAAGAAGAGGAAACAGTAGATACGTGTTGGGCGAGTACTGGCTTACACCAGCCGATGTCAGGAAGATCCCCCTCGGGAGCCTCATCACCTATTTTAAATCACTAGGCCTGGTGACAGCCTGAGGTGAGGATATCCCTACACACGGGAGGATGCACAATGGGTCATATGTGGCCTCAGTGCTGGCTGAGCACTAGCTCGCCCCTCCCCAAATTTCCAGATCCAAATAAACAGCAAGTTTTCTTGTATAGAATATTGTATATAATATTGTAACGGGATAACCGTAAAGGAAGGGACCTTAATTTGAAAGATTGTTGTTGACAGTTGATTTTTAGAAGTTTGTAAAAAAATCAACTGACCATTTTAAATAATGTTTCTAGAAAATTCTAGAAACTTCTAAACACACTAACTAGATTAAATAATGTTGTATATAAGGGGATGCACGGACAGTTAACGTCAGTTCAAGTCAAGTGTTCACAAGAGTTCATTGTATTGTCAAGTAGTTAGACGTTATCCAGCAGAGTTCAGTGTATCTTAACAATTTTGTAAATAAATTGTGTAAAAGTCCCCATAAGTGTTTCAAATTGGTGTTAGGTGTGGGGTGAAGATACAAGAATGCCTGGAAAAAAGATAAATTAACTATTGGTGGCATAGCTCAGAAGAGCGCTTGAAGAATTAGAGTTGGAAACTAATGGGAGCAAATCCGTATTGTTGAGAAGGCTCCGTGAATACTTCGTAAATATTAATTTGGACCCTGACGCTGTGGAGTTCGAAGACCCAGTTCAAAAAGCAATTTCCCGGCTGCAAGAGGAGCTATCAGAACGAATGACGAGCCAACAAGAAGAACAAACTCAACAACTTTCCCAGCTGTCGCAACGAATGACGAGCCAGCAAGAGGAGCTTTCCAGTCAGATGAAGAGCCAGCGCGAAGATATGTCCCAGCTATCACAACGGATGTCTACCCTACCAGTAGAGTTATCCAGTTCCTTCTCCCAGCAAATATCGCATTTGCGCTCCGAAATGTACACTCTTCGTGACGAACAAAATCAGCAAGTGTCCAGCTTGCGAGACGAACAAAATAGCAAGTGTCCAACTTGCGAGACGAGCAAAACCAGCAAGTGGCCAACTTGAATCAGCAAGTGGACAACTTAAACCAGCAAGTGGCCAACATCCGAGATGAGATCAACCAGCAAATGCAGTCCGAGATAAGGAAGCTTCAACAAGAACTGGAAGCTTGTCGCCGAAACCAAATCATCCGCCACGGCGACGGAAATGCAGAAAGGAGAGAAACCGGCCACATAGACGTCGAACGACGAGGAAACGGAGCGGCGGCCCAGGTACGAATGACGATAAAACCCCCGACATTCGACGGAATGACTTCCTGGTCAAATTACCTGAAACAATTTGACGCAGTGGCCAGAGCGAATGGATGATCACCCCAGGAGAAGGCATTGTTCCTAACCATGGCTCTGCGAGGCGAGGCTTTAGACGTCCTGCATGTATTGACACCGGATGAGGTTGACAATTTTGAGCTATTGGTGAATCGTCTAGAGATGCGTTATGGTCAAAGTCATCTACAACCGGTATACCGAGTGCAGTTGAAAAGCCGGAAGCAGAAAAATGGAGAAACCATCCAGGAGTTCGAGGCAGAAGTGGAAAAAATGGTACGGTTTGCGTATCCAAATGCCTGGCGATCCAAACCTTTACCGATGGTCTTCGAGACGCCGAGTTGCAACGGGCTGTACGGTTGACGAGGCCAAGATCTCTTGTAAACGCCTTGACCATTGCCCTGGAGTTCGGTACGGCGACGGAGGCCTCACATGCAACTGCTCGACTAATGGAAGAAACTGGTAACTTCGACCATGCCGTCAGCGACGTCGAAGCGGTAGTGGAGAGGGTAATGAAGTTTTCTTCAAAAAGAAGGCGCCCAGTGAGGTGCTGGAACTGCGGAGAACTAGGCCACATAAAAAATACTGGCCCCCATTGTACCCAAGTGAAGCCGAACGAGGAAAAACTTGCCTTAGTTAAGGTTGTGCCAGAAGACGAGAGCTCTATTCTGGAGGAGCAACAAGAAAACGATCCCGTTCTGAGAAAGATTCGGGAGTGGAAGAGGATGGACCGTCGTCCGTTGTGGAGAGAGATATCCTCATCCTCTCCTGCTTTAAAAGCATACTGGTCCCAATGGAACTCTTTAGTTTTGGACGGTGGGCTCGTTAAAAGACTTGTAGAAAATTCCAAGGGCACAGAAACAAGGAAACAAATAGTGGTCCTAAGAAATGCTGTACCGGAAATTTTAAAACAGATGCATAATGATAGTTCCGGAGGACATCTGGGTATCACGAAAACGCTGCAAAAGATCCGAGATAGATTTTAATGGGTAAATTGCACTAATGATGTTAAAGATTGGTGTCGTAAATGCACTACATGTGCTGCCAGTAACGGTCCGCACCGAAAACTGAAGGCGGAAATGCAGCAATACCTGGTTGGAAGTCCTTTTGAAAGAATCGCAGTAGATGTATTGGGGCCACTTCCACAGACCGATGTAGGAAACAAGTACATCTTTGTTGTAATGGACTACTTCACTAAATGGGTTGAAGCATATGCAGTTCCCAATCAGGAAGCTACCACTTTAGCAGATATATTGGTTGAAGAATTCGTAAGCCGATTTGGGGTACCATTAGAATTATATTCAGACCAAGGAAGAAATTTTGAGAGCAAGCTGTTTCAAGAAGTTTGCCAAAGATTAGGCATCCACAAAACGAGAACCACAGCGATGCACCCTCAGTCTGATGAAATGGTGGAACGAATGAACCGGACTATAACCAACTATCTGTCAAAAGTGGTGTCAGATTGTCAGAGGGATTGGGATCGACATATTCCACTATTTCTAATGGCAATTCGATCGGCCATCAACGAATCAACTGGCCAAACGCCTGCGAAAGTCCTGTTCGGTAGAGAAATGAGGCTACCATGTGACTTGGTGTTTGGTTGTAAACCTGGTGAAGAAATGGCACGAGAACAATATGTCACCAACCTTCAGAATCGAATGGAAAATATACACAACCTGGTGCGTGGAAAACTACAATTATCTAGTGATCGGATGAAGAGGTACTATGACACACGGACAATGGAAAAGAGTTACCAAGTTGGAGATTTAGTCTGGCTCTATAACCCCCGACGGCTTCGAGGTATTTGTCCCAAATTACAAAAGAACTGGGAAGGTCCTTACACCATCAAGAAGAAGATTAACGATGTCATTTATCGGATCGTGAAAATTCCCAGAGGGAAACCCGTCGTGGTCCATCACGATCGTTTGGCGCCTTACCAGGGAAACCACAGTGGAGATGCGCAGCAACTCCAAGAAGATGGTTTGGCTGGCTCAGGGAGTGTGCGGGATTCCGATGTAGGAAATAACATTCCAGGAGGAATGAATCTAAGGAGGGGGCAGTGTAACGGGATAACCGTAAAGGAAGGGACCTTAATTTGAAAGATTGTTGTTGACAGTTGATTTTTAGAAGTTTGTAAAAAAATCAACTGACCATTTTAAATAATGTTTCTAGAAAATTCTAGAAACTTCTAAACACACTAACTAGATTAAATAATGTTGTATATAAGGGGATGCACGGACAGTTAACGTCAGTTCAAGTCAAGTGTTCACAAGAGTTCATTGTATTGTCAAGTAGTTAGACGTTATCCAGCAGAGTTCAGTGTATCTTAACAATTTTGTAAATAAATTGTGTAAAAGTCTCCATAAGTGTTTCAATATTTTATCGTCCTAAATTTTCAGTTCTTTAATTAGTTTCGTGTCAAATGGCTTTAAGTACAACCATTAAACAAAAAAACTTACTGAATGCAGCTTGTAAACAGCGTTTTATTTTATACCTACATTTTTTAATCTCAAAGGTTTAATTCTATTTACTATTTTAAATATACGTTATACTTTTACAATAATTAAATAGTGAACAAGTGTAAATACCTAATCGATCATTATTATATTTCTACAAGTTGATTAAAAATAAATCTGTCAGGTAGCAACTCGGTACATGTATATAATGCGTTGTAAAATAAAAGAAAAACAACAAAATACAAATTATCTGCAAATTGTATAATTATTTTCTGTTAAGGTCGTTTCTTGCAAAACGCTGCAAATTATTTATTTTAAATAATTCCGCTATACGCGACTCTCTTAACACATAACGTATAAACTTCGTGATATATCATATAATTATATCGTGTAAAAAGTTTATAAAAATTAAACTCATGTAGAATAACACATTCACCATGTGATATCTCGATGACATTTAGATAAAATAAATTATTAAGTTTAAATATCGTAGGATTTATTAATAATCTATTACTCTTAGCATTTATTATACCATATAAAACTAATATAAAGTATAAATGCCATAATAACATGCTTGCATATATAGAGAAGTATTATTTGGTCGTCCAGAACATATACTTTGAATGTTATAAATAAAACGTGATGTTTGAAATTTCACATAATTATAGTTTTTAAACATCGCGATAGAAAAACGGAATTATTTGAAGAAAATTAAGTTATCAAACTCATGGCGAAATTAATTCGGGATGGTGTTTGAGCATGGCTAATGGCCAATTTGTGCTTTCAACATATACAGCACATACAAATTGCCCGTACCTTACTTTTTAATGTTTATCATTATCAACGATTACAGAAACGCAAAATGACTAGATTAAGTTAATAAATGACACAATTTTATTTTTATTACATTTAATATAATACAATAGTGCTGTTATTCCATAGACGTATGTAAAAACAATTTTTCAAACACACTGACCGACCAACATTATTTATCACAAAAAAGACCATTATTAAACAAGGAATGTTAGTTTGGAAGTCGAAGTTTAGATGATTTGTGATGTGTCTTATTTTAATACCAACAATTATTACCACAAAACCCAATAAATTCTTTACATTTATAGCTAGAGCTGTTGCTTAAGTTGCTAAACGTGGTCCGTTAGGAAGCTGTCGGTTTTGGTTCAAGTTAAATTAAAAATCTGAATGATGAACGTAAATTAACTATTAAAAATGTTAAGGATAAGCTGTAATTTTTATTATCTGGTTAATTCGAAGATTAAAAGTATTAAATAATATGCATGCGAATTATATTGGATCTTGTATAAAGATAATAAGTAGTCTTGATACTGATCTGGAGTAAAATTATTCCAAATGTTCTGCAGTTTTTTTTTTTTGAGTTCTTGTACAGTCCGGGCACGATTGTCTCGCAGCTTCTTTTTTATAATGTGCCATAAGTTCGCAAAGGGCGAAAGGTCTAGACTACTAGAAACCTACTCTAGGAGTGGTATTTCATGGTCCTAAATCAATTTAATGGTTGTTTTGGAAGTATGGCAGACAGAACCTTCTTGCTGGAAAATAGTCATTTCCAGGGATCCTGCCCTGCTTCCTAGTAGGTAACAAATATTTCTCTAGGATCTGGTATTGGGAGATGAGAAACCGGCAGCTCCAAGTTATGTGTCAAGGTTATTAAGTCTTATTAAGATGTGAGGGCTAGACAAAGTGCTCTTATCCTATTCTATAGATGATGGGTGTTCACAATGTATCTTTGAAGGACGCACTGATACAGGCTAACAGCCAACCCAATCAATATCTATCTATCTATCACCGACGCAAAGTTCGAATTGTCTATATAGTTGATTTGGGTTTTTACAAATATCTCGGTTTTTGGCAGTTAAACCATTTGATTCGTGTAATCTTACAATATTTTGAACACTGTATCTAGATAACCCAAGCAATATTTCAATAACACCGTTGGATTTTCCCGATTTAAGCAAATTAATGATAATTGATCAAACTTTTTTATCTATTGGCTTTCCTCTGCGCATTTTCAACAGCAACTATATAAGAGGTACTAAACTAAAGTTTGCTGAAACAAGCGTGTGTTGTTGACAAACAAGATTTATTGCCACGTTTGTCTTGGCAAATCATCGTTGAGACAACACACTCTATTGAATCCAAATCTTTTCCAAATTGTTACAAAAAGTAGATTTTGTCTTATATTTTACGATATCTTTTATATCTCGTATAATCTAGTGTTTTTTTTGTCCCTTGAATGATAAAATTTAATAAAACTATAAATTTTGTATGTGGGCTAACTGAAGCTGGACAGGGGTTGCATAATTATGCTGTAGTTGCTGGTATATATTAAAAAAGTCTAATATATGAATCGATTTTTTCTGTTTACTGTCGTTACGAAAATTCTTAATGCTGTTAACGAAATCAGGCTTGTAAACCTGTTAACTTTATCGGCTTGTAATCCTTGCTGACAAACTCCTGCACGATTATTAAAAGGTAAAATTTTCTTAGTGACTGGCTTGCTTAAAATTTGATTGGGCCACAACAAATAACACGTGAGACTAAAAAAATCACCCATGATTGTTTAATCACAATGTATAGCAATGCACAAAGTGACGAAATATAAAACCAAGTATCACTCATTTGTCAGTAATTGCAAACTGAAACAAATTTTATACAAGTAGTGCAATTATAAAGTGTTGTATAGAAATTTTAAAAATGTATACAATATAAGTACTTGATTTAAAGAGTTTTTTTTACACAACTCGTAGAGTATTAGAGTAGAGGGATTTCTCTCTACAGGTCTAGAAGATTATAAGAATACATTTTAAAAATAACATGCATTGTATTTTTGTTTACAAAACTGTTATGTTGTTTCATGTTTATCACTTTTTGTTTCTAGTTCTTTATTCTCATCCATTTTAAATTGTCCTGTACTTATAATTTTGTTTTATTCTTATAATCTTATTTGTCTTTCTGCGTGGGATTAGCTATATGATTATTTTTGGCTTTCATTACATTCTCTGTACTGGTTTTCTTGGGATTGTTTTTATTTCTGGTACAATGTTTAGTTTTCTTTAACAAACATTCTCTCTCTGTCATATTTTTAGTTATATCTCAATTTTATTAATGTTATTTGTTAGTGAAATAACTTCAATATATATTTTAAGCACTTTATTTTTTTTAAATAATAAATAGAGTAGGTATAAAATGGATCAAAATTTTATTAAAATCCTCTTTTAGCTCACAAGCCATCATCTGTTCGGTTCTTGGCAAAATTAGAGACGTTCAAACATTCATTCTATTTAATTTTTCTAATTAAAAACATACAGATTTTGAATTACTTAGGTATATCTTTAACACAAAAAACTACGAATACTGTTCATTTCTTTTTTCCCTAAATTTTTTTAACATTTTTGTTTGCTTTGGATATCCCGACCCATTTAGCCACACTCATTCATTCACTTCCCTATCTACGTCAACCAGAGGTATAGACAGGGACACTCTCTTCACGCTAAAGGTGCCCTTCATAGCGACTTTATTATTAAACAAACAAGACAGGCAACGGGTAGGAGGTATGTAATACAGAGGAAAAAATAGAAACAACAAAACTATATCATATACACTGACACTGCCATTCACACTTAAACGATAATAAATAAGATTTTCTTAAATTTTACGTTTGGCGCGTTTAAGAAATTCCCATAATTTTTTAACATTTATTTAATGCCTTTCTTAGTCAGTGTAATAACATGCTTTACATTTTCTAATTATAATATTTTTTCAATTTTTTATCAGTATAAAAGGTTAACAGACTTCACTGTTAAAATACATACGTGGTAGCTATTTTATACGGAGTCTTATAAAATAAGTATCTACTTATTTTATTTTATTTAAGAATGTTAAAAGATGTACATAATAACTAAATAAATTTAGGTAGGTACTTATTTAAGAAAGATAAGATACGAAACTGAAAATTCCCATAATTAGAATTGTGGTCTATTTAAGTATACCTGATCTATAAATTTCAAAAACGAATCAAGTGGCGTAGAGTATTCGTTGTATACTAACCTTACATGGAGCACAAGTATCTTGGGTCTCCACGGTTGGCTAACTTGCACCGTGCTTACAAATTGTGTCTGTCCGCTCGCTTTTATGCATACATGAACTATTGTTTATTATTTTTAAGTTTTTTGAATATGAATTATCGCTCTGTATACGAAACTCAAACTTACATCCCGTTGAAGCGGCGAGAACGAAGACCTGGCAGTTCTGCAATTCTGCATTCATTAAGATTTTATATCAGATCTATCGGTTATTTGTTGTGCTGTTTACAGTTCAAGACATGATTTTTTTATGGAATAAAGTAATATTCAACACTGTATTAATAATATTTACATTAAATTAATTTGTGTTTATGTTTATATTAAAATGTTCTGTCTATTATGATATGAAAATGTACTAGAAAATGTGAGTATCTACTAATCAATATTAGAAGCAAAAATCTTATTGTAACATTTACGATTATATTTATATATAATCGACGTCTTCCGATTCCTAATCTCCACTCCTCTCTATCTGCCCATAGATCTTCCTCCAGCTCTCTTTCCCCGCACTTCTATATCGATGCCCTCTCGCTTTTGCGTGGCCTTCCTCTTTTTCTTCTTTCCTGAGGGTTCCAGTTTAAGATTTTCTTTGGTATTCTTTATTGTGGCATTCTCTGTACATGTCCGTACCACACTAATTGTTGGGTTCTTATACCATCGATAATGTCGTGTTTTATTTCCATAGTCTGTCTTATCCTTTCGTTCGGTATCCTGTCCAGTCTAGATTTCCCTGCGGCCCTTCTCCAGAAGTGCATCGCCGTTGCTATTAGTATTCTCTGTGTTTTTTCTTTTAGAAGCCATACTTCAGAGCTGTATGTTCCTATGCTTTTTACGATAATGTTGTAAATTCTATTTCTGTTTTTTATGCGTATGCTTTTGTCCCATAGTATACTGTTAAGCATAGAAATTAATCTTCTTCCTTGAATGTTTCTCTCAGCTATTGCTTCATCCAGTGTTTCGTCTTGTAAGATTTTTATTTCCAGATATTTGTATTCTCTGCAGTGCTTGATTGTTGGTCCCGTTGCTATTCGTAGGTCTTGTTGTATAGTCAGTTTTCTCGATGTTGACTTCTAAATCCCTCAATCAGCTTTCGGGTCATGTATTCGATGTCGTCCATGTCTTGTGCCACAATTCCTGCAAACGATAAACGTCGTCGTCTTCTGGTATTCTCATATTATGGCACTTTCGATGATAAAGTAATAAATATCTAGCATTTGTTTCGCCTATTAGCTCAATATGATTTTTCCCAAAATACCATAAGTTTCGGTGATGACTACATTTGATGTAGGTTTATACTTTTCCTCCAAGTAATTGTTTTAAGTTATAAGATTAAAAAATGCAAAGGAAACAAAATTAATAAGGAAGCAATTCTTAGTCCAGTTCTACCAATTTCAAAAGGATGATTACGTATGAATTGTCGTCGTGGGAGCACACGTTTTTCCCTGGCCAAATAGAGGCGTTTTTGGGACAAAATTTTATAAGAATGTGCGTCTGCTGTTCTATAACTTTTAAAAAGTTTATGAAGATCACACTTTTTAGAGTCCAGAAACCGTGATCAACAGCGTTTTGACAGGTAGTTTAGTTTTTTGTTTTTCGGTAAGTAGAGTGATAAATCGAAGTTGTATCAACGAAAAATTAGGCTGGATTCCTCTTAAACATTTCAAAGTTACTATCTAATTTCTTTTATAATCAGGGGTAAACAAACGTGGCAGCAACAGCTAAGCGAATAGTTTTCTCATACCAAAACCTATGAATTATATGGCAAACAGATTGACCTGAGATATTATGGATATCATCTCACTCACTAACTTTAATATGTCTATTATCAATTATAAATCATGTAATGTATTTAACATTTCATTTGTAATCAGACCTTTTTTGACGGACTGGAAAATCATCATCAAATATTAGCGTTCGACGACGTTCCCACTCTTTAAATAAAACTTAAAGGCTGATTTTATGGTGTTTGTGTGACAGGCAAGCTATTCAAACGGTGTTTGATTTTGTTATGCGATGTGTTTCTTAAAAATAGTAAACGGATCAGGAATCGATATCTTTCATAAAAATCGCTAATTTGTTTTAAAATTTGACGAAAAGATAGAAAAATTTAGAAGCAGTATTTAACAGTTAAATGTTGAATATAACGGCTATCTAGCTAATTGGATATATTATATTTATATCGTGAAGGTTAAATTAAATAAAAACTCAAAAAATAATTCTATGCTTACAGGAAACTAATATAAAAAATATATTTTTTTGTTATTTTAAAAACTAAATTTGTATTGAAAACGCTCTGTGGATGTATTGTCACACGTGGGCCTATAGAGAATATGTCCTAGTGTTTTGGAATAAGGGTTAGCTTTACTAGAGGCACTTCTCCCCCAGGCCGTGGTTATCTAATCATCTGATAGGCATTTTGCTGATACAAGAAACTTGCCAAGTGAAAGATAAGATAACCAATAAGACACAAAAAAATATACTAACCAATAAAGAGTAATAACAAAAAAAAACAAATTTCAAATAAGAACCCTAATTTAATCTGTTCCTACCAAATTTACTCAGAACGGCACAAACCCAAGAGTCTATTTTCGGTGACCCTAACAGACAACCTCAGATTCCAGACTCCTCGAGTGCGAACTCAACGACGTTCTTTTATAGCCAATATACTATGATGTGATACTTTATTTATTTCTTCTTAATGTAAATATTTTTGTTTGTTTTATTTTAAAATTTTAAATTCCTTAAAGTCTTAAAATAATTAGTTTATTAAAAGCTTATAATATTTAAAATAAAATAAAAATTGTCTTGGCTTGGCATGTCAAGTGTGATTCAGTCAGAACTCACAGGCATAACCATAGCTGCAAAAGAATTAATCAATAGGAACTTCACAGGCAGGAATATAAATATATACACATACTGCCGACAAGCATTACTGACCTTGAATAGACCACGTTTCACTTCAAGTTTAGTACCAGAATGTCACCAATCTCTAACTGAGGCCAGCCAGAATAACGTGGTCACTCTCTGCTGGATCAAAGGACATGGGAACTCTAAAGGCAACCGCATAGCGAACAATTTAGCAAGGAGGGCTGCGGGCTACAAATATGTTAGCCCTCGCCCATCTACCAACCTAACATTGTTCGCAGTCGTGGACCTTATCAAACAGCACTCTCACCAAAACTTTATACAGTGCTGGGATGAAACTACGAACTGCAGACTGGCCAGAGAGTTATTACCTCATCCTAGCGAGGAAACAGCCAAAAATTTAAGGCATTGACCAGACAAGATCTCCGAACAGCTGTAGGAATCTTGACAGGTCACTGCCAATTGCGACAACATCTCTTTAGGATGAAATTAACAGAATCGCCGCTATGCAGAGGCTGCGAACAAGAAGAGGAAACAGTAGAACCGATAATGTATGACTGCTCTGCTTTTTCTGAAATCATTTTTAAATGAAAAAAACATTCATTTTTATATTTATTATCGTTTTCGAATTATTTAAATACAAAATTTGATTAAATATTGAAGATTTTTTTATACTAAGTTTTATACAGGTATCCGTATTTTATTACTTTTAATTTATCTTTTACAATTTAATACATTAAAGATGCAAATTTTGTAAGTATATTCGAATATTTGTTACTACATAAATTTTAGAGAATCAACTCTGTTAGTTTAATGTAGCAGGCAAATATTTGCAGCTGCAATTATCGTGTAAAGATTCTTGTCTAATGAAAGACATGAATATATTTAAAAGTCGATAAATGTATCCAGAAATAATTTAAGTTTTCGTGTGAAAAGCGCTTAATTGTTCCAATTTGTTCGACAATTATAGTGTAATGAATTTGTTGTATCGTTTTCTACTACCATTTTTGATTTGTTCCTAAACGTTTTTTATGTATAGGTAATTATAGACACGATCGTATTGTTTCTTATAATATAATACACAAAGTAGAAATACACTACAGTAAGTATAGTTGATTTATTTTAACTTGCGATGTTTCAACTGGCCAAACTAATGAAATTTTTAACAAGTTACCACACTTTGCATACTACTCGAATTTTACGTGCTAACTCACCAATCAAGTTATTAAGTAATATATCATAGATATATAAAAAGGATATCAGTAATATAAAGTTTTTATATCAAAACATGGAATCTTGTCAAAATAAAAAGAATAAGTACAAGTTCAAAAGTTATATTGTGTCATTGATTTTAGTAGCTAAAACTATCTTTGCACAAGTTTTTACTCTATTTATTAAAAAAAATACGAACAATACATTCGCTAAATCATATCATATCATTTATTTTTTTTAATCAATATCTTTAATTCTTATGAAGCACTATTAAAAGTACTCGTATCGAAAGTGACAAAAGGAGCAACCAATAATGTAAAGTTTGGAAAAGCTGCAGGTTCTTAAAACGTCTACCGCGAATTACTAAAGGTAACCTCCAGACTTTAACACTACTAATAAACAAGATATATAGTATCCCTGTCCTTTCTAAAGACTGGCTGATATTCACATCTATCCCTATACTTAAGTGAAACAGAGCAAACAGTTTCGATTAACTAGTTTGACGAGCAATGTCCTAAAAAAATTTCTCAGAATCGTACACCAGTGCTTTCTCCAAACCTCGGAAAATGTGGAGACAAGAATAAAGTTGACGAAATCTATAGAAACAACTTAAAATACGCAGAAAGCAAAAAGAGGACTGAGAAAATAAAATATATGTATGAGGTCTGTCGCAAAGTACAAAGCACTTTTAAGAATTATCCGATCTCGCAGAGTTATTGCGTTAAAAGAGACAGCATCTTTCAAACATCTGTCAGAAAATAAGCTTTGAACATACGTTGAACAAAGAGCCAATATTAAGTTTTGTTTTAAATTGGTAAAACAATAACCATAACACATCGAGTGTTAAAAAAAGTTTATGGTGATAACTGTTTATCCCGTTGCCGAGTCCATGAGTAGTTTACCCGGTTCAAGTGACTCGAAGACGACGAACATGTTGGCTAGAAGAAATTTTTGATAACGTTGAAAAAGTGCATCTGTTTATTAAAAATAAGTTACAATTTTCATCAAGATACATGCAAAAAAAATTAAACATCTCCATAGATTCGATCTATTGCATTTTGACTGGAAATTTGGGCACGAAAAAGATGTGTTCACGGTTTGTTTCGCATAAGCTCACGGATGACCAAAAATTGCTTCGAATTAAACATTTGAGATAACATTATTAAAGAGGTCAATAAAGATTAAAACTGTCTGTTCAACATTGTGACTGGTGACGAAGCGTGGTGGTTTCAATACGATGCCGAAACCAAGCGTCAAAGTTCCACATGGAAGGACCCAACAGAGCCAAATCCTAAAAAAAAGTTTGGAAAAGTCAAAAATAATGATTGATCGACAAATATATCCGATTTTTTGACAAAAAATGGTATTTGAACGATCAACCACTTACCACACACCCTAAAGGCGTGGATGACCGTTTTGAAGAACATCTCGGTCAATGAGCTGAAATTCTTATTCGAAAAACTTGTGTACCGTGTAAATCGCTGTATTAACTCTGAAGGGTACTAAAGTAACTAACATTTGCGGAAAAAAAAATTTCCCCTTTTTATTTTTCGACAGACCTCGTATAAGAATAGTTAATGTAATTGAGTAAAAAGTAAACATAGGCAAAAGAAAAGTGATGGCTGTCACACGTACTCTAAGTCAACACGCTAACATTTATATACATACATACAGTTTAGTCCGTGGTTCTTTACCCGTGCGTCACTGAATACCTGGCGAGAGAAAACACATACTTTTAATCTAGCGTCATTGTCTTACACGCATAAAACTACAGACAAAACAGTACCGCATGTTATTAAGTTGCAATTTCCGACTTACTTCGTATGTTTTAAATGATGACGCACGGGTAAAGAACCACGGACTCAACTGTATATGACAAATTTATAGTATACGAAATCAAGTTTCAATACCTTGATTGGTGGATAACGAATGACCAGTTGAGATACGAGCGAAAATGAAAAATGTCAAATTAGCCTTTCAAACAATGAAGAAATTTTTCGGGCAAACTCTACCTGGGCCCCAATTCGTGAAAACTTCTCCGGAGGAAGAATACAGCCTTCTACGTCTTGAGTGTTCATCGCGAGACAAGTATCTACACAAAATTTGGATCATAATTAAAATCAATTTATTGTAACCAAGGCCAGAAACTAAAAATCAGTAGAATATTTACAAAGTGTGAAAGATGTGTTCAGATTATTAAATAAAACAAAAATGATAATTTCAAATTTACATATTACCAATTATCTGAAACAATTTAATAATGCAAATATATTTCAATTATTTTTTTTATATTTATTTCTTTAAATTTAAAAACTGGTTTAATGATGAGTGGATAAGAATGATACGTAGGTTTAAAAATATGTGGTAAGTTAGTATTAAAATTATATTCACTATTTTTTATAAATCTAAAAATTTTAATTATTTTGTTAAACAACTAAAAGTAAACCTGAATCATGTATCAAAATTAATTTTCGGGTAAACAAGAAGAAGTCGTCTATCAATGTTCTTTTTAGGATGAAAAAATCTGGTATCTTGCACCTGTCGTCGAAATACTACAGAGACTGTGCGAATTCTGGCGATAATCGAGCATATTTCCATGAATTTAATTCTATCTATGTAACGGTTTCGTTCTTCAGATACAAAATACCATTTGTTTTTTTTTTATTAGAAATAAAACGTGTACACCAACTAACTCTATTGGTATAAGTGTCTCCACATAAAATTATTCTGGTTTGTTTCTTAGTTCATCAGGTTATAGTGTATGTTAATAAGTATAATTATATAACACGAGTAAATATAATAAAAAAATAAAGAACATGTTAAATAACAAATATATTTGGAACAAGAAATTCCAATCACTAAAGATGGGTCTCAAACAAAGGAATTAAAACATGTTATAAAACTTGGAGTGATGAAACAGTATATAACGCAAGATATGACTCATGTAACAAATATATATTAAAAAGGTCATTTAAAATAAAAGTTATTACAATAAATTTAATTTAGCATATATATATATATATATATTATATATATATAAAACGAACAGAGCGTTTTGTGACAGTCTAATATAACAAAATGTCAAAGATGATACATAACGTATCTAGTGCCATACTGTCAAAAGTAATAATTCCAGTTTTGAACTGGAATGGTGTCGGTTAGAATTTCGCTGCGATATAAATAGATATAAATATCATTCAACTCATATCAGGGCAAAACCAAACTACAGACACGTGTTTCGCTCTCATTTTGAGCTCATCAGTGTAGTATAGGCTATGTCTCTCAAGTCACTAATCAAGAGACATCCCTGCTATAAATTGAACGATATCTGTAGATTTCAAATTGCAAAACTGATAAACAGTCGCAAGTGGGTGTTAGAAATTCTAAACGACACCATTCTAGTTCAAAACTGGAATTATTACTTTTGACAGTATGGCATTAGATACGTTATGTATCATCTTTGACATTTTGTTATATAAGACTGTCACAAAACGCTCTGTTCGTTTTATCATTTTACCTTGCCTAAGGTTATATACAAGATGCAAAGTGACCACTGAAGTACCATTTTTGGAGTGAAGATGGAGCCACTTGCGACTGTTTATCAGTTTCGCAATTTGAAATCTATAGATATCGTTCAATTTATAGCAGGGATGTCTCTTGATTAGTGACTTGAGAGACATAGCCTATACTACACTGATGAGCTCAAAATGAGAGCGAAACACGTGTCTGTAGTTTGGTTTTGCCCTGATATGAGTTGAATGATATTTATATCGCAGCATCCAAGTGTCTTTTAAAGTGTTAGAAATTCTAACCGACACCATTCCAGTTCAAAACTGGAATTATTACTTTTGACAGTATGGCACTAGATACGTAATGTATCATCTTTTTTTTTTTTTTTTTTTTTTTTTTTTTTTTTTTTTTTTTTTTTATATATATATATATATATATATATATATATATATATATATATATATATATAGATAGATTAAAAATATTGCAAGGATTGACAATAATTGATGGGCCTAGAAAACAAGAGAGTGGAATTCTGCGATAGAGACATGAATCGGCTCCAGACCTACCAGATGATGTTATCACGAAGATAGGATATATTAGATATCATTGTATAATTTAAGTTTAAAGATAAGTGTAGTAAATAATATATTATATACAGAAATGGAAAAAAATATTTAGGTAAAAAAGAACATATAACTCGAAGCTGAAAAACACCAAAGACTATGTAAAAAAAGGAAATAAATTTGTAGAAAACTGAAAGTCACCAGTTTTGTAAAAATTTATATTTAATATTTTCCACGTTTACGACATGGATAATATAAAGATAGTAATTAGTCCCTTTGATTGCCAGCTCTAATCTACGTGCTTGCGCCAGTTGTTGAAACATTCGCATTTACTCGGCGTTTTTAATCAATACAAGATTGCATTTAAATAAAATAGCTTGCAAATTCTTCGTACCTACTCGCTAGCGAAAATAAGAAAAAGTGTTGTTTCTCTGCTCTGTTTATACAAGGGCTGGACTCCGTGTTCGCAAAAATAATAGAAATGAACTAACTAAACATACATTTATGTATGTATATTGTATACGGCTTGATATGAAATGGTTGTTTTCTTCACGCAACATCGAGTAATGCATATTTTGTGCCCTATTCTTTACAGACTTTATAGATCACGTCTCCAAGACCATACGGGTAACAATAAGAAAGACGATTATGCTTCCAGCCATGTTTACATATGTGCACGTAACATGGGGCACATGTCAAAGCAGTCAGTTCTATACATTCTTAAATCGATTACCTATTTTTAAATTCATGCTTTTACAGGTATAATAACTGATTGTACATACATTCCAGTGTTTGATTTAAAGGCGGAAATTTTGATCTAAAGTAAATTATAGGTTAAATTTGAGCCCCCATATCATAAATGTAAAACATTCTTTCTTAGAAACAATGTTTTAATAATATACTTATCATTTTCTAGTAGTGAATGTTTATCTCTAAGTTTAAAATCTAGAAAAAAAGTTTAATTTCTATTTTATGCAAGTATTGTTTGCAATTAAATCAAAAAATGTAAATATAAAAGATAAGGATCCCCATTTTCTTTTTTCCTTACATGGATATTTTAATTTTTTCTTCACACTTTTAACTGTTTTGTAACACTTTTCAACACATTATAATATAGTTTTTTTCATATTCGTGTGAACTACCAAATAGTTTTATTGATACCAATTTTAAATCAATTTCACACAGGTTTGTTGTTTCATCATAGCGCAAGTATTAATATTAATTAATATTCATAACGTGATAACGTGTGGGATTGTCGCACTTGGCATACGCCTCGTGCGACAATATTTCCCACTCGTGTGAAAAGTGTCACTTTCCGTACAAGTAATGTATACTATTTTTCCTACGACCACGAGATAACTTTACTAAATATTGTGTTATGTGATTGTTTTATTTGTGACAGGTTTTACTATTCTAGTTCTATGAATTGAGTTTATATTATAAATAATGCTGTTTTGTTTATAATACTTAAGAAGTATAATAAAATACATTTAATATTTATAACTAGCAGCCCGCCCCGGCTTTGCACCGGGATTAAAGAAAAATAACAAAAGCCATTAAATTTATTGGGTCTACGCTTCCCTTTAAACAATATTACATGTTATTTTGTTTTCTGGCATCAAAATAAATTGATTTTCAGGTGCTCCGACCCGCCTTAGGCGGTTGGCCATGAGGAAAACCGATCCCTACTATTTGGAAGGTTTGACCTTGAGACTTTTTATTAGTAAAAGCGAAAGATGTTTTGATAGGAAATTGAAGCAGTTTAAATGGATTTGGTAGATCAGTTGGGATCATCGGTATCCTCAGTGTATGAGCTAGTTGACCAGCTGGTGGTTTAGTTATATTGGTTGCTACAACTTAATTGTCCTTTAATTCCTTTATAAGTAGCCTCGTCCCATTGCACATGCTAAATTTGTGATATCTGTCGTGATTATGAACTAAGTTATTTTCATAAGGATTAATACCAAGATAAAAACTTTAAAAAAATTAATAATTAGTTATTGTATGGTAACTATAACAGTTAGACATATGACATAAGCTGTCGCGGCATTTTTTGTAGATATTTATATATTCTTCAAAATCGTAGTACATTATTCTATAATCAATAGTATTATCAGCGCACGCGATGTAAGGATTTTAAAGTCATTTTTGGTTACATTAATGGCATTTTAGTAAGGATCCCTATTTTTTTTTAAATGAAACATAGCCTATGTCACTCGGGAATATTGTAGCTTGCCAACGGTAAAAGAATTTTTGAAATCGGTCCAGTAGTTTCGGAGCCTATTCATTTCAAACAAACAAAAAATCAAACCTTCCCTCTTTATAATATTAGTATAGATTAAGATTTATTTAAACACAACACAATAACTATGGACGATAAACCGATATGAAAGGAATTTAAGGAATTTTTAACGTTATTTTTTAATAATTAACGGCTCAGATCCAAGGGTCTATTTTAGAGACGACTCCAGAGGGTGATTTTTATAGACATACAACTTCAGACTTGAGGACCTCCATGAGTTTATAGCCAATTCATATTTTAAGAAAGAATAAAAAATAACTATTCATGCTCGTCTTGAGATCTAACGTACTGACTTTGACCGGAATGATTACAATATATAATAACACAATAAAATATAAAAATGATAATAATAATAATAATAATTATTATTATTATAAATTTATCGTATGTTACAATATGTCTCAAATAATTTAATTAATAATTTGCTTATTATTTGATGTAATCAAGATATTCGTTTAAATCATTTTAATGAATATGTTTTATAGAAAACTTTATCTAATACACACGCAGACCAATTTGTTCAACAATGTGTAACATGTTAGTAATCTATACTTATAATAAATCTGTAGAGAGGTCAATTCTCTACATGAAATATATTTCCAAAATAACTATCAGGGGGTGATTAGGGATCGATACTGATGCCAAAAATGAAATAAGTAAAATTTTTGTCTGTCTGTCTGTCTGTATAACCGTTATAGAAACAAAAACTACTCGACGGATTTTAACGAAACTTGGTACTATTATTTTTCATACTTCTGTGCTGGTTAAAGTATACTTTTCATCACGCTACAATCAATAGGAGCAGAGCAGTGAAGGGAAATGTTGGGAAAACGGAATAAGTTACTCCATTTTTTAAGCTGTCGTTGCGTGTGCAACCTTAACGGTTAAAGCCATACAGAAATCATGTTATTTTTATAATTTGAAGGTCAACTGTGAACGGATTTTACAAAATTTCACACACAGGGGTGTTGCGGAGGCGTGAAAACAAAAAAAATTAAAATTTTATATCAACACTTATTTTTCATACTCCTGAGCTGGTTATAGAATACTTTATATCACGCTACAATCAATAGGAGCAGAGCAGTAAAGGGAAATGTTGAAAAAACCACTTTTACGGTGTGGGGATACAACAATCTATACTTCACGCGAACGATGTCGCGGGTACATCGATATAGAACCCAAAAATGTGGTTAGATTTTTTGTTGTACGTCTGTCTATCTTTATGTTTGTGCGCACATCACATGAAAACTACTGATCCAATTTGTATGCGGTTTTTACATATGTATTTGTCTTCTTTTAACTTAACATCTGGTGTATAAAAATTTCTTCCCAACTCTTTTACGGTGTGGGGGGGAAAATTTTTAATACAACAATCTATACATCACGCGAGCGACGTCACGGGTACATCGATATAGAACCCAAAAATGTGGTTAGATTTTTTTTGTACGTCTGTCTGTCTATCTATATGTTTGTGCGCGTATCACATGAAAACTACTGATTAGATTCGAATGCGGTTTTCACAGATGTATTTGTCTTCTGTCAACATAACATCTAGTGTATAAAAAATTCTCCTCTCACCCCTTTAACGGGGTGAGTGAAGAAATCTTTATATTACAATCAACACGTCACGCGAACGACGTCGCAGGTACACCTAGTTATTTATAAAATATGATGGTTGAAATAAAGTGGTAAGTAATAAACAACCAATAGAAATAATGAAGTAGACTACTTATATTAGTGACTTTAAGAACCGTAAAAAAAAGAAAAGCGTCAAAGAAGGATCAATAAAAATAATAAAAAAAGCATAGGTGTGTACTTATATATGTATTAGAAATTACATTAAAACCGGTTTTTAATATACTTATTTTCTCACCATCTCACTAATTACATTTGTGATCTTTTACTGTTCTTGTATCTATTCAGCGATGAAACTGTCATTTAGAGTAGAATTGTCATAAAAAAATGAGTGAGGTCTCTGTTCACTCTCTATTAGAAATTTGCTTACTTCTGAACGAATTATTTAAATACTGTAGTGTTCTCTTTAAACGATAGTTTAGTTTATTATTATAATATATTTAGCGGTAAGTAAGGAGTGAGTCGAATTTATGTTCGCCAGTAGTTGTTTCTACTATGTTAGCAGTTGTGAATCATTCAATATTCAATAATATTATAAATGTGAATGTAAGTTTGTTTGTTATGCTTTCACGCGAAAACTACTCAACCGATCATCATGAAACTTTGTACACATATTCTTGGAGGTATTAGAAGTAACATAGAATACTTTTTATTAAAAAAAAATATTTTTTATTTTTACGACAAAAAAATACCTTTCTAAATTAAATAATATAACGCTACCGTAAGGTGGCGTAGTTAATATCTCATATATTTAAACGAGCAATTACTACTAAACTAACTACTATGACGCCACCGTAAGGTGGCGCAGTATAAGTATATCTAATATATTTAATTGATAACTTATAAAAAACAACGAAAAAATAGTATAAACCTGATAACGAGAAAATATGATATAATAAAAAAATCATTGAAAACAAAATAATAAAAAAAAAAACGAAAAATGAAAAAAAGTTACGACAGTGTTATGTGGTACGAAGACCGCCGGGACAGCTAGTTGACTATAATTTAAAAAATTCACTGGGTTTCGTATACGTTGTATAGCAGCCAGACTATTCTGGTTTACAATAAAAGTAATTCATAGTGTCCATTATATTGGACTGTGCCCATTTTAGTAAATTCAATACATTTTTTTGTTCAATATTTTACACCTTCTCATTTTTTGCATAAAGTCCGAATTATTCCAGATTAAAAATTCTAACATTTTACTTGAATTGCAATTTTAATTAAGAAATTTTGATTTTCAAACAAACAATTTCGTTTTCTCCTGTTGAAGCTCTTTAAATATTTACTTTTAGCACATGTCAACAACTAAAACTGTATACATTTATTTATTAACTTTATTATCTAAGCAAATTTAAAAGTTTGTAATGTTTAAAATTTTCAGATAAGACTAGAAGTTTGTTTCTTGTAGGTTATTAAATCTTTCTTAATTTTTTTACATAGATATCTAAATTTAATCATTTAAAAGTTGTTTATGTATTAATTTGTTGTAACATTTACTAATAGTAAGTTAACTCGAACAGATTTTTTAGTAAATGAAACATCAATAAATTCAGAATATTGTAAAGTAAGTAAAAAATTCATAAGTTCAGCTTCAGGCTGGATTATATATTTTTTTAAATGGTGGCTTAGAAGGAATACCTTAAATTTGCCTAAATTTATTTTTAAACAATTTTAAGTTTATATATACATATATATATATATATATATATATATATATATATATATATATATATATATATATATATATATATATATATATATATTATTGTTGTATTTAACACCTTGTATATTCTAGAGGAAGTGTTAATGAATATTAGAAATTAGATTTTTTTGTGTGATTTGATTGTTTCAAGAATACTTTGTGTAAAATTATTATAATATTCATAACCTATTACAAATTATTGTTTAACATATCTGATGATGAAACTCACAGTCACCCTAAGGCAGCTAAAATACCAACAGATAATGGGTGTGTGATGTTATTTATAGAAAATAAGTACCTAGATGGGAATGACGTTTGTACTTAAATTTTTCTTTTATTTATTTTAAGGCAAATACGCCTAAGACGCCTATTCTGTATAGATATGAAATTTTCTGCCTCAACAATTGTTTTACATTCTAGATTTAATAGTGTTTAATATTAACTACAAAATAACGTCTAAGTTTCCAAAACAGTAAAACAAGTTTGTTAAAAAAATCTTTTTCAATAGGCATGTTGACAGTAGTTGTAAATCCATGTAAAGTTAAATTTAAATGATTAATGGTAATATTTAAATACCTAAAAGCATATTTATTAAGCGTAATTATTAATATTTTTTTAATTAAAATTAATTCAAAAAACTTTATTTAATACACATTATCACGTCACTGTAAACGCCAATCACAGCGCATGACGTCATGAACCGATAAACGTCGCTTGGTGTCACAGGGTGAACGAGATATTTCTTTGATTTCTCTCGCTAATTACTCGCTATTAGTATTTGTAACTCACTTGTTATCATAAACCGAATTGTGTTTACATTATGGAGACTGGATTTATCAAAGGAAACAGTTCAAACTTGCCGAGAATCGATTGTTTGATGGTGGCGAATTTCTTTGCTACAAATAAAGATTTTTTTGCAGCGGAACTTAACATAAATTTTTTATTGCCTGTTTCTCTTCGTAATTACAATGTCCAACTCGTATATTTTTTAGATTAGATTTTAAAGTATTATCGGTGTATTCGTTTAATTCAGAATCGTTTCCCATTTTTTCAGTAAAATTTATATCTGCGATATCTAATTTTTCAATTTTAAAAGGTTTATTAATATTAATTTTTATTGGTTCTTCTCTTGAATTAGTAATGATGGTTGTTGCAAAAAAATTATTTACGTTTACAACTGCACAGGGTGAGTCTATTTGATTGCAAAATTAACATAATTTACAAGTCCTGTTCCGCTTTCGATGTCAACGGGTAATTTTACAATTTGGGATATCCTAGCGGCAATATTAATAGAATAATTTTTTACTTTAAGTTTCTTTTTTAGTTGTGTTAATTCTTCTAATTCGTATATTATTGGTATTTCTGTATAAGGAGTTTTTTCTCTAAATTTACAGTTGCTTTTAATTGTTTTAATATCTAAATCAATACCAATTAATCCGTCATATTTATGACTAAAATTAAATAAATAGAACTTATGTCGTTCGTTAACTTTAAAAATTTTAAAAACAGGTATATTTATAACTTCATTTATGTGGTAAGAAATACTGTGGGCTGTTTGAATATTAAAATATTTATTTTTTACATGTACATCTACACACACACACACACACTTTGTATTTATTATTAACTAGTATTAAAGCCTAAAAATAATTATTTCTCAAGAAAACTTTCAAGTTCCTTAGAGTTTGACTGATCGCGAGCATTGTTTATCGGTTCGTGACGTAATCAAAGTCACATGACAGTTTTGGGCGTTTTAGCGGGAAATTTTAAATCTATTCTAATTTATCACTTTTTTCTTTAAAATAAAAACCATTTTTATTATTAAAATATTTTTTTCGCGGTTATTAAGAGTTTATCTATAAAATGAAAGCAGATCTGGAAATTAGTCAACATCCCTATTGCATGTTACAAAAAAACTCTGCGTTACAATCGATGTAGGTATCTATTATTTTTATAATAACTCACTAACCAATATTTTTAATAACCCAAAAAATCTAAAATATTTGCTCTCATTTAAAGGTGCAAAAAAATAAACTCTGAACATTTCTAGAAAAATCTGTAGAATTGCAGTATTTCTAGAAAAAAAACTGGTTTCTACTAAAGCTGACACTCCTTGGCTGGCAGTAATATTAAAAACTGTATGTATATTTGTCAATTTTGGTTTAAAATTTATTTTTTTAAAACCAGCTAGAAATTAATACTTTCCGGTTTATTTTTAGGTCAGAAAATCTCATTTTGTCGGTCAAGGCCAGAAAATAAAAATGAGTCCGGTAAAAGCTTTTACCGGACTCATTTTTATTTACTTTCCGGCCTATCTTTAATAAAAAAAACAATCAAATAGTTAGTCTAAGATAGCGGTCAATTGGTTCTTATGGTAACCGAGTTTTGTATATTATTTAAACCTATAAAATAACTTGACATATTTTGACGTTAAGTTGAAAACGTGAAGTTTATTATAAAATGCATTTGATTGTGAATTAATGGAACATGAAATTATACCAGATGAAATTGTTAAGAAGGCCACCCAAGCAAGGTTTGTTAAATAAAAAGGTTAAAATTAGTTAATAAAGAGTTCTTGTTATAAAAATGTAAACTGAATAATATGAAGTTTATGGTACAACAATGCCTGTTTTAAAAAAATTATTGTAGGTAATACGTCCCAAAAGTGCTTTTACTGGACTCGCAGGCTTGCAGGGCTCGCCCTGCAATTTGCCCACTCGTCCAGTAAAAGACCACTTTCGGGACTTGTTACGTAAACGGGTGCATGCTAGTTGGCTCCGGCGGTCGGATTTTAATCCTTATTTTTAAAAGGGTCTTAGGTTAGTTGGCTCCCGTTGGTGATTCTGGGAATTAAGGTAAAGTACCGTGGTAAGTTTGTTCTGTTTTTCTAGAAAAATAATTTTAAACATACATAAATAATAAATATATTTGAGTTATGTTTTTAAAATCCATTTTTTTATTACAAACAAAATGTTATTTATAAAAGAATAATTGTCGTTTGGCTGTAGGTGGAGGAAAATACAGAAGCTAGGGTTATCAAATGCATTTTAAGAAGACGCAGATGTTGGAAAATATCTTAAATATGGTGTGGTGAGTGTTTTGCGTTCTATTTTGCCGAAATGTTACCAAATCGTCCTGGGCTTTACGAATTTGTTGATTACTTGGTGGAGAATAACATCTCGGAGGACGCTGATTTTCCACCTCATATGTGAGCCAAAAAGAGTCCGTTACTGGATCGTACTACAAACGCTTGCAAAAACTTTCACGTTAAATTTAATTCACTGTTTTATAGTCACCATCCAAAAAAATATTCAAATTGATACCTACATTAAAATGTGTCAGTCAACGGAAAAGGTATATCGCAGGGTCGTTTTTTTTAAATAATTTGTGGAGAAAAAAATATTATCCGTAAAAAATAATGAAATAAGCAAATTTGAATTTGTAAAATTAATGTCATATATTTTCCATCCAAACATTTGAAATTTAATATTTATATGTAAGTATATGAAAATAAATTTATATTATATTATTAAAACAATTGTTTATTTTGAGTTTTGGTATTCTTAGAAAAAAGTAGATAGGTACCTAATCCTGTTAACCACCGGAGCCAATTAGTATACGGTCATCGGAGCCAACTAGTATACGATTAAAAGGGTTTTCTGACCACGGGAGCCAACTAGTGTGCGCCGACGTAAACTACTATTACGTAACCAGAACTACAAATAAATTATCAGAGTTTAAATATTTAGTAACCTTCGCAAATCCATACCTGTTGTTCTGTTTTTCTTGCGCATCTAATAGTAGAGATTGTAAAGAATAATATTTAATTTATATGGATAGCAAAATGTTGATTTCCACCACTAAACAATAAATTATCTAACCAGTTTCATGCGAAACATAATCGGAATAGAGTTGGTTGGAATTCTAGAAATATGCGCTACGTAAATATTAAATCAAATTATTTTTAAAATATTTCGTCGGTTGCATTGACACTCAACGGATGTCATCGGTTTATTTATAAGAAAATCCTAGGTATATCTTAATAAAAAGTTTAGTCTTCGTTTTTAAATCCAAAATAAAATTGAAAACAATGAAGTAAGAAACCATTTGGATAGAAGAAATATTTACGAGATCAAATTTTGTAAAATTAAAAACTAAAAACCAGTATTATTATCATCCATTTTGGGTCAAGCGCCATTGTATCACGTATCTATATTTAGTAATTAATATTTTTTCTTAATGTATATTTTATACTGTTCTCTTTTTATATTATTTTTTAACGTTACTTTTATTTGATTAGCTAAAAAAAGATCTTATGTCTGTGTAAGTAACTATCGTCAATGTCAACATTAGTCAAATGATCAGAAATATTCAAAAATCGTGTACTTTTTAAATCACAAATAAATGTTCTTCTTCCAAATTGCAAGTGTCAACCACTAATAATCTAGTGACTTATAGCGTGGAGGCATAAGAGTCCAAACCAATATATTTTTCCTCTACCAGAACGTTGTAGCTAATAAATTAAATAACACATAAAAAGTAGCAGAAAAACCGAGAATTGTGTAAATAAATATAAACAGATTATTTTTACATTTTCACTGTTTTCTTGTTATACTTTCTACCTTCCGAACAGCAACGCTGTTAGAGGAAGGTATTGTGATCGCGAAAATTTTGATCTCGGGTTTTTAGCGGAAATACGCGTTTTAGGGTTCCCTGAGCCTAAAATACCCAAAAATAAAAAATGTCTGTCTGTCTATGTGTCCGTCTGGGTGTCTGTGAACACATTTGCGGCTAAACGGCTAATCGGATCGGAATGAAACTATAAAACCTTACTTATAATCACCATCGGAGGAATCTGATAGAATTTGAGTAATATCGGCCGACCGGAAGTGGACGTTTACTCTTATCAAAAAATGGAATTTTTTGAAAATATTGGGTTTTCATATAGTTATTGGCAAAATATTTATACTTTGTGGAAAGAATATGTAATTTCCGACATTTTTGAAAGAATACATTTTTTTGATATTTTCATTAGTTTTCGAGATATTGACATGCTACTGTTCGGAAGGTCGTGTGGTGCCCACACCAGATTTTTTAACAGAAAAAGACTAATAATTAACACATCAAGTTGAAGTTTCTTTATTGTAGAATAATTAACTATGATAATAACTTTAATTGAAGACACATCAATCTCTAAAGATATATTACCAAGGTGTGGTTCAGTTTAGAAACTGTATCTAAACAAGATTTTTAAGGAAAAATCAGATAATAGAGCAATGAGGTTAACAAAAACGCAAATATGGTAGGAAAAGTAAGACAAGAAAAAGGGGTAAAGCTTTTTTTAACTATAGAACAAAATAATCAAAACAGGCAGTTACTTCAACAAGACTTAGTATATGCTAGGGCTCCACCGTACGAAAATGACTTATGGAATGCAATGAAACATCCAAAAAAGTTATTTAATCCTGTCATAATAAAAAAATATTATAATTAAAAAAAATTAAAAAATATATAAGTTAAAGTGTTTAGAAAATTATTTGCTGCTACTTTTCTTATACAGGTGCCGTAAATGCTGTCAAGATCGAAGCCATAATAAACCCCTAAAAATTAAAAATGTTGTGTTAACGATCAATCAGTTTGTGAATAAGATAGGGTTTTATATCTTAATAAAATATAACAAGAGCATTCTTGGTATTGCTAGAAAACTTACAATATATCATTTACATTAACCCTTTATAGGGCTGATCACATCAGAGAAAGAAGTGATTTTCTCATATTAAGTGTTCTATTTTATCTAAGTTAAAATAAAATTGTTAAAAAATAACAAAAAAAAGGTTATTTGTTCTTTTTTCTATGGTTGTCGATATCTCGACAAATATTCGTTTACGCCATAGGAAATTTGAAGGGGTTGGTGTTTTTGATATCAACCACACATTATTAAGTATTAAATTTAAAAGTAACTTTATTTAGTTTTCCCAGGTAGGTGATCACCAACGCTTTTTTTTAACAGAGGGCCAGGCTTAGGGGTAGACCATGGGATTGCATCGCAGCTTATTGTGCACCCTCATTCACAGGTCCTCATTCTCCGTCAAATGCCAGGTTCTTAATGAACCATGAGATCCTTTTGACTATGGTTACCTGCTCTTCCCTTTGATCATCGGTCGGTAGGCCAAGGGATCTCACACGCAGACCTTGCAGGGCTGGGCACATGAATATCACGTGAAAGTCTCCTCCTCCTCACCGCATTTTCCACATAGGAGGTTTTCAACTTGAATTCCCATCTTATGTAGATGTCCGCAGAATACCCAGTGGCCGCTGATGAAGCCAACCACTTTCCGCAGGGTCTTCCTCCTCAACCCAAGGGCATCTGCCGCTATAGCACCAGTAGGTGTCTGCAGCATTCTCTTTGACTATATGTTGCCTTCTGTTCTTTCTCAGCTCTTTCGATGTTCTATGCCCATCCACTGGCGGTCACCAACGCCTGATAACCTGACGGATTTTTCGACAGTTAGGTACACAACGTCCGTCATTTTTATTTCAATTTGTTTTTTCCGATTAAATGCTAAGAACCTTGTACTTTTTTGAGATGTAATTACCTATTAGTTGATTGGTCAGAATAATTCTAAAAGTTAAATGTGTGTTTATTCCGTTCTGGAGATTACATTTGTATATTATATAGGAATTAACGATAGTCGCGTCTGTTGTATTGGTTATATTCGTAAGGTGTTATATCCTTCACTGAGCTGGTTAAAAACGTTCTATCTTCGCTTTTACATATGTCAGAGTTTCGCTTTTCAGCAAGACGTAGTGTACTAGTAGAAGGTGTACTGTGTCTACTTACAAAACGAACGCCATCCTCGGCATCCGAATCACCTCTTAAATCTGAATATATAACTTGAATATCATTTATTTTATCTATAAAGTTGAAAAACTAGTCTGATTCCATTTGTTCCAACTCGCCCAAATTTACCGATTTTTAAAATCTCTTATTATATTTTTTGTAAAGAGAAATAGTCCATACAATAAGATTCTATTACAGAATAACCGTTGACAAAGAATCTAATTTAAACAAAGAAATTAAAAAATCTAATTTTGGTTATTTGGGGTTAGAATGTGTAACCACATGTAAATATTATAATAAGATCGAAGCAACAATATGTAGGTAAAAAGCTACGTCTTTATTAAAATTTGCATACTTTAGTGTTCTTACCTTTAAATTTTCACCAAAAACTGCATTATATTTTCGTCTCTACGAATTTCCACAAAAAACTTTTTTAATAAAACCCCTGTATTCTGTATTTCCCCTATCTTTCAGAAAGTACAGTGGTCGAAAATGCAACCACATATACCTCACACTTACCGTCAAATTTCAGTTTGTTGTGGCTAAGATTTCGACTACAATGAGGTAGTACAGATTTAACTATATGTGGTAAGATTTGTAATCCATGTCAGTTTAGTAAATGACTTGGTCGAAATATTGACCATTAACATACAAAGGGTTAAAGATGTATTGTAAAGCTAGACTTCGCAAAATAAGTTGCACAATAAAAATAAAACTGATTCAAATAAGCCATAGTAAACTGTAAAATATAATGTTGATCACATATGTGTTAAGGTAGATAATAGGAAATCTTAAAATATTAAAACCATTAAAATCGTATTTATCTATTTACTTTTATATAACAACAGTTTAAACCTATTACTTGCGTATACATTACGAACCCACAATACTGTACTAATTTTCTATTGTCATATATATCTAGCAAATTATTCACAGTTCTCTAGTTGGCAGTATTATAAAGAACCAAATCGATTAAATGTGCTTATTCTTGAGATCACCTTCATTGATCCAAATCTGGATTATACTGACCTCTCTAATAATATAATAGTAGGACCAATAGTGAAGCAAGTACATAGGTATGGTTGATAAACGGTAACAAAAGGCAAACGGGAACGCTTTTGTTCGATGCTAGACAGGTACAAGAATGAGGTCCGAAGGACTTGTCGAGAAGAGGGATGACTAATATAACAGCAGGGTGTAAACCGAAACGGCGCCAACGGCAGCTTATGCCTACATGACATTGCTATAAAGACAGGTGAATATATATAGATATATAGAAATATATCTCCAAGTATGCTAAAATTACTGTTTAAGGTATATAGAACTGCAATAGGACAGAGGCGGACTTTTAAAAAAATTAGAAACACAAAACCATTACAAAAAAATTCAACTAAATAATAAATATTTTTAAGTAAATATTATTTTGAAACTTTAGCGTAGATTTATTTCACTATAAAATCTGAGTCAATTACATTTATGTTTACAACAGGTTATTTATGAAATAATTGTAACTACCAGCTTCTAAAAAATGATTTTAAAACCTTTATTTTATCTAATTTTCTCACAACCTAGCTGTTGATTAATCTAGAAATCAAAACACAGTGCCATCTACCGGGTGTTTATCCAACTTAGATGTCAAAGGTTTATATATCCAAAACTAAACAACAAATGTCACTTAGAAAGTATTTACTGTTGAAATAAACAAACAAGTAAAAAAAAATAAAAACACATTATAGTTGTGCTTATTTTAATTGTCTGTCACCAATTATTATTGTCATCCTTTGTTAACCTTACCTAATAATATTACATGAATACAAACGACTAAAATTTTACCAATTAAACAATATCTTATATTTTTAATGTTTTCATTTACTTATAATCTATTTTTAACAACATTATTGTAATAATCCCAACAAATTGTAACTGTAACACTAGTAGTTTACACATATTATTCAAAAAAATAACATTATGATGATGGCAGACAGCTCGATTTAAAGAATTGGATTGGGCAACGTAGTCAGGGGAACGCGATAAAAGAAAACTTCTTTTTAGTTTGGTCGGGCTTTCGCTGTTTGTTTACAGCTTCATCAGGACACTGATAAACAAGAATACATATTAAGTATAATGTAATAAACAAAAAAACGAGTGTGGCAGTCAGTGAGACTGCCGGCAGAAGTTATACATCTATGCACGCACCCGGTTTCATAAATTTGTATGGGAATGATAAAGTAGAATCAATAGTCGTGGTTAGCGACCCCAAAAACCTCCTAGTACCGAGTGCACACACTTTTTGTATCGATTTTGCATAAAATTACTGGAGACGAGGTCCGTCTTAAGCACCAGGTGTTTCGAAGACCATCGACATTATTATAATCGTATTTAGCGACTCAAAAAACCGCCGAGTACCAAGTGTGCACTGATTTCGTACCTACAGAATTTACATAAAACTACAGGAGAAGAGGTAAATACCCTAGGCACCAAGTGCCGCGGAGACTTTCGGCATCATGATATTCGTGTACAGCGACCCCAAAAACCCCGAGTATATAAATTGAACCCATTTTTAGCAATACTTACCGAGTTAAAAGTTTTCTCTCTATTGTCTGTTCGGAATGCACTTTTCGAATGCAGAAATGCAATTTCCCATTTTTACATTATAAGAAATAGCGACAAATTTCCTGATACTTTAACGAATCCAATGCAAAAAAGCATTCTTATCTGTCTTACGATACAAAATTCGTAGGTTTTAGTGCTTTATTTACTCGACTACTCGTAAAAACTCCATTTATGTAGCCAACAACCTTAAAAGCATGTAGCAGAATATACTGCATCCATGTGATGTTACTTTAGACTACAATACAATACTCATTACTGAATATAATTATTAATATAATGTATGCTAAACTTTATATGTAGACTTACGTGACAGAATTATAAAATAATCTGTCAAATAATCATGTGGTCCGTCACTATGATATTCATACATTAGTTCAGACTGTTTTTTGTATACCTATCCCTTTTCAATGTACGGAATATTGAAACGGTTTTCAAAGGACTTATAGATACGACTAATACAATGTGGTAAATATTTCATCTTTGTTTTTACCGACCAATATACCTTATAAGTGTTTATGTCTCTCTCTTACTCACACAATTACATATATAATGATTTTTCCCACTTAACTCTACACAATATTTTTCCGCATGAATAGAAGTATAACTTCAATAAGTTAACATGTTTCAATTTTAGGTACTTACACTAAGTGAACATGATCATGAAAACCATATGCTCAAAGAAAATTATATGATTGGATGACAATTCAACCAAAACATTAAAAACTAATAGAAAACAGTACAGATAAGTTAAGAACATAAATTAAAAATATTAAAAAAAGTATTTTTTTACTAAAAATTTTTCTTCATTGTATCACTTTTGTTGGTTAGTAAAGCCGGAAACAGCTCAGTCAGAAGACTAAACAACGTACATTTAAATAACTTGAGAGATCTAAAACTTTATAATAAATATGATAGAAAACCTACTTGAAAGGATACTAATGAAAACAAATTATTGGAGACATATATAGCCAATGGCATCGTATAAAAATTCCTTCTTTGTTTTATGACCAAAGAATAAATGGTTTCTTAATTTTATTATATATTTATAAAAAATCCTTTACGTATAAAGGATTTTACAACCTAATAATTTGCAAATTATTGATTTGAAAATACCAGAAAAGTACATCGGACCGGTATTGTTGTCGTAATTGTGTAAAATAATTCCCTAACAATAAAATGTAATGACAAAGGTGCAATCATAAAAGAAAACCGTTTGCAATTAGGTCCCGAGTTTATTCCTGGCAGGCTCCTTCAAATTTGAAATTCCCCAGTAAGCTTGGCTGTGAAAGTCGAAAGTAGACCGATACACGTAGCATATTTAAGAAACGACATTGTAAGAGAAACTGCTTCTGTATGTGTGTAATAAAAGACTTTGCACGGGTGTAGAAAATTTCGTTTTCACAAGGGGAAGTTTAATTTCGTCTCAGCCTGACGTCACATTTCCATACAGGAGCGAGAAGGAACAAATTCTAGAAACGGAGAACGCCAGAAAAGGACGGATGATTACTAATTAAGAATTTGAAAGAAAGGGGCCGATGTTTAAAATGCGTGAGCTAAGGAAAGTCTATACGTATATATGAGACAAAGAAATAAGACTTGCTCCAAGACGAGAATCGAGTTGGAAAATGGCGGATTGTACATTCTCGGGAAGAATTTGCATGTAATTAATGCATAAGGAAAAATCGGGGCGCACAGATGTACAATATAACAGACTCGGATTCTGATTACATTAATTTCTCATCTGCAGTGATAGGAAGTTTTAAAATGTTGATGAAGACCATTTCGCATTTACTCTGACTGCTTCGTACTTTTCATTTATTTTCTTTCTCTTTTAGCGGAATGTGAATCAACCCAGTAGCGACATTATCCTTGCTTCAAGTTTTTGTCAATACACTAAAATTAATTCGTCTTGGTAAATAAAGCCTATTAAGATAAATTTATCTATAATTAAAATAAGTTGGTGTAGTAATTTGATATGTGACAGATGTAGCAATATAAAAGTATTATAAGTAATAAAAAAATATATATTTATGTTTTAACCCTTAAAATAATACTACAATGCTTATTTTCTAAATTTTGTTGTGGTTATGTACTTACATTAAATTTAAATTTTGATTTCTGTTTTTAGAATTTTTGATTTTTTATACATTCTGAGATGTGTTTTTTAGAATACTTTTGATTATCGGTTTCATCTTAATTATGCGCTTTCTCCTTTAAAATAGTTATTTGTGACACAAGGACGGAAAATGACATTTTGCAAGAGCGAGTAAAGTTGCACGAGCACTTGCAAAACTTTTTCTGGGCGTGTAACACACACTATTTTTTTGTCAGACACATTTTTACTATTTTCAAAAGTTCAAAAACTTTTTACTTTGTGCCATACAAGATTAGGTGTTTATTGACATCTATTGTACGTTTAAAAAAATTAGCAATAAGAAATGATTTTTTGATAATCGATTTTAAGATCCTTATTTTTATACATACGAATAGGTACTGTGCTAGTAAGCAGCACAGTAAAAATTGTTATATTGAAAATATTGATATTAATATCCAATAATTTTATATAAAAATAGCAAGAGACAATGAACTATTATAGTTCAATGAGCCAAAATAAAATCGAGATATGTATTTTCATAATCGAATTATAAGTAGTTGTAAATTGACATAAATGTCAAATTTAAAATAAAAGTTGTGAGAGAAATTTAATGTAAATTAGAATCCTGCTTACCTTTAGAAAAAGTTATTAGTTTAGTATATTATAAGCTGTTTTTAAATAAATTTAATTAAAATTTGTATTATTCATTATGTACCTATTTGTAATGACTCATAGCGCCATCTCTTTAGATAATCTAAAAGGTGCTTTGCCGGCGTAGGCCGGAAAATGTCATTTTCCAAGCGATTTTGAAGTGATTAATAGTTTTGTTTTTGGACGGAGGACCAATAAATCTATTACAAATAGTCCATCTGTATTGGTTTCTTCTTTTTGGTTTTACTCTTTAATATTCTTACTTTTTAGTAATCTCCAACTTCTCGTATCAGTGTTTTATTACTATTGTTTTTTTCTCTTCCTAAGAATATTTTTTTTGGTCCTCCGTCCAGAAACAATACTATTAATTACTTCAAAATCGTCCGGAAAATGACATTTTCCGGCCTAGGCCGGCAAAGTAGCTTTTAGATTATCTAAAGAGATGGCGCGATGAGTCATAAAAAATACATAATGAATACTACAAATTTTAATTAAATTTATTTAAAAATAGCGTATAATATACTAAACTAATAACTTTTTCTAAAGGTAAGCAGGATTCTAATTCTAACTTACATTTAATTTCTCTTAAAACTTTTATTTTAAATTTGACATTTATGTCAATTTACAACTACTTATCATTCGATTATGAAAATACATATCTCGATTATATTATTGCTCATTGAACTATAATAGTTCATTGTCTCTGCTATTTTTATATAAAATTATTAGATATTAATATTATCAATATAACAATTTTTACTGTGCTGCTTATTAGCACAGTATTCGTATGTATAAAAATTAAAGATCGTAAAATCGATTATCAGAAAATCAGTTCTTATTACTAATTCTTTTAACCGTGCAATGGATGTCAATAATGTCAATATACACCTAATCTTGTATGTCACAAAGTAAACAGTTTTTGAACTTTAGAAAATATTAAAAATTGGTCGGACCAAAAAATAGTGTGTGTTACACGTCCGCAAAATGTTTTGCAAGTGCTCGTATTGTTTCGCCTCGGTGCTACGCCCCTCGGCTACACAACTTTACTCGCTCTTGCAAAATGGCATTTTCCGTCCTTGTGTCACAAATAACTATTGTACCTATTCGTTTTCTGGTCAGTGTGTGTCATTTTTTTATACCTTTTACATATTACTCTTTGCACAACTGTTAAACACATCATGTTTGTCCTTATATTTCCGCTGTATTTTTTAGTTTTTGGCTGAGACAAAACAAAGTGGTTCGCAATTCTGGAACAGTTCTTGCGGATTTCGATATGAGCTTTTTCTTTATGATATGCCTCAAGCTTCAATCAGCGTTAGATCTGGACTAAACCTAAAATATTGTTTTTTAACATTCAATCTTTTTTAGCACTGTCTTATTGGAATATAGATCCTATATTGTATAAGCGGATTTGTTTAATTTGGTGTTTGAGTTAGTTTGAAGCACATTTATGTACGTCTTAGCATTCATAATACTTTCCACAAAGTGTAAGTTTCTCACACCACTTGCTGACATGAATCCCCAAATCATAACAAAAGCCGAAAACTTAGCTTTTTTTAAGCTAGTTATTTTAGAACATTATATTTTATGTCACGATTTCTACTATCACCAACGCTTACTTCGAATATGGCTTCACCACTGGTAATAATGGAGTGCTATTGGTTAAAAGACCAGAATTTATGTTCTTTGGCCCACGATACTCTGTTTTTCTTCTAAATCTGTGTCAGTAAGTTTTTTTTGACTAAAAATACTGAATTAAAAAGAAATAATAAAACAAATTTAAGCTCTCCTTGTAAGTTTTAAATCCCAATTTGTGGGCAGATCTGTGAGAAGTTACTCTTTAAAAAATTATATTATTTGTGGTTTCCCAAATCCATAATATTTTTAATTCGTTATAATTCCTTCCTTTTTTTGTGCGTATTTTTTGGATATTTTAGATTTCTTAATTAATATGAAATCCAGACGCTTTTTCTTCTGTAGCTCTTTTTTAGATTTTTTTTCGTACTGTTTGTATCTGATCTTCTTTAATATTGTTTTGTTTTGTAATTCTGTTCAATGTTAAATCGAAAAAGATCCATAAAAGAGGATCTTCCTGTCGACTATTTCTTAGGTTGTAAATTCTTTAAACGTACCTAACAGATACGGTTTTTTATATTCATAGATGCATAATCTATATTTTTTCTGTGATGTAATATACTACTAATTTTCTTAGGTCATAAGTATATATTATTTATATATTGATAAATCTAGTAATATATTTAATTGTAATATTTTCGACTGTCTGTTAGTTGTGTTATACTAAATATATACATACAGTAAATGGTTACTTTCCTTAAAAGTTGTAATTGATTGACATTGTTCTGCATTATTGAATATGTATATTTTGGAAATCTTGCACTAATTTTTTAAAACTTTTAATGAAGTTACCCAAGCGCGTATTTCAAAGAAACTAAATCCAATCTTCATGAGAAACTTGGATCTATTCCTTAGTTTTTTTTTAAGTTTAAAGTTTCTGTTTTACATCACTTACTTGGAATTTATAATTTTATTATTGCGTTTTGGGTTGTAAATTAAGTAATGAACAAGATTATTTTCTTAAAAAGATAATTCTTTTTTCTACGGTTATTATACAAATGTATCATTTTTTGACAGTTATCTCTAAAGAAATAGGGTACGTTGTTATATCTAATAAAGAAATATCTCATTTCTTTATCTGATAACACAAAGTGATCATTTCTTTATTGTTTTAACTTAATCAAGTATACTGTGACAATCATGTATGTATTCATATATTTGAATAACAGTTCAGGTTGACAGTAATAAAGTAGTGACAGGTACAACAGATAGTTTTTAATACATTATTATTTAAATTAGATTGATATTTATGTAAAAATGTTAAGTAGTGATGAAAATGGATTAGAATTAACTACTACTGAAATAAGAGAAGCGGCAAACGAAGCTTGTCAGAATTTGATTCCCGAAATTTCAAAACATACCAGAATGCATATGATAGTTTCGTGACCTGGCAAAAGAAAAAGGCAACAAATTCCCTGTCAAAAACTGTGCTTTTAGCTTATTTTTCTGAATTAACAAATAAATTTAAGGTATGATAGCTGTAAATACTGTAAATAATAGTTAATTTTACTTAAATAATATAACCTATATCGGTATGTTTTGTTTTGTATTTCATTTATTATTGAATTATTGTATTATTTTGTGGTATAACCGTAGAAAAAGTATAGTGTTTGACTCGCAAGGAATAACTCATTTCCCACTCGTACGATTTGCAGCATCCGCCTGCGGCTCATGCTGCAAACATCGTACTCGTGGGAAATGAGTATCATTCCTTGCTCGTAAAACAATATACTATTTTTTTAACTTTCGAATTATATCTACGTGTAGATCTATTCACAAATTTTTACCTGTTTATTACTGCTGTTTTCAGTGCTACAGTGTGATACAAATATTCAGATAAAATGAAGAGTGTAAAATTGTAAAACAAACCAACAACTCAAACTATTTTTTTAGATCTCCGCAAGTAACCAACCAATTAATTAATATAATGTAATTTATATAGAATTACATTTATATTTCTTGAGTATTACGTAAATTTTTTTAAAAAAATCTTAAAACATGTCGAAGTAGATTATAAGTGGGTTTACTGACAGTTTAGGTTTAGAAGAAGTATATTGTACGATAGTGCTAGTAAAATTTAAATTATAATAAGTAGGTAAGCACTACGAGCCTAGTAGGCTCATGGCTTGGTGTTCTATTCTTTTCCACTCCCTCTTGTCAGTTACTTTTATTTCCTAGTTCGTTACGTTAAGTTTTCTCATATCTTCTTTAAATCTGTTGCTCCATCTTGACTTCGGTCTTTCTCTTAGCCATTTGCCTGCGAATGCACTCGATAGTACCATTCTGGGAATTCTAGATGGAACCATTCTCCGCACATGGTCTTTGCGCCTTAATTACCGCTAATATGTTAGGTTCTTGAAGAGCTCGGTTAGCTGGTTATTTGTTCTTGTCATCCATTGTCCATTTAAGTTTTTTTCACCAAAGATTGTGTGCAACATTTTCCGGTCTCAAACTAGTAACAACCGGTCTTGTAGGTTCTTAGTTTTGCTCAGCGAGATATATTTTTGCTTCCTATCACCGAGTGAAAGCACATAAAGCACTGTTGCTCGACATAATTCTTTTCTGTAAGTATTTCTTTCTGTCTTGAGAAGACAGTTCCCAAAACTTTCAATTTCTTTGAATTTAGATCATGTTTCTTTTGCAGTTGCTTATTTATCCATTTCATATACTTCGTTTTCGCTTCATTTGTATAGAGTCCTTTGGTCTGTGTCCTCTCTTCGATCTTAATGTCTGTTTCCATCAGTTCTACTTTCCTTTTAGTGACGATTACCAAATGGTCCGCAAATTCTAAGCACTGATGTTTTTTGTAATAGATAAGACCTTTATTAATATGTGCTTTCAATATAATCTTTTCAAATATTATGCTAAACATTATAGATGATAATAGATTACCCAGCCGGCGCACTTTGACCTCAAATTTATCTGTTATACTATTGTTTATCTTGACTTTATTCACTGTCATTTGTAGAATTAATTTTATCATTCGAATAATCTTTGGACAAACATCTATATCTTGCAAGGCTGTGAATAGTTCCCTGTTTTTGACAAATCAATGAAAAAGAACCATCATATTTTTATTGTATTCGTAACTTTCAGCCTATTAGACCAGGGTAATAAGCAAAAACAAGCCCTTTTCGTGACTTCGAATAATCCAGGTATCTGACAAGTTTTTTTGTTATTATAGACCTATAGGAAGAAAACCTACCGGTTTCCTGCACAGAATTCGGAGCGGTATTTTAATTATTAACAATTTAGTGCAAAAAACGCGATTTTTTCGGTTTTTGCATCCGTAGTAAAAAGGTAAATGGTTGACATACAATTACAAAATTTTATCTTTAAGAACATTGCAAATGCTTTAAAATGGCGTTTTTTAAAAATTAGAAAATCAAATTGTTGCTCCGCAAACTGCAAAATAAAGCAAAACCGTTATTTCTTAATAACTATTATTAAAATTAATCTGGATCTTTAATATTTCACCCAAAGTTGGGCATTGGGGTACTTAATAAACCCTTAAAATTTCAGACCGAACCATTAATCAGTTTAAAAGTTATTCTATTTGTTTATCCCAGAGAACTTTTTTTGCAATACCATAAGACAGAAAATAATAAAGATAAAGCAATTCTGCAAATGCCTAATGAAAGTAGAAGACTTATAATATTAATATGTATTAAAAAAAAATTAAAAAATTTATTTATTATAGTCCAAAATTATAATGGAAAATTATTAAAATTGTTAGTTTATAAACATTTACAATAACTTTAAAAATATTATCCGCAGAAAAAATATTTTTACATATTTAAAAAGCTTGCATTTTTACACGAATTTTCAAAAAAAAAAAAGATGGTCTAGGTCAATTTGGGCCAAAGTTAGTCCTTTTTTTTTTAAATTCACAACTAATTTGTTTATAATAATTAAGGAACGTAATTGGTGCCATTTTAATGAATGGGGTTAGTATTTTTTATGAAAAAAATTGCACAAACAATGCACCTTTACAGGACCATCTACGAATTTTAGTCGTGGTAAGTGGAGGGGGAACCGACAGATCCACGATTTCAAAAACTGAAAAAGCAACTTCAAACTACTACAATTTTCTATATCTCCAGATCTACTCAATGGATTTTGATCTTTCTTTTTTTAATTTGTATGTATCTTTTTTGTACATTACAAATATGCAATTTGTTTAAAAATTTATTAATTATTAAACAGTCCAATTTGTTTAAACAATTTTTGAAAAAACAATTTTCTTTTAAAAATCTATTTTTTTAATCATACTATCATTAATAATCATATAAAAACATAAAGTACACTTTTATAAATAAATTATCTTTAATAAATAATTAATTATTATTAAATTTTACCTAAAAAATGTATGTTTTATATAAATATATAAAGATTTAAATGTATATACAAATAAATACTGCTCCTAAAATAACAATATTTTCAAATATTGAAATCTGAGTAATCCAAATATTAAAACGTCTCAACTCAATGATGTTTACTTAAAAATGTTTTCGATTGCGTTGGTGGGGATATTCATATCCCAAATTGACCTAGAACAATTTTTTTTTTGAAAATTCGTGTAAAAATTCCAGCTTTTCGAATATGTAAAAAGATTTTTTCTACGGATAATATTTTTAAAGTTATTGTAAATGTTTATAAACTAACAATTTTAATAATTTTCCATTATAATTTTGGACTATAATAAATAAATTTTTTAATTTTTTTTTAATACATATTAATATTATAAGTCTTCTTCTTTCATGAGGCATTTGCAGAATTGCCTTATCTTTATTATTTTCTGTCTTATGGTATTGCAAAAAAAAGTTCTCTGGGATAAACAAATAGAATAACTTTTAAACTGATTAATGGATCGGTCTGAAATTTTAAGGGTTTTTTAAGTACCCCAATGCCCAACTTTGGGTGAAATATTAAAGATCCAGATTAATTTTAATAATAGTTATTAAGAAATAATGGTTTTGCTTTATTTTGCAGTTTGCGGAGCAACAATTTGATTTTCTAATTTTTAAAAAACGCCATTTTAAAACATTTGAAATGTTCTTAAAGATAAAATTTTGTAATTGTATGTCAACCATTTACCTTTTTACTAGGGATGCAAAAACCGAAAAAATCGTGTTTTTTGCACTTAATTGTTAATAATTAAAATACCGCTCCGAATTCTGTGCAGGAAACCGGTAGGTTTTCTTCCTATAGGTCTATAATAACATAAAAACTTGTCAGATACCTGGATTATTCGAAGTCACGAGAAAAACTAACTTCCCTGGACTATATATTTCTCGTAGTGTAACGACCTGGTCTACTGTACCTCTGCTTTTTCTAAACCTACACTGATATTCTTCTATGCTTTTATTAAACTTTGCTGTTAATCTATTCTTATTAAGCATAGCCAATATTTCAAACACCTTTTCTAATTGAAAAATGTACATATTTGAAATTTAAGGAAAAAATATGTGGGTCATGGTTCAAAACATTTGTTATATATTATGGAGTGTCGGTTTCTGTATGAATGATAAAAAACTTTAACTTACCATTTATTTTAAAATATCAACGTTTAAGTAAAAAAATGATATTTATTTTAAATTTTCTTAATATTTAAGTTCTCATGACTGCCTCCGATTTTTCTTAATTTTTAAGTTGAATTTGACACATAAACTGTACTAATACAACAAAAATGTATGCAAATATTAAAATGTATTAAAATTAAAATAATAAATTTAGGTGAGTTGCTAAGAAACTTTCTTTGTTTGTAATAATACAGGATCTAAATAACCACTTGAAATTTCCATATTCGTTTTTACGGTGAAGAGATAGATAACAGCTTTGCTAAACTCATACAACTTAGACGTCTAGACAAATTACAACGCATTAACATAAACCTAATCAATATTGTAGTTATATAACACACATATAACTTTTTGATTATATCGTTTTAGAACACAGTCGTACGTATAGATTTTACCTTGTACAGTTTTTAATAATATCAAAAAATATATAGTTGTACTACATGCACGACCTTGCTTATATTGTAGCTCCACCTTGAAATTGTTATGGAAGGCTTATTTTTACTAATTTTTATACCATAGTAAATCGTTTAAGAAAGTAGAAATAAACTGCATCGTTATACATTATAAGAAAAATCAATTACCATGAAGTGTATGCGACAACTGTCAATATAGTAGATAGATAGTATTTAAATTAAGGATGCAGTTTGTACAAGAAAGAATCAATGATATTAATTTAAAACAAGGTAAACAATTTTAATACGGAACAAATTTGCTATATAAAAGTCAATGAAATTGAATTCATTAATCAAGTGTTAATTTTTAAATGACATCGGCTTTATGTAGTTATTTCTCGAAAGCGGTACAATAAAAAATTAAATTATAAATGAAATTTAAACAGAATTTCTATTCGAAAAAAAATGTAACAAATATTTTAATATTACTTATTAAAAAAAATCTAAAAGCGACATAAGATTCACACAAAAGAGTAATTTGTATGCTCAAAAGTAACAGTAAAATAATTTAAAAATTCTTCCAGGGGACTTCATGTCACCTACCTAATTATATAAAGCTAAAATACACGTCCAAGAGGAATTTTCTCATCTCCATCCAGTGACTCTTTGTCTTGCATTGGTTCTGTGTACGCTGTCCTTCAAAACAACTCGTTCAAGATGAATTTTCTTATCTCCAAAAATTAGGACCAAAAGAAAACCGTAGAGGTAGAGGTAGACCATGGGATTGCATCTCAGCTAGTACAGCTTATTGTGCACCCTCATTCACAGGTCCTAATTCTCCGTCAAATCCCAGGTTCTTAATGAACCATGAGATCCTTTTGACTATGGTTACCAGTTCTTCCCTTTGATCTCCGGTCGGTAGACCAAGGGATCTCACACGCAGACCTTGCAGGATTGGGCACGTGCATATCACGTGGAAGGCTGTCTCCTCCTCCTCACCGCATTTTCTACATAAGAGGTTTTCAACTTGAATTCCCATCTCATAAAGATGTCCGCGGAATATCCAGTGGCCGCTGATGAAGCCAACCTTTTTTTGCAGGGTCTTCTTCCTCAGCCCAAGGGCATCTGCCGCTATAGCACCAGTAGGTGTCTGCAGCATTCTCTTTGACTGTATGTTGCCTTCTGTTCTTTCCCAGCTCTTTCGATGTTCTATGCCCATCCACTGGCGAACAGCTCTTCGTGCTGTGTTGTAAGCAATACCACACGTGGGCTCTTCTTACCCCATCCGTTGATTAAAAAAAATAGTAATTTATCTTTATAAGTTATGTCTTCTAGTGGGTAGAGAATTTGTTTTATTATAAGTTCTTTTGTCTTGCATTGGTTCTGTAAATTGAGTTTAAGTGTTGTATTATGTGTTCTTGTATATCTGTTTATAGTGCAAAGTAGATTGGTTATTCCTAGGGTAAATCTTTTGTATCAATCTTTTGTCTTTTATCAGTTATGTTGTTTCCAAGTAGATTTTGTAAAATAATTTGGAACTTGTTTTACCAGGTTAGGTATATTTTGCTTTCCTTCTCGCTTTAAATCCAGATAGTCTGCCATTTTCTATAGATATCTCACGTATGTATCTGTTACAACATTAAGTTTTGTGTCATCCATTTTTAGCTTTTTTATGAGTTTTCTTGATACCTGTGTCGTGTCAATCCAGTCTTTTCAAGTGTACTACCATTTTGTTTTTCTTTAGCTGCAACCTTACTTTTTGTGCATTTATTATTAGTTTTGTTTGAAAGTAACTGAAACAAACGGGACCAAAGAAGGTACCTAAATAAATTGTAAAAACTGTATTTTACAGAAAATCGGAGCATATCTGTTTAAAATTAAGTAACCAGGGATTTTTAAATATACTGAGTTTAACAAAAAGAGTGTATTTTTATGGTTGTAGATTTTTAAACTAGATTAATTAACTGTTACAATGTAAGCACAGTTTACAATTTTGATGCAACATAAATAAAATCTGGCAATATTGACAAGTGGGCAGAAAGAGAATATATGCCAAATATGTATTTATAATTCCAAGATAGGAAAACTAATAATAAAATAAAAAGGAAAAACGAAATTGGTAAGTGGAAGTGATCAATTGTGCTATCGAGTAAAATGAGTTATCAGTTTATGGAATTTACTTGTAACATTACGAATATACACTTATACACAGTATTTGTTGTAGTAATGTGTTTTTTATAGTTTTAGAAGTTAAATAAATAGTTTAGGGAGTATCATTCCTCCGTTTCGCCCAAGGGTACGTTCCAGCTCTTAGGGCATATCAAAACACGAAGGTGCCAGGATACCCCTAGCACCGGTCAGGATAATTGCATGCTTTAAACAAATTTAGCCGGCAAGTTAATTTGTATGAGACGTAAACGGATCCACTCATCTGACTATAGTTAGACCGCATTTTTTTTCTCGCTCACACCAGATTAACCAAAAAAGGATAAACGATATAAGAGCACTCATATCTTCGAAAATATACGATTTTTAGGTAACAGGATTAAAGTGGTTTTAGGAAATTTACGTGTCATTAGTAAACATAGTAATAGGTAATTAAAGGGGTAAAAATTTTGTCAGTGTTAAAACGTGATAAGTAATAATGATATTTTTATGATCTGAGCTGTATTTGAATTTTCAAAAGAGTTTTATTGCAATTCTTTTTTCCATTTTTGTTTTTTTTTTTTGACAATTAAACTGACAGATTTTATAAAAAACTTTTTTTGTACAACTGTCATTAAAAGTGACACTTTTAATGATAGCAAACAATGTTAAAAACGATTGTTTACATAACAGCGTGTTAAAAATACTTTTATTCACAATCACATATGTAATGTAACCATTATCGACATTTCAAAAGTTAGAAAGTAAAACTTTTTTATACAGTAGCACTTCCCGACCTAGGTCGGGAAATGGCCACTTCCCGACCTGTCATTCTTATAGCCACTTATTTAAAATTAAATAATGTGGAAACTTACACTGGTCATTGCTTTAGGCGCACTGCAGCAACTTTATTGGCCAACAAAGGGGGAGATATAATGCAACTAAAAAGATTAGGGGGCTGGAAATCAAGCGCTGTAGCTGAAAGTTACGTAGAAAATTCTACTGATGGGCAAATAAGAATTGCGGAGCTGTTGACATCATGTGAATCTCGGTCATCAGTTTCTGCCTCAGCATCCAGTACTTCCAATCAAGAATTAAATATTACTGCTTCAAAATCTTCAAAACAGTCTGGATTATCCCTTGTTATCAACGCTAGGGATAATGCCAATGTTACTATTAATATTAATAATAATTAATTACAAGGTATATCTACCTACCTTAGTCTAAGTTACCTTTTATTTCATTTTGTTAAAATACCTTAATACCAATAAATATTAAATAATAAGAAGAAGACAATTATTGATTATTTAGGACATACGAGAATACTAGGTATTTTAGAAATATACATAGTTTATAAATTGTTATTTTTAAATTATTTTCTGAAACAATTGATTGTGAATAAAATAGTATACAAACCTCAGTAGAAAGTTTCCTACTGTCTCGAGATGTAACTGACTTCGGCGCTACGCGCCTCAGTCAGTTATCTCATCTCTCGACAGTAATTAAACACTTTCCACCTCGGTGTGTAATATACTATTAACACGTTGCCATGTAAACAAGTTTACTTTTAACACGGTTTAGTTTACTTTTAACACGGTTTGGTTTATTGTCATTGCAAATTCGCTCGTTTCATTATCAAAATAGGGAAGTTGTACAAAAAACATTGTATGGTATTTGTGTTAAAAGTGATTTTATTTTGTTCGTGAAATTGTTCAATTCGCTCCGCTCATTTCACAAACGTTTTCACTCACAAAATAAAACCTCACTTTTAACACTCATATCATAAATAACTATTTCGGTGTTACGACGTATCTAGGTACACCTAAAAATAGTTTAAACGCTTCAACGTATTTAATACGTGTTTAATACTTTATACGTTGGTTTAAGACAATGACAAAAGTACAATAAAAATACAATTTGTTTACTCCAAATACATCCTGTTTTCGTAATTGTTTTTCAAAGCAACAAATTATTGTTAAAAGTATTAGCATCAGTATTTTATAACAAAGTCGACCAATTACGGTCTATTCCAAATAATCCTCCCATATTGTTAAAAATAAGAACAGGAACCTTTAAAGGGTTTATGGCGTAGCAAATACTTTTTATATATTTTTAATTCTGCTTATTCTTATTAATTATTAGTTAAACATTTAGCACGTGGCTACTATATTAATTAGTATTGTTTTTTATTTTTGGAGGGTATTGGCAGTTGGGTATTTTTTTTCACAATAATTTTTAATAATAATATTCTAAGAGCTAGGGCCGAAATTTTGCTGTCATCCTTAATATGATATTTTTCTTTTGCAACATGTTTATTTAATACAGTTTTTTATGTTCCTGCTCAGGCGGACATCCTAGTGGATACAGGGGTCAGCTATAAGGGATAAAAATTGCCAATTTTTACGGGAAATGTGGTCACCGATAATCAGGATGGAAATATTCCTAGTCGAAGTTGTTGATACAACACTTCCGGACACTTGAGTTGATACTCATGAGGTGGGGAACAACTGGAAGGGCGCTAAAATTTGAGCAAAAATCGTCATCGATATTATGTCCGCCATTTTTATCACTTAATGTTTGATCCTTGAGAAGCCAAAATCCAAAATAGCGTACAAGGGTAAAGAGGTTCAAAATTTGATCAAAAATTGTTATTGATAATAGTTCTCCCATTTCTACCACGTAATGTTGAATCATTTAGAAGCCACAATTCAAAATGCGGACAGCTGGGTGGATAAAATGTAGGTGGCAGAAAGGGTAAAGAGGGCCAACACTCAAGTGTGGAGCCGTCGAAATTTTGAATTGTCGTGTCAACACCTTAGGCTGGGAAAATTTTCATCCATATTATCATTGACGAACATTTCCTGGAAAAATTGGCAACTTTCTACCTTTATAGCTACCCCCTGTATCAACTAGAGTGTTTGCCTGAGCGCGAACGTAAATATCTGTATTAAATGAACATGTTGCAAAAAAGAAACGTCATATTACAGATGACGGTGAAATTTCGACTCTAGCTCTCCTACTCTAACCATACATATCAGAAGACTTTTCAAACATTAGACCACAAAAGCAGACAGGCTATGTATGTTAAAAGTAAATTTGTTCCTAGTTGGTTTGTTTGCAACACTATTTTTATCCCACTCGATAAATTTAGTATATATGTATTTTTTGTATCTCACAATGTCCACCAATTTGATTTTTTTATTTTAAGATACCTCCTGCATTAAAATTCATTAAGCCGAATTTATCTAGCTATACTAACCAAACTAGTAAGAACATCGTCACTTATCGTCAGGAGATCAAAGCCGGTTGTCAACATCCGATGCATTAATTTTTTAATGGAATAACTAGTTCTCTTTCTTTCTGGGGAACTGACGATCATATCTATAGCATTTTCGTTGAAAGATAGCAACTGCATGGGATAAAGGGTTATTTGGTGTTACTCCCTTTTGCATGTAATTTATTAAACCATGTGAATGACGTATTAGAAACAATTACTATTATGCCATAAAAAGTATATATTTTCCGTACTGGGAATATCCGGTAATACATACTTATGTTCCTAAAGCTTGCATTTATTATAGGACTTCTCATTGTATAAGCCATTATCCTTTAAAAATAGCTACTCTGTCCAATAAATTACATTACATTGGTTCGAGCAATGTATCATTGTATTCTGGTTTTGTAATCAAAAATTACAAGCAAAAGGTCGGATGTTTACTTAAGTCTATAAATTTCTTTAATATTAAAAAAATATGTGACATGTAAGGTCGGTTGTGTAAATTTTTATCAAAAAAAAGGTTTTTATAATAACATACTTGGTTGACGTTTAGGTCAATTATTAATATTATTTATGAAAGGTTCAGTTGTTATTTAAATAACCTGTGATATTTCATAATTGTTACACCTATAACAAATAAAATATGGCCCAATATATTATTGTTTTCGGCGTTTACATAGTAGGGTTTTAAAGATACGACCTTATCCGTCTGTCTGAAGTATAATTTTCATATCAGGATTACGATTATTTTAAACTTATTTGATATAACCTCCATGTATAATTTTAGTTTTATTGCTATCAATTTTTACATTATCTTTTTTTTAATTTCACTTGAGATTCCGCAAATTTAACAGCTTACTCCCAGCACTAACATTTATTTGTTTCTGAAGGAAACATATCCAGTAAGTGGAATCTTTTAAATTATCCTAGCTTTCGACCCTTATTAGAGTCATCTTCAGGGATCTAGATGGAGAGGTTTGGTTTTATTTATACAATAGTTATAGTATCATACAACTTACATTTAGTTGAGGATGTGTCGTTGGATGTTAACAATGGTAAGTGGATGACTCCAATAAGGGTCGAAAGCTAGGATAATTTAAAAGAGTCCACTTAGTCGTTTTATTGCTGCTACCCAAACCTCCTTTCTTCGATTCGTATCAGGACAGCAAATAATAGTTTTCTCTCTCTCTCTCTCTCTCTCTCTCTCTCTCTATATATATATATATATATATATATATATATATATATATATATATATATATATATATATATATATATATATATAACAAAGTGCCAAGAAAATGCGTATTAATATAAACAAAAGGGGAAAATTATTGGGCATGTACGCAAAAAGGATCAATAAGGCCACGAGTAGGAATGGTAACCGCAGACATGCATGTTTCTGGCTCATTAGCCGTCATCAGTGCGGCATAACCAAGTAGGGTATTGCACTTGGCTAGCAAAAGTGCAATACCCTACTTGGTTATGCCGCACTGATGACGGCTAATGAGCCAGAAACATGCATGTCTGCGGTTACCATTCCTACTCGTGGCCTTATTGATCCTTTTTGCGTACATGCCCAATAATTTTCCCCTTTTGTATATATATATATATATATCCAAAGATACATAACGTATCTAATGCCATACTGTCAAAAGTAATAATTTCAGTTTTGAACTGAAATGGTGTCGGTTAGAAATTTCTAACACTTTAAAAGACACCTTGAATGCTGCGATATAAATAGATATAAATATCATTCAACCTATATGAAATTATTACTTTTGACAGTATGGCATTAGATACGTTATGTATCATCTTTGGACATTTTTAGACTGTCACAAAACGCTCTGTTCGTTTTATATATATATATATATATAATCCATTTTACCGATTTTGGCCGATGACAGAAATCATACTCGAAGTAAATTTAGAGTTACATCTCTCTCAGATACAGGCAAGTTAGAAATTTAAATGAGGACGTTTGTTTTTTAATACAACAGTTAGGTACGTAACTGCATCTTGTTTCACCGGTAAAGTATTTAATTCACATTCCTAGCAACCGTCATGTACGGCTCGTTGTTGAAGGGTTGAATTTAATAATAATAATTATTATTATTATTAATCATATTTTTGTAGATGTCAACCCACACTGATAGTTTCAGAAACTTACGACCTAATTTAGAAAAAAAATTCTCTCCGCCATTGGTAACTTGGATGACAGTTTAATCTTATTTCAGTGGTTTTTAATATCAAATCGGCTATTTTTTGCTATGAAATTTTAACGATCCAACGCCTTTCTCCACTTTTTAAGCACTTTTAAAAACTATATTTACCACTAATAATTGTTTTCCTTTTTCACTTAAAATAATATTTATATTTATTTTTAAAATGTTTAAAACAACAGACAAATTGATCTGAAATATGAAAGGCACTCGATGAAATATAAACAATGAATGAAATAGTATTTAATTTAAACATTCAGGTACAATGAAAAGAGGCATGAATGGTTAAGTTACAATCAGTTTAAATCAATTACAAAATTTCCGAAAGAAGGTACATTTTCCCGAAGAATATCTTTTGGGACCCAATACGCCTTTAGGTAAAGGGATTACAATTTACACATTTTAATCTATGACTTGCCGGGACCGAATCCATCATCACCGAATTCGGAAAGTGTATTTATAATGCAGTTGTTAATTATAGCAGACCACCAAGAAAATTTACAACAGAACCTATTAAAATAAAATAATCTATTGCAAGAATATGCTACATAATTATTCTACTATAAATAGGATATAACGTGTATTGTCCCAGGTAAGTGTTTAAATTGACTCGAAAGAGAAGACTTAAGTCAATCAATAAAAGTATATAAGGTGGAGTGGGGTAAGATCGTAAACGGGGCAAGATCGTAAACGCATTAAATCTATTCTAATATGCACTAGATTATACATCTTACGAAGTATAAACTTGTATATAATTGTTGCGCAGTCATAGAAGTCGATGTCGCTAATTAATAAGTAAGTTGAGAGTTTTTATGACATTTGTAAGTTTTCATACATGTTGCACTATACCTGAAAGTTAGAATTGGCGAAGGAAATACGGTGATATTGCAACAAATTTTGTATTAAGAGCGATTATTTTTGCTAAGTATTAAGAAAATGTCTTACAATTTACGTTAAATGAAAAAAATCTTTCAATTGTTTGAAATGTTTTAAGAAAATCACTACTCCGGTTTTGCCCCTTAAATGTTAATGCACGGGGTAAGTTCGGAGTATGTGACGGGGTAAGGCCGTTACTTGCCTTATGCAGAAATTTTAAGAAATATTTTATTTTTTTTCAGTTTCTTTGCCAAATTATATATTTATAACTATTTTTAGATCCAAAATGGTTCGAAATTATGTCAAAAAAACCAACCGAAGACCTATTTTTTCTTGAGTTTTCAACTTACTCAAGCTGCCCTTTTTGTAAAAATCCATAACTTTAAAAATAAACAACCGATTTTAATTTGGTAAAAAACATTTTATAAATGGAAAACGAAATATTCCAATTCTGCCTCATAACATATGAACATAGATTTTAATAAGTTTTAAACAGCTGGTTACGGACTTGCCCCGTACATGGGGCAAGTCCGGAGTAGCTAATACATTTTTTTGATTTTTTATAAAAGTTATAATTTCCCATATTAATTTGTGTTTCTGACAGTGCAAACTATAGAGTGTTAGTTGTACTGTTAGATTATGCCAACGTAATATTAAATATTTAAATTGTTAATTGAAAAACTAAATGGCAAAGTCGAATTTAACGAAAATGGGAACGGACTTACCCCACTCCACCGTATGATATTAATGAATTGGTAAAAAACTATACAAACTAAAAAGTGAAAATAAGAGGTGAAGTGTATTTAAAAAGGAGAAAAGTACCAACAAAAAGTTACAGTATAGTGATAAAATCCATGCTAAAATCCACTAAAAAAATACGACTAAGCTAATGGGGTTTTCCGTAACAAACAACACCAGTTATAAGGAACCAAAAGCGAGAGGTAACTGATAACAGGGCAAAGAGCTCGACAAAAAATATCGATAGGATATTATAAAAAAACAACATGTCATTAAAATATAAACACAGTAATAAAGAACCTAAACTCAAGAATAGCTTGATTTCAAGACAAGTACGTTATAAAATATAGAAACTAAGTTTAGCATGTTTTGTGTTAAAAGTGATTTTTTTCCCAGTATTTATTTACAATTTTTATTTTTAAATATTTCAAATTAATTTGAATCCCATATATGTGAGTATATAACTTAAAGCTACTTTTAGAAATTTAGGTGAACTTATTTAAAAATTTAATTTTAATGAATTCTGAAAATTAGAAGAAAATCGAAAAAAAATCATCAACCAATAAAATATGCAGTGCATGTTAAATAAGAGAACCGAATTTTAAGAGGGAGAAATAAAGAAAAGGTCGACACGCAAATGCTCGGAGGGTCTCCTCCGCCAAGTAAGGGGTTAAAAGAACGGTGCGGGGCCAGCGGGGCGATTCATCTCATTTCGCCCGCACTCTCTTACTGTTTTTACTCTGACACACACTGACTACAATCAGTCTTCTTCATCCCACCCCCTCCTTCTTACGGCGGAGCGGCCCCCCGACTTTTCCTCATCAACCCCTTCGGTGTACACTCTCCAAAGAAGATTCTCAATTATTAATCGAAAGGAATTTTTAATCGATGCGAGCGTGTTTTAAACTGCGCCCTTTTTCTTTGCTGTTTCTTTCTCTCTTCTGTTATTTCTTATGACTGCGCAATGAAATTTGCACGGAACCTTCTCCTTCTTTCGATACCCCGAGCAACCGCCGCTTGCAGATGGAGAGAGGACGGGTTGAACTCATTATTTTTATTATTTTCTTGTCGGTTTGAATAAATGAGAAAGATATATATACACGCTTTCTTATCTGTTTAATTGTATACTGCATACTACTTGACCGCTTTTTTCTCAAAACCATTTTTAAACTAAAACTATTTAGTTGATTTCAGTGTTATTACAAAACATTCTTAAAAAATAAATTTAAGTGTTACAAAAACAAATATTCTGCACAAGGAAACTGTAGAATTTCAATATTCCACAAAAATGTATGGTAATTTAATTATTTGAGACCTTTGAAATTTAAAAATTAAATAATCAAAAAATGGCATTAAATGGAAATTAAAAACATGTTTGATTCGACAGGAATCGAACCTGAAATCTCTATCTATAGACCGCTAGGCCACGAATGATCCTAGCGGTTAGTCGGCTTTTCTGATCATATCTTCATTCAACTCAGTCGTCTATAACGCTTAATTAAATCCTGCTTAATCACATATATATATATCGTTAATGAGAAAGAGAGTATTTGTTAAACCAATATTTAAACTTTAGGTAATTTTTTTGTACCGTATTATGCACTAACAAAAGTTAAGATTGTCTTTTTTATATGTACCTAAATCTGGGCATAATAACTGGCGATGTTATCCAGTAATTTAATAAACGTAAATAACATACACCAGGCAGTTTACATCTTTTTTTAAACAAAGTGTTTTTTCCAAATATAAACTGTGTTTCCAAATATTAAAATAAATAACAATGACGTAAATAGCATTATACAAATAAATAAAACTGGTTACACATATTGCATAATAAGTTCCTTTCATTTCGTTTATTATCGAACTTTTCCTAATTAGACTGTCACAATAAAACATCTTTTCATGCATATTACGTTCGTATTTCCAATTTTTATTTTACATTTCACATCAATCAGAAGACAAAAAGCAGATATACTCTAATGAATTTTTAGTGAAAATAAATCTACCTACCTACGCTTATTAAAAAAACTTCATTAGAATATCACACTCGATTGACATCTCGGTGATCCTCTCACAAAATTTGCAAATGGATTTTTAGTTGAATATTGCATATTGCGTGTTGCCTGCCAAATGTCTATAGTCTATACCTACTAGAATTATCAAAATAACATACACCTAAAGATTTAATGAAGTGAAGAAAAAAGCTATATGAAATGTGAATAGAAATGAACTTTTCAATCCTTCACGTTGACATGTACAGGAAAACGATTCCAGTACTTCAATCATTACGTTAAATAAAATCTGTATGATTTGCAATACTAATAAGGCTTGGGAAAAAAATGTAAAAGCAGATTTAAATCGATTTGTATTTGTTTGTATTTTAATTTTTCGTGTTTTCGATAAACGTGTGATTGTTTTTTTCTCTGAATGTGTAATCTAATAATCTAATTTTGATTAGAAAACAATAAAAAAGTTTATTTGCCAATATATAATATATTAGAGAACAAAACAATAAATTCAACAATAAGTTTGTATGTCAGACTTTCTTTCCTTTAGTAGTGTTTCAGGTAACTCTTTTTTTTTAATTATTTTGGTGAAAAATATTAATAAATATTGATTTTTTTTCAAATTATAGTATGTTAGTAAGTTGTTGTTGCATTGAGAAATCACATCAGGATGTCAAAAAAAATCGCAAAAATTGATGAAGGGTGATATATACGACACCAATTGTAATAGTAATCTATGTTTCCATTACAAACTTAATAGGTATTGTTTTTTATATTTAAAATAAATTGAATATGCTCCTAAAAATATACAATTTTTTTAAGTTTTATATGTAGCCATAAAGACAAAAGATATAGAGCCTTGAAGTACTTTATTGCTTTTCAAAATATGTCCACCAAGATCGATATATTTTCCATCTGTTTAAACCAATTGGTAAAACAGTTATTCCAGTCTTTAGTTGACATCTGCAAAATCGCTGTTTTAAAGACATGGATGGCTTCTTTTGGTGACTGGAATCGCTGCTCATGCATTGAATTTTTAATCTTTGAGGAACGTGAAGAAGTCATCGGGATTTAGGTCGGGACTATACGGTGGATGGCCTAACAATTCGATGTTTTGAAGCTCAAAAAACTCGATTGTCTTTTGGGCAGTGCGAGCTTTTGCATTGGTCGTGTATTGATAAACAAACGTTTATATACCATTCGACAGTGACCGTTCTTCGATCATTTGAAGCAATTGTTGCCACATCACCAGATTTTAATACAAAAGTTGAGACCACTTTCTTTTACACACTTCGAGAACGGACCACTTTTGTTGGTTTTTTCCCATCGTGTTACACTCATACAACGGTTCTAATGTTTTTCGACACCAATTGACACTAACCACTTTTTGCTCTTTTGTTAGCAAATGGGGGATCCAACGGCAAATCAACTTTGTAACACTTAGTTCTTTATGTAGGATCTATTGGATCCACGTCTTTGAGATGCCCAAAGATGCCTCTATCATCCTATATCTTACACGGTGGCCATCCGTAATTAGCTGACGAAGCGAGTCAATGATTTGTTGTGTGACTTCTGTTTTGGGTGGACCTGGCCTGGATCCGTCGCTGAGAGCGATTACGTTAAAATTTACAATACCAGCAGAAAATAGTTGACTGTTGTGGTGCTTTATTCCCAAACTGAGAAACTATTTCACAAATGTTGTTGGAAATGACCTCGGCTATGATCAATTTTTTGACCGACTTGCTAATTTCAAAAATTCACTGTACCTACACGACTTGTTGTATCTCAATGAAAGTCTGGATTTATGTCAACAAAAGATTAAGGTTAGATTTGTGTCTAAAGGTTCTATGGCGCCTTTTAAACGGTTATATGAAAAACTAAAAGGACAACCCTCGTATTAAACTAAAAATGCTACTTTTGTTTACATTTTAATTGTCCGTTGAGTACCTCATTGTTTTGTATTTATTTTGTTCTAATAAATGTATATGTTTCTTAACGTGCATAAATTTCTATTAAATTTTATATATATATATATATATATATATATATGCTTTAAGATATCGGGTAGCAGCCTTGTAAGGAAAAAAAAAGGTGAAACTCTTACTGAAACTGCTACCGGTTATCTTAAAGCATATTTTGGTTTTCAACTGATCAGCCGATCATACTCGTTTTTCGTTTTTATATACATATATATTATATATATATATATATATATATATATATATATATATTGAAATGGATCCTCCTTCCGGAACACCCTCTTTCAATAAAATTCTCGGTCGTGGATTCAAGAATTTTTAAATTGATTGTCCTAAAAATAAAGTACAAAATTATAAATATAAAAAATAATTCTTTCGCGTCTTTCTAATTCTTTCTTCCTCCGTTTTTCCACTCTTTCTCTATATCTTCCTCTTCCAACTACTTTCCAACTCCTTCTTGCTACTGCCTTTCCATCTATTTAATACCTTTCTGCTGCTCAACTCTTTCTCTATACCTTCTTCTTTTACAATTTTCCAACTCTGCCCTCTCTGTATCCTCTTATTCAATTCCAATTACCTTTTTATTTATTTATATTTTTATTTATAAACTCTTCTTATTTTAATTTAAATTTCAATATTTAATTTTTTACAATTTTATTTCATCTGACTTTTACAAACTTAACTCAATGACAATCTAATCAATAATAATCATCATCCCCATCCATCAAACAATCTCTAAACTAAACAAAAACAATCAAGATACCAAAAAATACTTAACCTGGGCAACCAATTTACAAATAATGAATCACGTTCCAACATTCCATTGAAAGAACCCGTCCCAAGAAGAAAAATCCATATCAATTTCCCCCAAATTTGATTTGACTTGGTGAATCACTTCACCTTGCCAAATCAAATTTCCTTTCAGTAGGAAATTTTTCTTCACCATCAGTTGTCAAGCTTTTAATTTAGAATATTTCAATTTTACTATAAAATACACTACCCCTAACATATGAGTCCCCTATCATTATATCTACTTTTACATTCTTCTTTATTAAATTTTTTATTTCTGTTTTACTATTTTTTATAAAATTCATTCCCCCTTCTTAACATTTATTAAAATGTGTTTTTTGTAGTTTTAAATGTGTTCCCCCTGTTTTGAAATTTCCCTGTACATATAATTTTTTATATACTCCTTTCCTAATATTTTCCTACATATACTTTTTTTTATAAATTTGGATACCTTGCCCCTTTCCTGATATTTCCCTCGATACAAACTTTTTATAAATTTAAATTGCTTGCCCCTTTCTTGGTATTTCCCTCGATACAAACTTTTTATAAATTTAAATTGCTTTCCCCTTTCTTGATAATTCCCTGTATATAACTTTTTTATAACTTTAGATACCTTTCCCCTTTCCTGATGTTTGCAAATATAGAAGTTTCTTATAAATTTATCCTTTACCCTTTCTTCTAATAACATTTCACGTTCTTTTTCTTGTCCTACCTTTATTTCTTCATCTTTTTCTTCTATCTCACATATCTTCTTTACTTTATTTTGCATTTCTTCTATTACAATTTTCTTTTCCATATTCTCTTGTTTTATAATTATCTCTAAATCATTTAATTTTTGATTTGTATTAGCATTAATTTCTTTTATTTCATCTTTGCATTCCTTGTTAATAATTGTTTTAATTTTTACTTCTTGTAATTCCTCTAATTCTGTTTTTCTCATTATCATTTCAGTTATTATTTCTGTTTTTGTTTCTTCTAATATTTCTCTATACATTTCCATTTGCTTCTTTATCTCATTTTTGACTTCTTCTTTTATTTCTTTTTTTATAGAATCCATATTCTTGTTCATGTCTTTTTTCATTGTTTCCATATTTAAATTTATTGCTTCAGTATTTTTGTTATTTGCTTCAATAGTTTTGTTTATTTCTTTCATTTCTTTTTTCATAGAATCCATATCAGTGTTCATGTCTTGTTTTATTTCTTTTTTCATAGAATCCATATTATTGTTCATGTCTTGTTTTATTTCTTTATTTTCTTTTTTCATAGAATCCATATTCTTGTTTATATTTTTTAACATTTCCATCATTTGTTCCCATGATGAATCCCTTCTATCCCCTATCTTACTATCCTGATTACCCTGATTATCCTGACTATCCTGAATACCCTGCCTATCCTGACTAACCTGATTACCCTGACTATCCTGAATACCCTGACTACCCTGACTCTCCTGATTATCAATATTATCCCCTTGTTTTGACATTCTATCTGTAGTATCCTTTCCCCCTCTTAATTTCATACAACTATTTATAATTTATCTAATCATTTACTCCAGAATCACACACTTTGTTTTTAATAAAGCAAGCTTGACACCTAACAGTTAAGAAAAATCTCTTACCCTCAGTGCCGAAGCAGCCCCACGTTGGGCGCCAATTGAAATGGATCCTCCTTCCGGAACACCCTCTTTCAATAAAATTCTCGGTCGTGGATTCAAGAATTTTTAAATTGATTGTCCAAAAAATAAAGTACAAAATTATAAATATAAAAAATAATTCTTTCGCGTCTTTCTAATTCTTTCTTCCTCCGTTTTTCCACTCTTTCTCTATATCTTCCTCTTCCAACTACTTTCCAACTCCTTCTTGCTACTGCCTTTCCATCTATTTAATACCTTTCTGCTGCTCAACTCTTTCTCTATACCTTCTTCTTTTACAATTTTCCAACTCTGCCCTCTCTGTATCCTCTTATCCAATTCCAATTACCTTTTTATTTATTTATATTTTTATTTATAAACTCTTCTTATTTTAATTTAAATTTCAATATTTAATTTTTTACAATTTTATTTCATCTGACTTTTACAAACTTAACTCAATGACAATCTAATCAATAATAATCATCCTCCTCATCCATCAAACAATCTCTAAACTAAACAAAAACAATCAAGATACCAAAAAATACTTAACCTGGGCAACCAATTTACAAATAATGAATCACGTTCCAACATTCCATTGAAAGAACCCGTCCCAAGAAGAAAAATCCATATCAATTTCCCCCAAATTTGATTTGACTTGGTGAATCACTTCACCTTGCCAAATCAAATTTCCTTTCAGTAGGAAATTTTTCTTCACCATCAGTTGTCAAGCTTTTAATTTAGAATATTTGAGTCCCCTATCATTATATCTACTTTTACATTCTTCTTTATTCAATTTTTTATTTCTGTTTTACTATTTTTTATAAAATTCATTCCCCCTTCTTAACATTTATTAAAATGTGTTTTTTGTAGTTTTAAATGTGTTCCCCCTGTTTTGAAATTTCCCTATACATATAATTTTTTATATACTCCTTTCCTAATATTCTCCTACATATACTTTTTTTTATAAATTTGGATACCTTGCCCCTTTCCTGATATTTCCCTCGATACAAACTTTTTATAAATTTAAATTGCTTGCCCCTTTCTTGGTATTTCCCTCGATACAAACTTTTTATAAATTTAAATTGCTTTCCCCTTTCTTGATAATTCCCTGTATATAACTTTTTTATAACTTTAGACACCTTTCCCCTTTCCTGATGTTTGCAAATATAGAAGTTTCTTATAAATTTATCCTTTACCCTTTCTTCTAATAACATTTCACGTTCTTTTTCTTGTCCTACCTTTATTTCTTCATCTTTTTCTTCTATCTCACATATCTTCTTTACTTTATTTTGCATTTCTTCTATTACAATTTTCTTTTCCATATTCTCTTGTTTTATAATTATCTCTAAATCATTTAATTTTTGATTTGTATTAGCATTAATTTCTTTTATTTCATCTTTGCATTCCTTGTTAATAATTGTTTTAATTTTTACTTCTTGTAATTCCTCTAATTCTGTTTTTCTCATTATCATTTCAGTTATTATTTCTGTTTTTGTTTCTTCTAATATTTCTCTATACATTTCCATTTGCTTCTTTATCTCATTTTTGACTTCTTCTTTTATTTCTTTTTTTATAGATTCCGTATTCTTGTTCATGTCTTTTTTCATTGTTTCCATATTTAAATTTATTGTTTCAGTATTTTTGTTATTTGCTTCAATATTTTTGTTTATTTCTTTCATTTCTTTTTTCATAGAATCCATATCAGTGTTCATGTCTTGTTTTATTTCTTTTTTCATAGAATCCATATTCTTGTTTATATTTTTTAACATTTCCATCATTTGTTCCCATGATGAATCCCTTCTATCCCCTATCTTACTATCCTGATTACCCTGATTATCCTGACTATCCTGAATACCCTGCCTATCCTGACTAACCTGATTACCCTGACTATCCTGAATACCCCGACTACCCTGACTCTCCTGATTATCAATATTATCCCCTTGTTCTAACATTCTATCTGTAGTATCCTTTCCCCCTCTTAATTTCATACAACTATTTATAATTTATCTAATCATTTACTCCAGAATTACACACTTTGTTTTTAATAAAGCAAGCTTGACACCTAACAGTTAAGAAAAATCTCTTACCCTCAGTGCCGAAGGAGCCCCACGTTGGGCGCCAATTGAAATGGATCCTCCTTCCGGAACACCCTCTTTCAATAAAATTCTCGGTCGTGGATTCAAGAATTTTTAAATTGATTGTCCAAAAAATAAAGTACAAAATTATAAATATAAAAAATAATTCTTTCGCGTCTTTCTAATTCTTTCTTCCTCCGTTTTTCCACTCTTTCTCTATATCTTCCTCTTCCAACTACTTTCCAACTCCTTCTTGCTACTGCCTTTCCATTTATTTAATACCTTTCTGCTGCTCAACTCTTTCTCTATACCTTCTTCTTTTACAATTTTCCAACTCTGCCCTCTCTGTATCCTCTTATCCAATTCCAATTACCTTTTTATTTATTTATATTTTTATTTATAAACTCTTCTTATTTTAATTTAAATTTCAATTTAATTTGTTGTAAAACCCTAAATGATAATGCTATAATGTTAAGCAAACTTACCAATATAATCCCTAATTAAATACACGCGTATTCGTATTCGGTATATACCTGCAACAAAATAACACAGTGTAAGATAATATAATAAATTTATTATACAGATAAAAATGTATATTTACACCACGAGTAGATGTTGATTGTATTTTAAAAGTCGTGCCTATTTTGATGTTACTAACAGATACACATTAACACATTATTTAAGACATATCAGAGTTATTGAGACTTAAACTTTTTGTCCACTTATGCATTAGTCAAATAAGTTGTATCTAATAAAAATAAAATAAGTGTGGCAGAAATTTATTTAAGATTCGTTATCAATATTTTTTAAAAGCTATGTTGTCAGTTAAAAGTGAAAATTCTTTGATTAGAACGGAGTTTCCCCTAAAAGAATTTTACCAATAATTGACTTAAACTTGATGCATACGAAATTCAATTCTATAATCGGCATTTCAGAATTCCCCAGAGATCTAACGCTCAAATCCCTCAGATAAAGAAAAAAAAAACACAGAAAGAACCTCCCAGTGTTTTCTAAATATTCATTTATGCCTCCTTTCTGAGCTACACACTCCAAGACTTACAAGTTTTAACGAATTCCCAAGCGTATGAAATTCGCAAGACTCCCCCGCACCGCGAGCCTGCCACCCATCAGTGGTGGATCTAAGAGCAAATAAACCAGTTAAAATTAAAAAATCTCATTAATGTTTTTTTTTATCTCGAAATAAACTACAACATGATGAACCTAACTTTCATAATCTATCAGAGAGACTTTAAAAAAATATTTTTATACTTTATAATAGATTTGGGGTTTGACATTAGAAACTACATGTCATAGATGTAAAAAATGACTGAAATTAATTTCTTTGTATTTTATTACAAATTTTAATAAGTCAGTCTGCTATTTCAGCTATTGATGCTAGTTTTTAGGTTTTATCACTATCGAATGGGCTACACAAAGTGGATTTTGCATTGATGTATTTTTGTATTCTTCACAATATCGCACTCTAAGGGTATGGACACAACGGGGACCATCGACCCTAGACAATAGCATAATACCCAGGAACTTTGCTCTGACCTTCGCTCTTACACACGCGCACCCGTGGTCACATTGAGGCTTGCAACACCGCACTTTTGCGTCTTCGGACGAGGAAGATATTATTTTAAATTTAAGTGCTAAAAAGTAGTAGATACCTATATAAAGAATCTTAAAAGACGAAAATGCATACCTTAAACAAAAAATGTATGTGGTATGGAGAATTTTATCATCTATATCAAGATTTAAGAAAAGATCCGGATCGTTTTTTGACTACATGAGAATGAAAAAAGAAACTTTTGATTATATTTTAAATGAGTACTCTGGTCGAGGGTCAAAAAAATACTAAGCTCAGTTTTTACCCTGGCACCACGTATTAGACCTTAGCTCCAACCTATGCGCGGAGCGATGGTCGGTGCTCCGACGTAACCACATAGATCTAATATCATGTGTTCATTTTTTTTGGTGAGCGGAGCTATGGTGCGATGCTATAGTCGGAGCGATGGTCGGCGCTCCGTTGTGACCGTACACTAAGTTGTTTTCTCTTTTATTAGGCGTTATTACAAAAAATCAATAAAAATGTAGTTTTTTCTTAAATTTTTTATTGAAAAGGGGTTATTCTGATTACGTCGCATGTTTTGTATAATCATTCAAATATAACTATTGTACCAAAAACTGGACACAGAGCAGATGCAACAGGTAGTAGAAAAATTTTCGCAGCAATTTTTGCTATTTTGATGTAAAATCAATATTAACACACAATGTTGGTAATTTTTGGCATCTGTATCTAAACAAAGATATGTGTGAAAGACGCTGTAAAAGTGTAAAGAGTACATGGTACTTGATTAAAAAAATAAATAGTAGTAGAAGAAGAGTAATCATTTAAGATAAATCTTATATTAGATTTAGTATTACAAAATCAACACAAATAATTAAAAAAAAAAAATTAAAAATATTAGATCGAATCTGTGACTACTGTCTTTACGCGGCAGCGTCTTTTCGATTTCTAATAGCTATAACATTTGTTAATTTTTAATTCCAGTTGTTTGTCTAATGTTCAAGAGTCTTTTTTGTGAAATGTAACAAAGTTTTTTTATATTGTTAAACTAAAATAGCAATTGAATATCGTTCATCCAATTTGGTATTTAAACTCTGACGAATCTTAGGGCCGCCCCTGCTACCTTCCCACCCTTACTGTGTCTCATACGCGACTTGATAATTAACAAAAAAATCGTTATCGCGGACGACCGTGCATAAACGAAGAATCTCCTCTCCTTGCGTCTTCACCCACCCGGGACCGCTGCCTCCCCACCACACCCCCTTTCTCTCTCACACACGCTCGCTGCCTCCGCGGCCGTCTTGATTGTCATTATAAGGGAGTTTTAATAAGGGAAGTATTGATGTTCGTTTTTAATGCACGTATTCTTATTCTTAGCGCACATCGGTCTTCTTCTCTCTTGCCCCGCCGCACACAGGGGCGTAAATTAGAATTGGATACGAAGGGAACAGTACGGTTAATCATCAATTTTGTTTTGAAAAGGATCTAGAGAAATTGACCCAAATAACAAAAATAACTAAAAAAAAGAGTTACATTTGGAATATTTTTCCATACTTTATATAAACCAGTGATCTTTTAAAGACTAATTGTTTTTTGTAACAATTCTTACTTCTACATGGGCTCAAAGTAACTCTGAAAACAGTTATCTTACCCCTTTGTTAATACAATCTAAGTTGGGTTTTTAAAGGTATCATTTTCTGACTTTGGAACCAATATCTTTAAAAACCTTGTAACTACACATATTGCACAAAAGCTGAGGATTAAGGTTAACTGAAATAGTATTATACGTTACAAGGTCTGTAGGTGACCTATTACAGCACGAGTTAGTTTACGGACAAGGCGACGTAGGAGCCGAGTCTGGAAATAAAAAACAAGTACTGTAATGACACCTAACGACCATTTAATTTATAATTTATTAAATTATAAAACAGGATGAAATAAAATATGATACGATACACGGTCGTTAGGTGTTATTACAGTACTCGTTTTTATTTCCAGTCTCGGCTCCTAACGTCGCCTCGTCCGTAAACTCGTACTGTAATAAGTCACCTACTGACCTTGTAACGTCTAATACTATTACTGGTCAGTATGAAATAAAAGGATATTAGTTGTTAGTATTGGCATTTAATTAATTAGCGGTTTTAAAAGTAGTAGCAGAAGTGCAATTTAAAACATCCCTAATATAACTTGTAACTAAAAATGTAATTTGTATAAACATTGAATGAAATTGTAAATTGATATACGATAACATAAATTGAATAGTGTATAAAATATTAAATTGATTGAGCAAAGGAATCAACCATTATACCTACCTCGTATGTTTAACTATTTTAATCTGAATTTTTACAATGTTCTTCCTGCTGCATGTTAGACACCACTAGGATGTTACTGGTGTTCTCTAAGTATTTAAATTCTATATCTGTATAGTCTTTAAACACAAAATTAGTAACCATCAACCTATTTTATTTCAAATATATTATGCTACATACGGAAAACTCGGTTTTCTTCTTCTAATCTTACTTAGTACTTATCAAGTACTTAAGAAATACTGTTTTGTAATTAAAAGCAATTTTTATAAATTGTGGTTGAAACAATTATTTGTCATCTTTTGCTGTTAGGTTCGAAGAATTTACATTTTTTCAGATATTGTGTATTTTCCTATAAAACAAAAATATAAAAGAGATGATGACGATTTTAAAAAGGAATAAAATTCTTGACATGCTTTATTAACGTTTATTTTTAAAATTATCATAGCTTTAAGCACAGCTACTTGTAATTGCGACAGCCATATTTTATTCATTTAACTAAAAGTTCTATTAATCCATAAATTTGTTCCAGATAGACACAAAGTAAATTCAATAATAGTAAAAAAATTAAAAGATCTAAGTTATTATTTTTAAAAGGGTTAACAGTTCCACCACAGCTACATTTAAGTAGGTCCATTCTGAAATCTGTAATAATAAGAACTCATAAAATATTTCGGTATCCTTTTTATGTTGAATAAAACCAGATTGTGTTAAAATGTTTATCGCTTTTTAAATTTCTTCTCATGTTTTGGTTAAATTGACCCATACCACTCAAATTGATGGAGGTCGTCCAGAACCTTAAATATTCGTGGATGGTTTTATAAAAATTTGTCAGAGTAGTTTTAACAAATTCGTCTTCTAGATTTTGACGGAACTGGGTTTCTTCTGCGACCTTAATAGTAGACATTTTTTGACCCTTAATCTTCAAAATAACCTGATGGAAAGTGAATGCTTGAGCATGAATAAATTAGAACCGTAGTTCTAAACAAGGGTTTTTAAAAAAACTTTTTAATGTAGTTGGGCATTTCTCGATGTTCAAAAAGTAAGATTTTAGTGCCATATACATTATCAAAACTCGCTCTTGTTTTGCTGCATCTTAACAACTTATGATGTTCTCTATAAGTATCTACACAGAAATCTTTTAACGTCTCAACCCTTACCGGGTTAAGGTGGAAAAAAGAGTACATTTTTACAATTATGACTTCAACATCAAATGAACCTATTAGCACCTCTCTGATAACCACCAAAATTGCAATTTGCAATGTCTACACTGAAAGCCACAATTTTTGTGTTTAAAGTTTATTGATTTAGAACCTTGGTTAAGTACCAAAAAATAATGCCGTATGTTTTTCTCGATTGCTGTTAAAAATAGCTTAACTTGTACACCTTCGTATGGTCTAAAATATCGTACTTATATTGAAAATATTCTTTGAGAACCGTAGTTAGATGCATCAGTCAGGATTAAGATACACTTTTCTTTTATTAATTGCTCTTTCTTTCAAATCGCCAGCTGTATTGCATGCCAAAACATCCGTAACTATTGATTCGGTTTTACTTAGAGCACATCAAAAATTCGGTTTAAAACACTGCTTGGTGAATTACCTGTGAGGTCCAATCGTTGCTGCAAAAACTGTGATTATCGTGTAAAATGCGAGAGACCCAAACACCATCATTTGCTGCAATATCCATATCTTTAGAGCTTGGCACACCGCTTTTTTTTAAGTAATCAACTATTAATATACTTGAAGATGAAGCTTGTTAAGATCTTCTGTGTTTATCGGGCCGTAAATGCTGTTCTATATCACTGGCACCTCCGTGGGATACGCTAAATTCTGTTCGGCACTTTTCACGACGCACATCTATTTTGTTATTTTATAACAGAAATTTTTTTTTGTAATTTTTCATTAAAAACACTTTTACGCTTTGGCATCATATAAAAATGCTGTCAGTTTATACTTATTTATAAAATCGCACTTAAAAATTATTTCTATTTTTAAAGAAATTTTAGTTAAGTGATTCCAACACTTGGCCACTGTTTTTACTAATAACTCTCTATTTGCAAATCGAAAACAAGGCGTATGCTCACTTTATTATTTTATATTTTATATTAAATAACAACAAGTCTCGATTACAAAACTAGCTATTAAGAGAAAGAAAAGTAGAAACAGTATTTTTGATTTTTGAATTATATATCAAAAGCTGCACTATTAAATCTAGGGCTGTTTTATCTACTTTTTATGGTAATAAATTCATTGAATTAAATTGAAGATATTTAACAGCTCACAAAGTAAACTAAGATATTAATTAAAAAGAGGTAGAGACAAACAAACTTTTTTGGAAATGAAGAAAAATGCTAACAGGCAGAGTGCAGACAAAATATTACTTATAACTTTCCGCACTTATAAAGTAGAAATCTGTTTCTATTAAATCTCTTTATTTGCGGTATCGTAAAGAAAATTTCAATTGATCTTTATTACAATTCAGTTTAATTTTATTTTCGATCCATTTTCACACTTAAAATTAGATCTATATTTCATTAAATTGAATTCTACTGTATAAGCGTATATATGTGCTGATTGTGTGATTAAAAAAAATATATTGGAAGTAAAAAATTTACAGTTTCAATAGCTACGCTAATGTTTTATTTGCTCTGCCGCTTAGGATACTGGATCAGTGGGGGTTCGTTCGAGATCGAAAAGAAAGGGGTTGAAGGTAATCGTGCAAAAATAATTTGTTATTTCTGATAATGGTAAAGGTATCTGATGATGACTGGAATGAATGGGTTGGATTCTTAAGTAGATTTTTTGGAATTTGACATTGTAGGATTGTATCGCCTACATTAAATAAAGAATTCTAACGAGTTTTTTGTTTTTTAATCTAAGATTTTTCTAAGTAGAAATGAATCTTTGTTATTAAACACAATAATTTAATCTAATTAATCCCTTTACCAACTTATTTCATAGTACGAGGTATGACTATTAAATAACAAGACTGGTTAAGAAAAAAAGGCTTTATAATAAAAATTATTTTACATTCGAATGCTTTCCTTTAATATACTCCATTTCCCTCGCCACACACCTTTCCATATGTTTTTTTGCATTAATCAAAGCAGTTCTGGAAGTCATCTTTGGTGAGAGCCTTTAGGAGCCCTGCCGTTTTTTGCTTTACTGCTTTCATCGACCTCCTTTAAAAAAGTCACACAGTGCCAAATCTGGCGAGTACGGCGCATGTCTGAGCAATAGAGTGCCTTTATTGGCCAAATACTGCTTCGCAGATAGCGTGTTATGGGCAGGTGCGTTATTTTAGTGCAAAATCCACGTAGGTCGTTTCTTATGAACAATTTCTTGCAGTGTTGCCAAAACTGACAAATCGTAAGTCTGGTTAACAGTCTGACCTCCTGAGACCCATTTAGTAATAACGATACCGTTAATGTCGGAAAAAACGATTAACATTGCCTTGAATTTTGATTTCGACACCTTGCTTTTGTTATTCTGGTCGATTTAGGCCTCTTCTAAAGCATTAATTGCCACTTTTTTTCATAAAAAATCTAACTTTTGTCGCAAGTAATAATGTTTTTTTATCATTCTGGATCTTTCAAGGAAATCTGAGCAGAACTGTTGACGCACGAGCTTTTTGTCAGGAGTTTTTTGGCACCAACTTTGCACAGACTTTCATCATGTGTAATTACTTGTGCAAAATGTTTCTAACCTCGGTAATCATCCAGATGCTCATTTGACGAACTGCACGCACAATTTGGTTAATTTTGGTTTCCGTTGTTGAAACACTGACCGGGCGCTGTTCATCAAAAACACGCGTACGAGATTGAGAATTGCCCCATAGGCCTCTTGCAACAATTTACAGCACTCAGTTTTTTTTTTTAATTTAAAGAGAAATTTAAGATTCATCTGTTACTCCTGTTTTTAGTTACACATGGTTTTCGGCACGAGAAAAAAACACGTTCATTTCAAATTGCTACTGCTCAAATACTATAACAGTCATGAAAACTTGGTTTCATATTTGCATAGAGAAAACTTCTAGACACCCAACGCACTACTCGTTGTTCCCCTAGGGCACCCCTAAGGTACCCTCTAGTCGCGCTGTCTCGTTATATAATAGCGAGACCTCGTAAATATAACACCAAATTTAGAACAGGGTTACGATCAAATAGGTAAATTATTATATTACATATTTTTTTGAATTCAGATATTTTTAAAAAACTAAAATAAGATGCAGCATAACAAAAATTTTTATAGAAAAATTTAATATTAGCCAATTAAAAGTTGATTAAATAAAAGACCTACAAAAGAAAGTATAGAAGCTGAATCTCTATCAAAAAACGTAAAGGTAAGAAATATGTGTTTTGAACAATAAAACTAAAAGACTAAAAGCCTGGGACAAAAAACATGCGAAAAAGAGACAGAGTACAAACAAAACTATAAAAAATAAATTTTAAGAAGTTCTACGTGAAGACTATATCAGGAAGAACGATAATATTGCTCGTAGGTAGTATTAGAGGGTAAATTGTTAGAATACGATAAGATGAAAATAGAAATCGTCTTAGTAAAAATAGTAAAAGGTATAAACGAAAATATTAAAGAAATAAATTAAAAATAATCGAAAACGCTAGCGGTACGAAGTAGTGAATAAAAAATAGCATTTGAAAGTTTTAAGACGTAACTATGGTTGCAAGTTGCAAAACTATTATGAAATATATATTTTTTTACCTAGAAAATAAAGTCTCTCCGAAGTTATATTTTTTACAAAAAAATCAACTCCAATATCGTAATGTTTAGATTATTTAGCAATTGAATACCTTCATATACTTGCAACGAATTATCTAACTGTACGCTCATATCTTATTAAAAGTAGATTATATTCCTTTAGATTTATTACTAAAGATCCCTTCTTTATATTAAAATTAAAATTAGCCCGCTACTGTATAAGTCGTTTTATTTTTCTCCCCTTTCTTTTCTCCACATACGTTCCCGACTCGCTTGATTGTCATTAAGAGGGTGGGGGCGGTTTAATAAGAAAGTATTGATGTTTTACGTTTTTAATTTATGCATGTATTCTAACTAACTGCGGAAATGCCGAACAGGATTCGTTCTCTTCGCCCCTTCACAAACCCTTCGCGTCTTATCTCTTCTCGTTATGCCCAACTTTTCACGAGCGTAGAAAAACCGTCAATTAAAGATTTTTGGCAGATGATTGAATTGGATATTTTTTTCAAAACATATATGTCGCAAACGGGGTTTTGATAGTTTAAATCCTCTATTCAACATATAACTATTGCTGAATGTTAACATCCTCTATCGTATATATATTTTTGTTATCTTTAATTCTTTTCTCATAAGTTCACATTGTAGCAACTTAGTGATTAATTTATGGAATTATTATTATGATTTGTGACATAAAAAATGTAAGCTTCATTCATTATAGAGTATTTTCTAATATATTTTTATTACTGGGATATTTTTCTAGAACCAAATTATACTTTTTGAAACCAGGCCAATTTACTGCTCAAAATTATTGGATTTTTATTAGCACGCTTGATAGCAAATAAATAAGTAAATACAGGTATTTTCATTAACTTGTTTTAATAAAATATAAAAATACATTTTTTTAAAATTTATTTACATTCTGATATCCCAATTAAACGATACGCCAAAGAATTTGCCCAAACGCGTGGTGGGTGATTAAGAAAATGAGAGTGCCTTGCATCGAACTTCTAATATTTATACTGCTCCTAGTCTGTACTCAGAATTGATTAATTGAATATGCGCTGAGTATTTTAAATTTTAGACGAAGGAATCCTGATGAGTTTTCTTTATTTTTAAGAAAATGTTGAAATTTAAATTACTTTTTGCTTATTGTTAATGGTTAACAGATTTTCATATCCATATATCCAAAAACTTATCTTTCTGGTGCAATGGTCCTCAACATTTTTGTGCATTGTGATAGTTTTGCTAGATACAGAAAAATAATGAAACACAAAGTAAGTTTATAGCACTAAATGAATTTGTAATTTCAAGCACAATATTGATAATTTTCACAAATATTAAGAAATAAATCATAACTATAAGTCCTTTGAATACGGTTTCAACATTCAGTACATTGAAAAGGGATAGATATACAAAAAACAGTCTGAACTAATGTATGAATATCATAGTGACGGACCACATGATTATTTGACAGATAATTTTATAATTCTGTTACCTACGTAAGTTAACATATTAAGTTTAGAATTTTATATTAATAATATTAACAATAATATTCAGTAATGAGTATTGTATTGTAGTCTAAAATACCGTCACATGGTTGCAGTATATCCTGCACTATGCCTCCGAATTTTTTAACGTAAGATGGATCGGAATGCCGTTTTTTTGCATTGGATTCGTTAAAGTATCAGGAAATTTGTCGCTATATTTTATAATGTAAAAATGGAAATTGCATTTCTGCATTCGAAAAGTACATTCCGAACAGACAATAGAAAGAAAACTTACAACTCGGTAAGTATTGCTGAAAATGGGTTCAATTTATATACTCGGGGTTTTTGGAGTTGCTGAAGACAAATATCACGATTCCAAAAGTCTCCGCGGCACTTGTTGTCTAGGGTATTTACCTCTTCTCCTGGGGTTTTATGTAAATTCGGTACGAAATCAGTGCACACTTGGTACTCGGTGGTTTTTTGAGTCGCTAAATACGATTATAATAATGGCGGTGGTGTTCGAAACACCTGGTGCTTAAGACGGACCTCGTCTCCAGGATTTTTATGCAAATTCGATACAAAAAGAGTGTACACACGGTACTAGGAGGTTTTTGGGGTCGCTTACCACGAATATCATATAATGAGTTTGCTAAATCATTCGCATACAAATTTATGAATCCATGCGCATGCATAGAAGTATAACTTCTGCCGGCAGTCCCGCTGACTGCCACACTCGTTTTTTTATATTTTATTACACTGTGATTTCTTAATAAAGCTCAATAAATTCGTAAATCTTCTTATTGGTCACTTTTACTTTACTAGTAATTTTTATTTAAAATCTGGCTTTTATAACTATTTTCCGACATTTCTTATTTTTGATTTTTTTTCTTTTTATATATTGTTGGTGTTCTATTTCTTAGTAAGACCACAAAGTCAAACTTTCACTTTTATTTTTTTTACATAATCTTCTTTTTTGTGATTATCTTCTTCGTAGCATTTATGAACATTAGCTTATTAGCTCTATTGTTTTTTTTTTTAAATTTATTAATGAATTTAGAAATCAGTATTAACAAAAAATATATAACTCATATTGTGCTAGTAAAATACAAAGTAAACTTATTTTATGATTTTATATTTGTTAAATCCCAATAAAACAGAAAATAATCGGATATAAGCAATATACTTTTTAAAGAAAGTAAAGAAAACGTTACAAATTATTTACACCTGAAGTACCAAAAGGCGGTCAATTTTATGGTATGCATTCACATATTTTTATGGCAGGAAACTACTACCCTATTTTCAAAACAATAACAATGCGAAGGTTAAGCCTGTCATATATTTAGATAAAATCATTATACTACCTGCGCTTTGACGCCAACTTAGCCCCTTATATGGCTATCGTATAAAATATATACCGTGTGTCCATTTAAAATTCAATTCAATACCCTTGATTTTATCTAAGTTTAAAATAAAATATTCGTAGCCTTGATTGTCTCTAGAAAGTATATAAAAAAATATGTTTCTCTTCTCTTTTAAAGACAATGAGGAGAAGATAGGTTGGGTGTCCGTAAAACAAATTCTAGGTAAACACCTAGACTCCAAAAGAAATACAAAAACGTGTTAATTTTTAATTTTGTATAACTTACAGTAATGTAAATTTTGTAATAAACACTCTGTTAGTCAGTTCATATTAAAAGTATTTAAAAATTAGATAAACATAAAATCAAATTAACGAGACGAGATAAAAAGATATTAAATTCAGTAGATCCTGTTATCAATATTTATTCCAGATAGCGCTTTTAACCATTCGGTCACAGCTGCCTAATGGTTAGTAGGGGTTTTTGATCCCACCTTGATTCAACTCATGTTTTTTACGACACTTTATCAATTTATTTCTAGAGAGATTATTTGTCAAATTGGCAATTGAAACATCAAACTTATTTAAAATAAAATAGATTCTTTGGACACTCTGTGTAAAAAAAATGTATAAGTAATATCCAAAGTGCCCACATGTCGTGCTCCTAGGGACAGGTAATCGGACTCGGGTTATGTAGACAATGTAGTCACGTAATCGTAACAGGTAGATTCTTTGTAAAAATGACCACTTGGCATTTGCGAGATCTAATCGGCAAATAATGGATAGTTGTTAAGTTAAAATCAATTGTGTAGAAACATCAACGATATATTTAAAGAAAGATTCCATGTATGTAGTGGTATATACTTACTCGTTAATCTAAATGAAAATATAGAAATATTTTAATATTAACTAACAGCGTGTTTTTAGTAAACTATTATTTTAAGTTAGGTCTCATACAATTTTTTAGATTTAAGAAAGTATACTAACAAGAATATATTAAATGACACTAAGGAAAAATTGAAAAACGCGGTAATGCTCTAACCACTAATCTATTTTTGTTAAATCCCAATAAAACGGAAGATAATCGAATAAAAGCAATATGCTTTATGGTTATTTTATTTAATTGCATTTTTAATATAAATAGTTAAACAGTTTTAGGGCATAGTTTTCATGGAAAAATAATAAGTACCTACATATATTAATCGTTCCAAGTTCGTGAGGACTAACTAATCTTAACAGTTACCTAAGCGGACACTTTAATGCTCAGGGCCGTAATAGGATCTATATCATACCAGCAGGTACCTACTGTTCTTTTCCATTATTTTACTGAATAATATAAAATAACATTAATTATAAAACAAAAACACTAATAAATAACAATTATATATGAAGAAGAATAAATATTAATACAGAATATATATATATATATATATATATATATATATATATATATATATATATATATATATACAGAATTCGCAGCTTTTTTCATAACCTCACGTATAAGTAAGTTATCACATATAAAACATTATAAAAAAATTTTTTTTATATAAAAAATTTTTTCTTCACTATAGATGTCCTGAAAAAGAATTGAATAAATTCGAAAGCTTGACAAAAATAAAAGAGTTTTCTTTATTTACATTGGCCATAACATTGACTGCAACTCCACTATTGACTTCACGTTATATTGAACCAGTCACTATACCATTATTCATATATATATATATATATATATATATATATATATATATATATATATATATATAAACACAAAGGGTGCCAAGTATGCGTACTTATGATAAACAAAAGGGGTAAATTAACAGGCATGTACGCAAAAAGGATTATAGGATTACGAGTAAGAATGGTAATCATCCTTTGCTCCCAAGTACCCAACACTTTTGCTAGCCAAGTGCAATACCTTACTTGGTTATGCCGCACTGATGACGGCTAACGAGCCAGAAACATGCATGTCTGCGGTTACCATTCTTACTCGTAATCCTATAATCCTTTTTGCGTACATGCCTGTTAATTTACCCCTTTTGTTTTTATATATATATATATATATATATATATATATATATATGTTCCTAAAACGCAAGAAACAGCGCCTGTTTTCGACCTAAATCGCATGAAAGCGCTGACGACTGCATGAAATTGCGACCGCCCATGCATGGGAGTGTGACCTTGTAGAAATATCTAGTGGTAGAAACAGCGACAGAGTCGGACCTCAAAATTAGTAAATTGGTGTGTGGTGTAAACCTGTCTTTTGTGATTAGATGCCGTGATCGTTTAGTTTCGTAATTCTTTTCATTCATAGATAGATGGTGCCAGCAGTATAATTCTTTATTTATGCCGAAACAGTGTTAGTGGTTGTCTACTGTATCTAGCATTTGACTTTAATTACTATGAATAAAATTATTTAGCAACAGAAAAATAACTTAATTTCAAATGTTAAAAAAATAAGTTTTATTTCTAAAGGATCCGGCAAAAGAAAAGTTACAGTAGTTATTGAAAATACAAAAAAATAAAAACGGAAAAACAAATAAACTTACTAATTGCACATTTTATAATAAAAAAAAAGTCAATTATACAGGGTGAGTTATAAAATATAAACAAATTTTACTGGTATTTAAACATAAAAAGTAGCAATAAAATACAAATATGTATGTAATTTAAAATTAGCAATTGAAAATTTAACAATTTTTGTTCTAAAACAAAAGTAAAAAACATGGTGACCAACGCTAAGTTTCTATCAGGGAACTCGAAATGCAAAAAATTTTCTTATGTAGTGAAAAACAACTTCTTAAAATTCTATTAATGACATGAAATTACAAATCTAAAATAGAACTGAATGTAGAACATTTAAAAAAACGTTTTATTTATACAGGGTTTCCAACAATAGGAAAGTTAAAGTAGTTATAAAAAATAAAAAAAAAAAAAATATTCTTACTTATTGCATCTTATAAAGTAAAAAAAAAATATAATTTATACAGGGCAATTTATAAAATATCAACAAATTTTACTATAAGTTCAAAAGATAGAATGATCACGTGAATAGCACGCACTCTTTGAATATTACTATCCCCAACCAACGTCACAGGTTCGATTTGCACCACTCAACAAAAAAGTACCCACCCTCGATGGAGAGAAACTTGAATATTTAATACTGTTAACAGTTTATTTTTTGTTTTTCAAATAATAATAAAAGTACGGTAGTTATAATATACTTATACTAGTTTTTACCCGCGGCTTTGCCCTCGTGGAATTGGGACATCCACAAATGATTTAGTGACTGTCTATTTTCCACATAAAAATTTAATTTTAATCATTCTGTAGGTATATCTTTAGTAAAATAGGTCTGGCCTAACTACTTTTAATTTTTTTTATTTAAAATTTATTGATGTACAGTATAATAATAGTCGAGGCAACGAAGCACTAAAAAGGTCAAATATAGGAAATCTTTTAGGATAGGACAAATCGGAATGCGGTTTTTTGCATGTGCTTTATAAAATTATTTATACCATTCTTTCCTACTTTCTACTTAGTACAAACCAGAAGTTGCATTGCTGTAGCCAAAAATGCTTTCAAGAAATGCATTTTTTGAGGAATTTTTGGGCAAATTTAATAACTTTGTAAATAAGAGTCAGAATTAGCCCAAGTTAGGTAACCAGGTGGTTTTGAGGTGGCTGATCACGATTATGATGTGTTAATTGACCCCCCGAACACCTGGAGCTCAGGAACGTCGACGAACGTCATCTCCGGGCGACTATCCTGAACTTCATGCGAGGAAGGAGAGAAAATCGAGACCACAGGGTTTTTTGGGTCGCTGAATTTAAATATGGCTCCAGCAAACACCACACTGACACCTGGTCTGCCCTAGCCTGGATGCGGACGTCATCTTTAAGAATTTTTCTGGAAATAGTGACAAAAACGAACCGAAATTCATTATGGGGGCATTTTTTGTGCGCTGAATCCAAATTTCATGTGGAAAACGACTCCCCGAACACCTGGTGCGCCCTAACTCCTTACTTGGCTCTGAAAGTCATCCCCGAGGTTTTCCCATACACAACTGAAAAATAGGAACCGACAATCGTTACTGGGGGTTTCTTGGGGCGCTGAAGTCAAATATGTTTCCGGCGAACACACCACGGACACCTGGTGCGCCCTTACCTGGCTCTGGATGTCATCACCGAAGTTTTTCCAGACAAAATTGAAAAAGACTAACCGACAATCGTTACGTGAGGTTTCTTTGGGCGCTGAATTCAAATATGACATCGACGAACACTGAAAGATATTCAGTTGACAACGTTATTGTGGCAGAGACAGAGGCTTTAGATAAGGGAGATGTTACCCGTATGAGTACATTTGTCGATGACGAAAACAATGAGCAGACTATGGATGTGTCACTTGATAAAGAATTTGATATTTAGTTGCTTATTAGAAAATCGAAGTAATTGATTAATGTGGTTAGGGGCCATTCATTAATTACGTAAGGGTATTGAGGGGGAAGGGGGGGTTAAGAAAATCTCTACAAGTTCTTACGTTGGGGGAAGGGGAGGTAAAATTCAGTCTTACGTAATATTTCGTGAATCAAAATTCAAGATTAAAAATCTAATTCCATTTTGGATTCCAAATTGTTTTCTTAATTTTAAAGTGTATAGTCGATTTTTTATTTTATTTAAATAATTTTTGTTGTTTATTGAAAAAAATAAAAAATAACTTATTTTATGAACAATGTTATGAGTTTGTAGTTTTACTAATTTATGTTTGCTAGTACTATTTAAATTATTCCTTGTTAAAAAATAAAAATTATGGATCCACGTTGAACTGTAAGTTTTAGTGAAACTGATCCTTTCCTCACATAACAGTTTATTATTTAGAAGATAAAGATAGAATCTTACGTAAAAAAGGGGAAGGGGGTTCGAGAAATCTTACGTATACTTACATGGGGGGAGGGGGGGGGGCAAAATTGACCAAAATTGTCCTTACGTAATTAATGAATGGCCCCTTAGGTGAAGTAACGGTTGGATTTTATTTGATTTTAGTTCAAAAAAGTGTTTTAAAAAATAAATTACATAAACTTTGACTTTTTATTCATTCTATTCCTTTCCTCCATACATATTTTAACTAGAATCAACACTTCCATACAGTTATTAAAGTAAATTGACGTCAGTCTCTAAAATATCAGGTTTAGTTGACGTTCATGCAATGCACCAGGTATTGGGAGGGCATGTTCGGCGTAAAATTTTAATTTGGCGACTTAAAAAACCCCCCTAGCAATTTTGGGTTCGTCATTTTCACTTGTGTCTGGAAAAACTTCGGTGATGACGTCCAGAGCCAGGTTAGGGCGCACCAGGTGTCCGTGGGGTGTTCGCCAGTGCCATATTTGACTGCAGCGCCCCAAAAAAACCCCAGTAACGATTGTCGGTTCCTATTTTTCAGTTGTGTCCGGGAAAACCTCGGGAATGACTTTCAGAGCCAGGTTAGGGTGCACCAGGTATTCTGGGAGTCGTTTTCCACATGAAATTCAGATTCAACGCACACAAAATGCCCCCATAATGATTTTCGTTTCGTTTTCGTCACTATTTCCAGAAAAATTCTTGAAGATGACGTCCGCATCCAGGTTAGGGCGCACCAGGTGTCCGTGGGGTGTTCACCAGTGCCATATTTAACTGCAGCGCCCCAAGAAACTCCCAGTAACGATTGTAGGTTCCTATTTTTCAATTGTGTCCGGCAAAACCTCGGGAATGACTTTCAGAGCCAGGTTAGGGTGCACCAAGTGTTCTGGGAGTCGTTTTCCACATGAAATTCGGATTCAACGCACACAAAATGCCCCCATAATGATTTTCATTTCGTTTTCGTCGCTATTTCCAGAAAAATTCTTGAAGATGACGTCCGCATCCAGGTTAGGGCGCACCAGGTGTTCGTGGGGTGTTCGCTGGAACCATATTTGAATTCAGTGACTCAAAAAACTCCGTGGTCTCGATTTTCTCTCCTTCCTCGCATGCAGTTCGGGATAGTCCCCCGGAGATGACGTTCGTCGACGTTCCTGAGCTCCAGGTGTTCGGGGGGTCAATTTACACATTATAATCGTGATCAGCGACCTTAAAACCCCCTGGTTACCTAACTTGGGCTAATTCTGACTCTTATTTACAAAGTTATTAAATTTGCCAAAAAATCTCTCAAAAAATGCATTTTTTGAAAGCATTTTTGGCTGCAGCAATGCAACTTCCGGTTTGTACTAAGTAGAAAGTAGGTAGGAATAGTATAAATAATTTTTAAAAGCAAATGCAAAAAACCGTTTTCCGATCCGTCCTATCTTAAAAGATTTACTTTTAAAATGCTTCATTGCCTCGACTATAACGTAATTTCAACATTTTATTGGTTTCGTTACAGATCATATGGACCGATTTGTTTATAACTCGACTCTTTGGCTTGAATATAGTTTTTCAAACATAAACAAATAGCAATAAAATAACAAATACATTAGTTAGTACGTTTAAAAACGACCATAAATTAGTCTTAAAATGCAGAAATGTTGAATGCTAGAAAAAATAAAAAAGTTTAAAATTCAATATAACGCCCTAGTATTGTTATTTATTTTTTTTTTAAGTCAGAGTCTGAGAGTTTTGTTTTTAAAATTAATTTTTGCTTTAGTCTTATAGTGCAGAAGTTTTCTTACATAATCAAATAAATCCAACCTACTTAAAATACTAATAATAAAATTATTTACAAACATAAAATTAACTGAATTTAGAAAAGTAAAAAATAAGTTTTATTTGTACAGGGTCCGGCAATATGAAAGTTAAAGTGTTTATTAAAAATTAAAAAAAAAAAACAGAAAACCGAATATTCCCACTTAATAAATATTATAAAATAAATAAAAACAACTAATTGTACAGGGTAAATTATTAAATATCCACGAACTTTATTGGTTATTTAACATAAAAAAAATATAATATGAGAAGGTAAAGTACCTACTTAATAAAAAACGAATTTAAACTACAGGGTTTTAAAATGCAGAATAATTTAAAAAATACAAAAATAAAAAAAGTGTAACGGCCTAGTTTTGTTATTTCTGCAAAAATTTGTTTTTAACTAGGAATCTAAAAGTTTTTGATCATGCTAAAAACATTATTTTTTGTCGTAATTAAAAAAAAAATCAAGATGGCTGCCGAGTTTTGTTATTTAAATTAATATACCTAAGTTTTAAACTATGAGTTCAAAGGTTTTCTTATATAAAAAAACAGCCAAATTAAAAATCTAAAAAATAACTAAATTTAAAACTCTAAGTAATAAAACTAGCGTAAAGGACAGGGTCTTAAAATACGGACTAATTTAAATACTATAAAAAGTTAAAAAATTTAAAATAACTTCTTATATTTTTTTATTTATGTATTTTTTTACGGTTACTATTGAAACCTGGCTGTTCCAATTTCAAATTACTAAAAGATAGTTGGCGTTTGCCACCATCTGTCACTTTCTTCTCAAGAGCGAAAATTGTTAAATTACACATTGCTTAATTTAATTTAAATAGCTTTTTGAATATTAAGAGCAGAAAGTGCTTCTTTGTCGATTAAAATAAAAAAAAATTATTAAAAGCCGCAAAGAACTTTCTGATCGAATTACAAATAAAAAAATTTCTACAATCATATGAAATTACAAAAAAAAAGTAGCATATGTGTATTTTGTGTTGGCAGTCCAAAAAGTTGACGTTTATTTACAGATATAATATTTTAATTTTTTGGCAGTTTTATTCTGGTATTTTTTTTGATTAGATAATCAAACAAAATATTCAGTAGTCTAAGTTTTATTGTAATATACTATAATGGGTCCCTTTTTTATTTACTTATTTTAAAAAAGTGACAGGTGGAGGCTGACGGCAACGGTAGGGTTAACTGATCCGTTTTGCCAAATCGATTTAACTACGAATGGCCATTTTTCTTATTACATATTTTGCTTTATTCTTCAGTGGGAAATGCCTCAATATCTTTTTTATCCTATGTTTTTAAATATTAAGATATAAGATAACAGTTATCCATATCTTGTTTTTTTTTAAAGAGTGTATATCATTTTTCCATTACATAGGGACCTTTTTGTCACTTACAATAAAATTTATATATAAATCAATATATAAAGTTTTATTTTTCATTAATATTATATATCACGGATCTACACCAACTATCGGCTAAATGTATTATTATTAGTATTATAAAATAAAACATTTGTTTAACTGTATTAATGAAACTATATTATACAGAAACTTTTCTTTAGGATCAGTTTTAAAAGATTTATTAAACTTATTGCTTCATGCACCTCTGATATTGTTTTTGGCAGTGTGGGAAAATTTTTATTTTTCTCTCGGTTCATTTTCGTATTTACTCCAAATCATAAATGGTCAACTCATTTTTATAAGAAGAAGTTGCTATTTCTTTATTAATAATTTTTGAGGGCTTTTCAAATATATCTTTTACAGCTTTCCCTTTGCACACATTGCTGACAATTTTTTTTTCATCTGGCTCATGATTGTGGTTTAAGTTTTAATCAACTAGGATGCTAGTGTTTCCTAAATTTTTCAAGTACATAAAAAATTAATCAAAAAAGTAGGTATAGTCCAGCACGAATCGGCGCATGAGTACCGACAACTATTCCACCTCAATTTTTTTATGCGATCCTCTTCAAATTGCCCTAGTGATGATATAAATGCATTTTGCCAGGGGGCAACCCCGGGCGATATTGTTTATACGGAAATTGTTTAAACAATTACATGCAATTGTTATTTTTCAACCGGGCAAATTTTTTTTAGATGCTTTATTAAAATACAAATAAAGAATATAAAAAAAATTGTCAGGTTAAAAAATAACAATTGCATGTAATTGTTTAAACAATTTCGGTATAAACAATATGGCCCGTGGTTGCCCCCTGGCAAAATGCATTTATATCACCAGTAGGGCAATTTGAAGGGGATCGCATAAAAAAATTAAGGTAGAATAGTTTTCGGTATTTACCACCCAATGAAATAGGAGTCATTGGGTGGTAAATATTGTAGCCCAAACACTTAACTTAAAAATTTACCCACTTCAGTATTCTTTTCTGTAATCTACAGCCAAACCAAGTTGTTGAATTTTACGCCACCACGCCTGGCTTAAAAAATTATATACAATTTTGCACCACAACCTTTCACTGTACAACGCCACTTTTTTTCGCTTGACGATTCTAAAATCTTCTTTTTATAAAACTTGTTGTTCTCAAACAAAATTAAAGTTTTACCACGTTCACTTATTACATACGAAATTTTTTTTTTAAATATTTTAATGCACACCACAAACTGAGAAAAATATTAAGATGCTAACTGCATAGGAACTAGCCCAGAAATGTGTTAAGATTACATTACTTCTAATCCAGTCTTAAACACTAATTCATAGTTTTGTTGATTTATTATTATTATGATAGTTGTCAATTGTTTTTAATTAATGAAAGTCATACAGGGTGTGTCACGACGAAGGGACAGTACAAATATCTCGAGATCTATGTTGATTTGAAATCTAAAATTTGTACTTGGCCATTTTCATTGATGGCCTATCTGCCTTAAATAATATCATTAATCTTACACTTCCGGTTATACCGGAAAGTCGCCATCAACTTCGTTATTTTAAATAGAACACCCTGTATATTATTACCACGCATAAAATTCTAGACTAATTTTATGTAAGGTAGTCTATATTTTAAATCGTTAGTTTTTGATTTATTCAACTTTTTTCAAAAATTTTGACAGATTCGACTGTATTTTGAAAAATCAATAACTGGACTATTTCAGAATCAAATGAGACAAAAGTTGCTACGCTTAAACGGTAAGTGATGTTCTTTAATGCCATAAGGAACTAATTTAGTTTTACAACACAGGGTGTTCTTAAACAGTGTGCCATTTTTCAGAACTTTGAATCAGAATAAGTCAAAATTTTCAAATAGGACACCCTGTATATACTTACGTCGTCTTACGTGAAATTTATTTGGCTTTCAAATTGTATTAGGTTTCGCTTTACCTAAAATCAATAGTTTTCACATAAATCAGAAATTATATGAAAGTTAATTTGAGAAAATTTTTAAAAAACATAGCAAACTTTCTAAATTATGAGTTTATAATGCATTTATTACTGTCTTCCTAAAAATTAAGTCTCTATAAAACACCAAGCTTCCATTGAAAGAGGTAAAAAGGGTCTTACGAAAGAGATTACCTATTGAAATTATGTATGTACTTGATTTCAAAAAGTTGGCCATGGAAAAAAGTTGCTAACAATCCGTCAATCCGCATTGTGATTATTATTAGGTAGCATTTTTTGGTCGTCACTCTGTGTTACAAAACTTAGTTACCAACTATTTTTAAAATCATGGCGCGTTTAGGCTATACTAACGAAAATTACTTAAATTTAGTGTTAATATACGGCAAGTGTCACAAAAATTTGGCCAGAACGTGTGAGACAGTTACCGAAAGATACCCAGACGTCCCACGCCCTAATAGGAAACTTGTAGGTACGATCAGTTATAAAAAATCTAACTATGGTTCATTTAAATCATAAATTGAAAAGAACAAACCCATATTGAACAATGAAGACATTACTATTACAATACTGGGATACTTCACTGCCGATCCTAAATGATTCTCTACGAGATGCTCGAAGAGACTTTTGTAGAAACTGCTACGATAAATAGATTTTTTTATATTTTAAGGGGGCCCGGTGGGGTTAATCTTGTGTTACAGAATATGAGATATAAAAATTTTGAAAGAACAAGCTAAAAGGGTATAGTCTACGTAAAAAAAGTTTTAAAAAGTCTTATACCTTACGATAAATAATTTTTTTTACATTTTAAGGGGGGCCGGTGTGTTTAATCTTGTGTTACTAAATATGAGATATGAAAATTTTAAAAGAACAAGCTAAAAGTGTATGGCTTACGTAAAAAAAGTTTTAAAAAGTATTATACTTTACGATAAATAGATTTTTTATATTTTAAGGGGGCCCGGTGGGGTTAATCTTGTGTTACAAAATATGGGATATGAAAATTTTGAAAGAATAAGCTAAAAGGGTATGGCTTACGTGAAAAAAGTTTTAAAAAGTCTTATACTTTACGATAAATAGATTTTTTATATTTTAAGGGGGCCCAGTGGGTTTAATCTTGTGTTACAAAATATGAGATATGAAAATTTTAAACGAACAAGCTAAAAGGGTATTGCCCTACGTTTTAAAAAGTATAAAACACTTAAAAAAGTCGAAAAAATATCACTCGGAACTTTTTTATAATATTCTGGGACATAGCTTACAGGGGTCTTTAGAAACGTTTCTGTCTTCACACTGGTTCTATTTGCTATGTACATATTCCAAAATTTCGCAGAAAGAAAATGGACAAAAAGGCTGTTAACGGAATCTTAGTTGGTTACGATAACAATGACGAAATGATTTTATAATAAGTCAAGAAGAGTTTAAAAAAGAAGGAAATGAAGGCGAAGATGATGTTAAGTCCCAGAGTACAGTTGAAAGTCAAGAAAATTTAGATCTGCCAAAAGTCTTATTTAAATCAAACTTTATTTGGACTTTAATAAACGTTCTGAGGTTTTACAATATTTTACTGTGAGTGACTGGACTATAAATAAAATCTGAAAAAACTTCCATTTTTTCTCTTCAAACATTAAAATAAATGATTTAAAACAATATATTTTTTAATATTAACTTTCTAAAAACAATTCGTCTCCCTAAAAAGAACTAATCATATTTTTGTATAGGTACGTTAACTCATATTGTTTATTATTTAAGATAAGGAATTAAAGTTGTCATCACATTTCTGTGTCTGTAAACACTTGATCTTAATACGTAATAGATATTGGTTTGGGAACAGAAATCTGCGTTTAGTTTGTTTTGAAATAAAATTTAATTGAAAATGCAACCATCAGATATTATTTTTTTAAAGCAGTATACGAGGTTTGTCAAAAAATTCTAATTTTGTAAAGTATCTTTATTTTTTACAATTCAGAAAAATGTTATAAAGTAAGGGTGTTTTAAATTAAAAGTTATGTTTAAATATGCAATTGCAGCAATGCAAATTTAGGTTTTGTGATTATTTACTAATTATTCCGTATTAATTATTCTTGCAAGAAAAAATAGTAAATTATTTTAATAGAATAAAAAATAATATAGGTACCTAGTAAAACAAGAGGTTATAAAAAAATGAAAAGTAAACGGAAATGCGATAGCAGGATTAATACATTAATTAGAAAAATTCAAATGGGTATTGTTTAATTTATAGAGAACTAGCTTTTAACCGCGGCTTTGCTAGCGTGAAATTGGGATATTCACAAATGATTTCATTTTATGTATAAAAGTTTAATCATACTGTAGGTATATTCTTAGTAAAATAAGTCTGGCCTAACTACTTTTAATTTTTTTTTATTTAATCACGCTGAAACCAGTGAACAGATTTTGGTAAAAATCACAATTTATAAAAAGAACTTTTTATAGTCAAAAGTTTGTTTTGGTAATTTATGTCATATTACCATTGTTAGATTATTTTAAATGATTGCTAAGTGCAACCTGTTCCTTGGCCAATAGCGCTTTACCGAGATAGATTACGGCAGGGTCCACAGTACAGTTTAAAAAACTTACTAAAAATTTTCTAAATTAGTTTATTTTATTAACAGTTAAAATAATAATTACTGTTTTAACATGTAGAACAAAAAAAACAGAAAAAAAACTTCTCTCTCGCGTAATCGATTCCTTTATGATAACGTAACAGAACTGTCACAACTGGACTCATCCGCCGCTTAACCAAATAGGCTACGAACAACTTATTTAAAAACTTTCAAAATGATAATATCTAAACACAATTTATATCATATTTAATATCAATTTAGTATAAATTTCGAAATCTATGTATATGCCACACTTGAAACATGCATTGTCATCCAGTTCTTAGCTATCCTAAAAATTTCACAGCTCTAAGTAGTCGGGAATAAAGACAAATACATCTGTGAAAAACGCATTCGAATCGAATCAGTAGTTTTCATGTGATGCGTGCAGAAACATACAGACAGACAGACAAAAAAAAATTTTTGGGTTCCAAATCGATGTACACGCGATGTCGTTCGCGTGGCGTGTTGATTGTTGTATAAAATGTATCCGACCCTAGTTTAATCCTTATGGAGGGAGTTGATTTCTAGAATTACAATATAAGTACACCTCTACAACCTCTAAAGAGCACACATTTTAATTTTCTAGTCCCTGACTTCACTAACATAGGACTTTCATATAAATTTTCAACCCCCGTTTTACCACCTTAGGTGTAGAGTTTCGTAAAATCCTTTCTTAGCGGACGTTTAGACCCTATAGGGAATCTACTTACCAAATTTCAAGTTTGTAGGTTTTATAGTTTCCGAGATATGGTGATGAGTGAACTTTCACTTATATATATATAATAAAGAAATATATTTTAAAATGTATTAATTTTTTTATGATCACTATTGGCTTTTCCACAACCACATCCCTTATAGAAAGTTGGTAAATAGTCCAGTTAAAAAAGACATTTGACTTAGCCAGAATTTGCATAGAGTAATTGGCAAAGACATTAAATACATCATTATATATAAAATGTAAAAAATCCACTTCGATCCTACTTCTTATTTTTTTTTTATCTAAGATTAAAAAGTTTTTTTCATTTATCTTGAAAACCGTAAATTTTATCGTAAAAATAGGTCAGACAAAAGTTGTGCATCGTTTTTCTTGTACGAATACCATTCGTGAGATATCGCGGTTTTAAGAATTACAAAATTCATATTTTATATCCAAACGGACCAATAAAACATGCAATTTTTTACGAATTAACAGCGATAAAAAACTCTTCGTAATCCAAGTGTAAAGAAAAGCAATGTTATTAAGCATTAATTAATTCTAAGTATCATAGGTTTAGAAATAGTAACTAGTGTTTAATGGTTAATCTAACTGTTAGAATTTTATATGAAGAGTTAACAGGTTTAAGGAAATAATACTTTTGCTACTCAGTTCTCTAAATTTAAGGTAGGTAAATGTTACCCCTAAATAATAAACTATCAGATGTATATTACTTGAAAAGATATAATATGACAATTACAAAATATTAATAAGTCAAACTTAACATTTTTACATAATTAGACTATGGCAACATTTTTAATATACAGTGTCATTTCCAATATATTCCCCTCTTTTCGACGAAGTTGAAAAATAAAAAATCGTCAGGTATATTGCAATTTTTTAGGACTCATGATCGGTCGTCCATATCTTGAAATTTTAACTGAAATTTCATTAGAATTGGACTTTTGGCCAACCAAGTCTTGATCTTTATCTATTTTTATCTATATTCATCTTTACTTCTCCGTTCTTCTCTACTTCGTCTTCTTCTGGCTCGATTTCAAGTAGATAAAGCCGCTGTAAAGGTCTAATAAGTTCCTTAGCTTATCTTACTTTAGCCACTCTTGTAATTCCATCTTTACCAACATACATTTCTTTTATCTGACCTAAGGGCTAGTTAGCTCTTCTGACATTATCACATTCCAAAAGTACAACATTTACTACCTCTACTAAATTTCCTATGTACTCCTTCCGGAAACGACTTTGTAAATATTTATGACTTTTCTTCAAAGAGGCTTTATAAATGTGTTCTAAATCAGGTATGTTACTATAATAGTAATCTCGTTCTTACTCGAAGCATGCCTTTTTCGTCCAAAAACTTTTAAATTTTTAATATTTTTAAGATTTAACGATCCAAAAGATTCCAGCTGAACAATTTTGAGAAGTGCTGTCTCTGCCTTCTCTATCTCAAGATATGATAGTTCTGCTATCTCTGTTTCTTCTATCTTTTGGAATGAGGGTTCTATCTCTCCTTTCTTTATGTCTGCAAATTTGTATTTCACTGATTTTTGAAATAATTAAAAAATCGAAAAATCCAGCTAAATATTCTCAAAATGTTGTGATATTTGGTAAAAAGAATTTAACCTTAAACTAAAACAATCTTTCAGAAAAGCAACAGAGGTTATGGCTGTTTTTCTTCTCTCAGCATTGGCTTTTGAGCAAAATACGATTGGTAAACTGGGCCACAATGTATCTATTTTCCTTAGCCAACTTTGCCCAACATTTACTGTTTAATAATTGCTTACCATTACAGCCTCTAGGTGGATCTGCAGGATTTAACTCCCCAGGTACAGTTTTTAATATTGTGGTGTGGTTTGAGCAGGCAAAACAACAATTTTTGATTGTTTTGTTGCCTCGGTGCCCATGTTCTTGATCCATCTTTTCGGGTAGTAAAACTATTTCTAATTAGTGATATTCTTGCTTCAGTATTTACTTCGCCTCTTAGGAAATCTAATAACATATTTAAATAATTACTAGTAGAATCAGAATAACCCTGTAAATTCTTGTCGTTCCTATAACGTTCCCAAACTTGTAAAGTTTTTGTTGGTAAAGATGATTCAACAAATGGGAAAAGCATTGCTGCGTACTCATCACTTGTGTTTCCTAATGTCACTAAAGCTCTTAATTGAGTTTCTAATTTACAGAATAGAGTTGAAAGTGACATAGTTGATTTACCTTTTATAGCCATTTTCAAAACCAAATTTAAAAGTTCTCTTACATAATATTCTACTAGAAATTCATTTCTAGAAAACCATGATTTAAGTTGCTGGATAGCTATGTCATAGGTTGGTGCAGAGGGTGAAAAACTTTCAACAAGGTTTCTTGCAGCGGATCCTTCATCAGATGCCCGTATAAAATACTGGAATTTAACTTCTTTATCTATGTGTTCATCCTCATCAATTTTTTTGAACTATCCCCAGAATATTATCCAATTTTTCACCTTCCCATTAATTTTTTTTAGCTCAAATTTTGGTAATATGAAATTTCTTTTTGATCCTCCTTCGCTACTGGAAACACTAGCATTGTCTTCTTAGTGAGCTTAATCTTTTTTAGATTTGATTCTTAAAATTCTAGAATATTTAGTCTTGTATTTGATAAATTCTTCTATGTAAGTTTCTGCTGTTTCTACTTCACTCTCTATGTCTTCTTCTGTTACTTGGTCTTTTTTAAACAGCAGTTTTTTAATTTTCTTGTCTGGTTGAATTAGTCTGTAGGCTTTACTTTCTAATCCATTCATCTTAATTGTCATTTTATCGATATCTACACTTTCTTCGCCTAGTAAGATGTCAAGTTCTCTGCAAGTCTTTGTGAACATTCTTTTTAAGAATATCTCTTTTCCTTCAAACTTTTTATATTCTCCATAATTGAGTCCTGCCATGGTCGCCAAATGTTAAAATTTTATAATATAAAGAGTTAGCAGTTTTAAGGAAATAATACTTTGGCTACTCAGTTCTCTAAATTAAAGAAGGTAAATGTAGCCTCTAAATAAAAAACTCTAAAGAATAAACTATCAGATGTATATTTCTTGAAAAGATATATGACAATTACAAAATATTAATAAGTCAAACTTAACATTTCTAAATAATAATAATAATCAGACCATGGCAACATTTTTAATATACAGGAACATTTCTAACATAAAATATACAGGGTCATTTTGAACACTAACAGTTCCATTTGTTTGTGTTCTGTTTAAGATTACATTTGGCAAGCACTATTTTGTATTTATTAATTGGTTATCGTCTGTCGGAATTCTTTGCAGTACTGGAGTGTAAATGCAAAAAAATTTATTGGAATTTATTATGCCTGCCTTCTGTTAGGTTGTTAGTATATTATTTCAGGCCAATTGCAAGCCCTTTTGTCATAATAACGCGAATTATTTTTTCGTGACAGTTTTAAGCACTGTTCTCAAGTAATGAAAGGACAAACGGAAAATCCATTAGTTTGACGTGATCTGTTGACCCTTACTTGATTTACCGCACCTAAAATTAAGAACAACTTGTAAAAGATTGTGGGCGACGCTTCGAATGTCCCACTGACAAACCAAATGATGCTTTTGAAAAGCTGCATCCCAATTTTTACGGCTAAAAAGATTATATTTTTCTGTCCAATTTTTTATCATCATAGTCAATCGAATCATAAATATATAATTTAATATATTAATAAGATATCTTGTTGTTCTCTAAGAATCATAAATCAGCCTTTTAACTACATAATTTTTGGTAAAATTAATTATAAATTTATTTTTTAATTTAATTAATTAATTAATTTAAAACTGGAAGTCAAGTAATATGCTATTTTTTTTTCGATGTCCTTCATTTTCATATGTACTCGACTGTAAAACATCGACTTAGTTAAAGTAATAAGTATTAATATAATTAAAAAAACACGGTGAGCCATATAACTTTGCAGATGCTCATTGATAATTACAAACTAAAAAATTTAATTAAAAATAGACAATCAATCGGACAAATAAAAATATTGATGGCACAATTAATAAAAAAAACGGAATCTTATCACATTAAACACTCTATTAATAAGATTTTCTGCGGGTTCATCAGTTCTGTTATTTTTTTAAAATTGTTTATTTACGTTATATCTCTAATGCGTATATCGTGATCGTGATCGTGTTGTGTTATGAGTTATGACGTTGTGTGTTCAGTGACTTCAGTGTTCGTTCAAGTTAAATGTTGAATTTTGAATTGATTTAGCCGAAACATGGTGTAGTCATATATTGTGGATATTAGATATGTGGATTTATAACATATAATAAGTGTTTTGTTATCTACTTGTGATTTTAAATAATTATTTTTGTTTTCGGTAAGTATTTATTTAATTTGGTTAATTTAGTCTTATAACAAAAATATTTTTTTTTAATAATGAAAACATTTAAAACTACAATTAAATGAAAAATCTTACTAAAAAAACGCAAAAATGCTTGATGGGCTTTATTCTCTTAGTCATAAAATAGATTGTGTATTGTTTTTTTTTTCTTTAAACAAACAGTTAAAACAAATTATTATTATTTGTTAAATAATACAAGATTAGAGGTGCGTCATTGTTTTTAAGAGACTTAAAATTGCTCTATTAACAAATAATTGTATAGCAAATTTAACAGAATTTATTTTAAGTGTAAATTTTTTTAAATATTTTTTTAAAATTACCAAAATGTCTTTTTCTTAAAAGATGTATTTTTAAAAAAATATATAAAGAGCTGAGTTAAGTCTACAACATCTTTTTTGTAACCTGTAGATTTGCTTTAAAAATGACTATTTATTTACTTATTTGTTAAAAAAAAAACAACTAGGTAATCTAGGTATCACTTTTTTGTATGATCCACCAAAAAAATATATCATTTTTTATCTTTATTAAGTCTTTTTAACAATAAAAATAACGCTCAGTAATTTTCAAGATTTTTTGCTGACATATTTTACAATACTACAGTATTTTCATACATATTAAAATATAAAATATATCTCTTTTAGAAAAAATCCTTTAAAATGAAGAAACCTATAGATTATACTGACAACAAAAGCCTGGGTATTTGCAAAAACATAGAAGTGTTTAAATATGATACTTACACATTAGCAAAAAGAGAAGACGGTTATTATATGGGTAAAATATTATTCTCTTCCGATAATATTGAGCTTTTAAGGAGTCTACAGAAAAGTATAACCTTGGGTCTTCCTTTGATTGTTATTAAGCGTATGAGGGACGAAAAAATTCCAATGATTAAGGTATTTAATTTTAATTTTAATTCACACGCTAAAACCTGTTTATAGTATATTTTTATTTAATAAACTAAGTTTACCAAATTAATTACTAAATTTATAAGAAACTAATATTATATTCAGAATATTTTAAAAATACTCCTACAAATATTGAAATAAATAAATTAAAAATTGTTAAATCATCAGTTTATAATTTACAGGGTGATAAACTTACAAAAAAAAATTAATGTATTTACTTTGGAATCAATTTAATTAATTTCCAATTTAATTGAGCAACAATTTTGATACTTTAAAATTATTTAATAATAATTTGGTTGCGTAACCCAAATTATTTTATTTCAATATTTTGGAAATAGTTTAATATTTTTTGAAAAATTAGAAACAACATATTTCCGTTTTTAGATTTAAAATTCTGTAAAAATATCCATGGACGTCATGATAATAATATACCCACAAAACAGCTCCGTAAAAAAACATTCCTGTTTTTATTGTGGACAACATTTATTAATGAAACATTCTACCGAAGATATGGTCAAATCTGTTCTACACTTTAAAAAAGGTAATTATGCCTACAAATTTAAAATTGCCTTACGATACAAATATAATGTATTTGATATAAATTCTTTTAACGACAAAACCAATTTTAAACGGTCTAAAACAAATGCATATATTATTAGAAGAACAAAAATTGTTTACAATGTCATCAACTTTTTAATTTACATAGAAAAACTACTCATGGTTAAGATTTTTTTATTTGTTTTTTAAAATATAATATAAAATTAATTTATTTCGGAAATAATTATTTTATTTAAACAGATCAATGCATTTTGTTATAAATTATTCGTCAATCTCTAAACTGATAACTCATCGACATTTTTCTTATTATAGCTTTTAATATTTCGCTTTTATATGTTGCTAATTGCCACAGCGTAAATATTGTAAAAATTTATTTAATGAATAATAAGCAACGTAATTTATTGTGAAAATTAAAATAAATTTTTTTTTTTTGTTTTGATTTCCAAAAAACGTTTTTTTAATTATTATTTATAATTTTATTTACAGACTTATTTTTAAATTTTATTTATCGTTTTAGGCTCTTTGGTCTACGCCGCAAAAAAATTTTACTGCGTGTATTTGAGGATTACTACCACGGCAAATATGCTCTTAATAAAGAAATGCATCAAACTATTTCAACCTATCCACAACTAAAAAAAAAGACTACTCCTGTGATCAGAAGCTATCTGCAACATGATATTCAATACATTAAAAATCGTTTGTTAAAAAAAATTAGGTTTGTTTAATGTTTGTTTATAATACAAATATTTTTTTTTTATTTCGTATTATTTTTTCTTTTAATATTTTTATTTTAAAAGTCAGTTTGTATAAATGGTTAGATTTTGTGCTTTTTGATATACATAACAATTATATTTTAAATGTTTTTTTTTGTAATTACCAGTATGTCAAAATGTATGTAAAACTCTTATTTTTATTTAACATTTAAAGCCACCATTTTAATTTTGATCATCCAGTTATATAATTCACATTATTATTTTTATTAGTAATATCATTTTTTTTCTATTAATTGGGAACTTCTTAAAACTAGAAAACATTTAATTATTTCATTATGTTTTAATTTATAAATATTAACAAAAAAGCAAATATCTTCTTAAAACATATTAAAATATGTATATATTTTTTAAGTTGCAAGGAGTTCCTAGTTAATAGAAAAAATAATAATTAAGTTCCACATTGTTCATTCAATTGTTTTCTTCCCAGTTTATATTTTTGCTCCATTTGTTAATATCTGTTAAAAAACGTCATTGTTTGTGCTTTATGTTGGGTTTTTTGTAGTAAATGTTGTACATAAAATTTGGAGATGTCAATTTTGAGATTGGTGACTTTATATGATTATAATGTACCGATTGTGACCAATTTGCTACACTTATTTGCTACACTTATATTATGGCTAAATATGTCTTATTTTATTACTATTATAAAATATAATATTTGTTTAACTATTTTTTTTATTTAAGTCTTTTTTCCTGATCACCTTCTTTTAGTAAACCAGTATTTTAAGTATATTTTACATACTTCATGTATTTATATGTTTATATTATGATACATATTTTGTTAAAATATTTAAAAATATTTCAAAGAAAATAATTAATTTAATTGGTTTTTAAATACAAATACAAATAATCTATTTAATAATTTAAATGTAATTAAATAAGCTAACAAATTTATTTTTAGTTTCAAAAAACATTATTTTAATATGATTTTGCACAAATTTAAATTAAAATAGTTTTAGTTGTTTTAAAAATGTGACTAATTTAAATAAAATTTTAATTTAATTAAAAAAATCTCTCCAAGATAAAAATTTTGTGCACAATTTTTAATTAATTTAAAAAAAATCGGCACAACAATGGTTAGTTGAATTTTTTTACACCATTCTAAACAAAAAATTGATACGTTACTGTTTTTTTTTTTATTTTAATGTCATTAAAACACTGATTTTTGCAAATTTTTGTCTCAAATATTGACATTTCAATCTTTATCATTATTTTTGTTTAATTTTATTGCCATTAAAAAAGTATGCACATTGTTTTTTTTTGCAAATTTTTGAAAAACTGCTTTGTACAAATTTTTGTCACGTCACTGCTTTTTTTAAATACGATTTAAAAATAATTATTATTTTTAATACAAGGATAGGAGCGCCACCAGTTAAAAACTGTTTAAATCAGATAGAAATAAAAAAAAATGCACAATGATTTTTTGCAAATTTTTATTACAAATATTGACCGTTTATCTTATTTTCTTTTTAATTGCCATTAAAAAATATAAACGACATTGTTTTTTTTGCAAATTTTTGTAAAACTCCTGCGTATAAAACTTTTTCACGTCACTGCTTTTTTTTTAAATACAATAAAAAAAATCATTATTTTTAATACGACAATATCAGCGCCACCAGTAAAGAACTGTTTAAATTAAATAAAAATGTAAAAAAAATTGGTACAACACTGATTTTTTTCACAAATATTCACCGTTTAATCTTTACTTTTTGCAAATTTTTATTACAAATATTGACCGTTTATCTTATTTTTTTTTGTTAATTGCCATTAAAAAAATATGCACGACATTGTTTTTTTGCAAATTTTTGTAAAACTCCTTCGTATAAAACTTTGTCACGTCACTGGTTTTTTTTTAAATACAATAAAAAAAATCATTATTTTTAATACGACAATATCAGCGCCACCAGTAAAGAACTGTTTAAATTAAATAAAAATGTAAAAAAAAAATGGCACAACACTGATTTTTTTCACAAACATTCACCGTTTAATCTTTACTTTTTGCAAATTTTTATTACAAATATTGACCGTTTATCTTATTTTTTTTGTTAATTGCCATTAAAAAAATATGCACGACATTGTTTTTTTGCAAATTTTTGTAAAACTCCTTCGTATAAAACTTTGTCACGTCACTGCTTTTTTTTAAATACAATAAAAAAAATCATTATTTTTAATACGACAATATCAGCGCCACCAGTAAAGAACTGTTTAAATTAAATAAAAATGTAAAAAAAATTGGCACAACACTGATTTTTTTCACAAATATTCAGCGTTTAATCTTTACTTTTTGCAAATTTTTATTACAAATACTGACCGTTTATCTTATTTTTTTTTGTTAATTGCCATTAAAAAAATATGCACGACATTGTTTTTTTGCAAATTTTTGTAAAACTCCTTCGTATAAAACTTTGTCACGTCACTGGTTTTTTTTTAAATACAATAAAAAAAATCATTATTTTTAATACGACAATATCAGCGCCACCAGTAAAGAACTGTTTAAATTGAATAAAAATGTAAAAAAAAATTGGCACAACACTGTTTTTTTTTCACAAATATTCACCGTTTAATCTTTACTTTACACGTCACTGCTGTTTTTATATACCGTTTACAAAATCATTATTTTCAATACGAAAATATCAGCGCCACCACTTGAGAACTGTCTAAATCAGATAGAAATTTTAAGCAACTAAAATTATTAAAAATCCCATACCATAAATGTCGCGCTTTTAGCATCGAATGCAAGTCGCAGATTCTTGCGTTTTAGGAACATATATATATATATATATATATATATATGTCAAAGATGATACATAACGTATCTAGTGCCATACTGTCAAAAATAATAATTCCAGTTTTGAACTGGAATGGTGTCGGTTAGAATTTCTAACACTTTAAAATAAACCTGGATGCTGCGATATAAATATCATTGTATACTAGGAGTTCTAAAAGCGCTCTCTGATAGAGATTTAACTATTTTATAGTGCAAACTCTGTTTCTTATATATTCCAAATATAGGGCGCAATTGCAACCACAAGCATATTTTATTGCTAATTTTTTGCTATACTAAAAGGTTTGTAAAATTGGCATATTTTATTTCTGTGGCTTACATGCTAACCGATGTTCTAACCCACGTACGAACCGAAAAGTCTTGGAGGTGTTTTTTTTTTCTATTTATTTCCGGAGTAAATTACTGCACTGCTTTTGTTGTTAGGCCTTATCCAACAACTAAGTACAAACAAATATTATATATTTATTTCTGGTCGATAGTCAACAATAAAATAACAACTTAATCTGTTTTCTTTTTGTTATTTGGTTACTAACCGATTTCTCTGTTTTTCGCATTCTTCTAGGGATGAGTTTACGTTGGACGATGTTAGGGTAGTTTTTGGGATTGGTCCATATATCATTCGAGAGCAATACATAAGCAATAATATATGCAACCTTTATGAAACTAGTAGCCTCTTTTGTTGTCGATATACAGCTATGGGTAGCTTGAGAGTCAATTATTGCATTTGCTGCCTCCCGTTGTCTAAATTTTAATACCACAAATACAATTTCACGTTGTCGCTCACCAGCAGCGTTGCCAACCTAAAATTTCTGGAATCGGTAGATTGATACAAAAAAAGTAGAAATCGGTATATATGTAAAATACGTTATATTAACAAAAATTAAAGTACTATAACCTAATGAAAAAGTTAATATAAATCTAAAAATCGGTAGATGAGGTAGAAAAAACGGTATATAAAATAAAATTTTGTGTTTTGCGCATCTTCAAATCACGGTTAAACTTGATTTCGCCAAGTAGCGTGGTTATTAACTTTATCGTTTTAGATTAAAATATTAATTTTCTTTTCATTTTTAGAGTATAAAAAGGGTATAAAAGGGAGGAAATTGATAACACTCGACTATGTAAATGAAGTTACCTAAATAGTAATAAGCATATCCTATATGATAAAATTTTTTAGGTATTATCTTTTCCTGAAAAATATCTAAATTGTTAAATTTTATCTTTATACCAATACCACTTTTGTAGAAGATGTTTACTCATTTAGTTACATCCTAAATTGTGTAGGCTTGTTTGTCTTCATTATATTTCTTCCTTTTTTACGGGATCAGTGTGTGAGCGTTTTTCGTTTGTTTCCGTGTTTCTTTATGTTTAATTGATTTTTCTGTTATTTTCTTTTTTAAAATTATTCTGATTTGGTGTACACCGTTCTTTTTATTTTGAAAATGGGATTTGGTCATAGGAGAAACTCTTTAATTGTGTTGCGTATTAAACTCATTAGCCTTTTTTGTTAATTATTTTAGCAGTATAAAACTTAATCAGAAAATTTAAGGAATAATTTTAATATTATTGTTAAGAAAAATATATTAATTTTCTAAAACTTATGTCAAACTTGAACCTTTACAGCTCCTTGCCATCAGCAATAAAATTTAATTTAGCCATTAACGAAAATTACGTCATTTACGAACGTCTGTTTATTTTATAATCATCAATCGCAGTGGATTCCCAGCTTATTAAATAAAAGTCTTCGATTCGATTTGATTGCAATTTTAAAGCGAATGAGAAAATATGAAGTTGGCGTTTCGCGATTTCGACTCTTCTATTTTTGATGTCCGTACATCTCAGATTTATTTTTCTTGGCTATAAATATTCAAAGCACCACTTGTGTAAAACTTGCATACCTAGCAAAGAATATCATTTTATTTGAATTATAGTTGCCGAATGCAGGAACGAATTTAGGGGCCTCTAAACAAAAGTTGAGTTTTAAGGCTTTTAATAAATAAAGCCGCAAAGTTTAGAGTTTCAGAAACACTACATACTTAAAAATAAATCTTGGATTATCAAGAAGAAATTAAATGTAAACACTATAAAAACATTGTGTTAGTATATTATTATAGCAAATTAATGATTTTATGAGATATTTCTCGAAGAATTTTTAAGCTTCAGACATTAGTGGTTAGTCGGCCTTTTCACTCGTTTATGTCGTAAAGGACTTTTACTTGACTCCTTTTTAAACTTATATAGATGATTTTGGTATTTTTGACGGATTTAATATAAAAGAGAAGGTTAATTATGGAGATTAATCAATTTATATTTTTCAGGCCAGAAGTAAGGAAAAAGAAAACTCTTTGATTTCTTATCAAGCTTTCGAGTCTATTTCGATTTTTCTTTGGGATGGTCGGTATTTTATTCTTAAGTTTACAGTTATATAACAATACGTTGGTTTATTTTTATAGAATGTTACCTATCCTAAGATTTACTTTAAAGTTGCAATTGAATAAATTATTTGTAACTTTATACGGATTTTAATTTTTAGGTGGCAGAAACCTTTGTGTCTTAGATACTATAATCGAAATAAATAATGTATCATTTTGTATGATAGTGGTCTTTTTAGTTTTGCATATAGCCATAAGGACAAAAATGAAGAAATAAAGTACTTTATTGCTATTCAAAATATATCCCATAAAGATCGATGATACACTTTTGCATACGTTCAAACCAATTGGTAAAATAGTTATTCTAGGCTTCAGTTGACACTTGCAAAACCGCTGTTTTAAAGGCATGGTGATGGGATTTATGTTTGTAAAAATTTAAATAAACATATTAAAATTGAACCTGGCTGAGTGTTTAAATAAGCAAGAGGCCACAAACTTAGAAAAAAAGGCGTCGATGGCTTCTTCTGGCGACGGGAATCGCTGGCCATGCATTAAATTCTTGATCTTTTGGAACGTAAAGGATTCGTTAAAACTAAGGTAGGGACTATACGGTGTATGGTCTAACAATTCGATGTTTTGATGCTCTAAAAATTCGATTGCCTTTTGGGCAGTGTAACCACTTGCATTGTCCTGTGTTGTGTGTTGCTTTGTCGTAGTTTCGCAATAACTTCTAGTAAACAAAGGTTTATATTCCAATCGCAAGTAACTGTTTCCATCTTCTAAAGCAACTGTTGATACATAACCAGATTTTGATACAAAAGTCGCGACCATTTTATTTTACACTCTTCGAGAACGGAACATTTTTGTTAGTTTTTCCTCTTCGTGAAAAACCCACACTATAAACGTTTTCTGAGCTTCCTATGTTGAACCGTTCCAATATTTTTTGACAACAGTTAAAGCCATCCGTTTTTTGCTTTTCTGGTGGCAGATGAGAGATCCAAGAGAAAACCAACTTCGTAACACCGAGTTCTTCATGTAGGATTTTTTTGGATCCAGGTCTTTGAAATGGCCAAATATGCCTCTATCTCCCAGTATGTTACACGGCTGTCATTCAAAATGAGATGATAAACCGCATCAATGACTGCTGTTTTGGTTGGACCTAGCCTGGATTCATCGCTGAGACTTGAGCGACCACGCTAAAATTCACAATACCAGCAAGAAATAGTTGTCTGGTGTTGTGCTTCATTTCCAAACACAGAAACCATTTCAGCGAGACATTTCTGTTGGGCTAATTCTCTCCGAAAATAAAAAAAAAAATATATGTTTTGGCTTAGATCCATTTTTCGACCAACTTGGTTATTTCAAAAATTCACTATTCACGAGTTTTTGTATCGCAATGGAACTCTGTATTTGTCAATAAAAGATTGAGATTAGATTTGTGTCTAAATGTTCTATTCGTGGCACCTTTTAAGCTGCTATAGGTATGCAAAACTAAAAAGACAACCCTCGTATTTTACTTATTTTCTTTATTTCTATAAAGTAGGAGGCAGAACTATGTTTTCCATTTCGGTTTTTATTAATTTATGTTTATTTATAAAAGCTGTTTTATATTATAATTATTAAAGAAATTTTTTATTTTATTTATTTGTTAAATTGTTTTTTTTTATTTTGGTAAAAAAGAGTGTAACAACAAATATTACTAAGTCCGTCTATATCAGATCTTCTATTAACACAATTTTTCCTTTTACAATTTTCTATGACGCTTTTATTATGAATATTCTTTTTGTAACAGAAGTCGTGCTTAAAATTAATTCATTCAGTATACCGATTAGATAAAAATTTTCTAGGAGTATTACGCCAGTAAAAATAGCCGTTTTTCGGGTCAACTTTGCACTAAATTTCCGATCCAAAATTTTTTTTTTATAACATTTGGGATCACTTACTGAGCATAAAATCACAAAATACTGACAGATCCAGGTGACGCTAGAGGCGTCATTTTTAAAAAACGTTTTCGGCCGATATCTTGGAAACTAAGCACTTTAGAGCAAAAGTCATAAAGACCATTATTATAGAAAATAAAATTTTGCATCTTTTGTTTTTAGTAAAATTTTTTGTAAAACCTACAGTTTACGATTTATGCCCCATTTAATGAACCGGTTTTTCGATCGCGGCCAAAAACTCTTGAAATATTAGATTAATCAATAAAATGCCTTAATTCATTTTTAAAGATCCGTTTATTCTGTACAACTTTTGTTTTAAACTTTTTTTTCTAATGTCTATACTTTTTTAGTTATAGGACGTTTAATGGAGAAATGTCGACGCTCGACGGGTGACGCGGCAGCGAAATATAATTAAGTAAAATAAAAAAATGTTTGTTACTATTGCAGGTAAGGAATTGAACTATTATTTGTTAACTACATAAACAATGGGGATATTTTTTTTAATTTATTTGTTGAATTTGTACTATTATATTCTATGCGTATCTTGAAATTTTCAACTTTTCGCTCGGTAGTCCAACATAAAACGTCCTATGACTCAAAAACTATGGACATTAGAAAAAAAAGTTTAAAACAAAAGTTGTAGAGAATAAACGGATCTTTAAAAATGGATTGATGCATTTTATTGGTTAATCTAATCTTTCAAGAGTTATTGGCTGCGATCGAAAAATCGGTTCATTAAATGGGCCATAAATCGTAAACGGTAAGTTTTACAAAAAAGTTTGCTGGAAACAAAAGATTTTATTTTCTATAATAATGGTCCATATGACTTTTGCTTTAAAGTGCATAGTTTCCGAGTATCGGCCGAAAACGTTTTTTCAAGATGGCGCCTCTAGCGTCACCTGGATCTGTCAGCATTTTGTGATTTTATACTCAGTAAGTTATCCGAAACCTAATAAAAAAAGAAATTTGAATCGGAAATTTAGTGCAAAGTTAAATGCTATTTTTACTGACCTATATGTTCTTTATTTTTAATAGGCTTTGTGTTGTCGATACATCATTCTTATTATAGCAGCCAAGTCGCAAAAGTTGTTTTTACCTAAAAATTAAAAATTAAAAAAAAAGGAATTAAAATCATCGTGTTTATGAATTGTACAACATTTAGGTCATTTTATAATACTGAAAGTTTCTAAATAGTAGTGTCTAAGAAATTTTAAATTCGTACAATATTACAAATACCTACTTCATGAATTTTGTTCAATTGCAACTTTAAAGTGAATCTCAGGATTAGTAAGATTCTATAAAAATAAAAGAACGTATGTATTAACTGTTAACTTAAAAATTAAACGTCCCAAAGAAAATAGCTCGACAGAAAATCTAAGAGTTAATATTTTCCTTACCTCTGGCCTGTGGTAAGTCACATGACAATCTTCTTTCTAAATATTACGCGGTGCGTAGATGTTTATTTAAAACAACCGATGTTGATCAATTACACGAGATATATCACTTACACATAATGGCTTTTTATCTACTTCTTTAACAGTAAATGTCATTTATACTCATTGTCACCTTGCAGGGTAAGTAAGCTATAACGCACAGTTGTGTGTAATGAAACGTCATGTTGGAATGACGTTCCACCAGATTTAAAAAATGTATAATGCGATCTGCTAGATTTTGTTCCATAAGGATACACAGACTAAATAGAAAAGCTTTTTTTATTATACTTAACAGAAAATACTACATTTTCAACTGTTTATAAAATACAGTAAATATGACATTTTCGGAACAGCGCACGGAATTTTTTTCCCGATCCCTATTTCCGTGCGCTTAATAATAAACATATGTAATATGTCTATAGCAACGATTTATTTATTAATGACATTTTATTTTCTGTCAGTGAAAATTAAGTATTTATGTATTTATTACATTTTGCAAAAATGAATTCAGATTGTGAAGAAAATCGGGATATTTCCGAAAATATCTTACAACGAGCGGCAGAAGTGAGTGCAGATTTATTACCAGTGAAATCCAGGTTGAGATATGAACAAGAATATAACAGTTTTACCGAATGGCGGACTCAGAAACGAATCAAAATTGTGAGTGACGATATTCTTTTAGTATATTTTTCTGAAAAAGCCAACACTATGAAATCCTCCACTTTATGGAGTCGATTCTCTATGTTAAAGAGTTGTTTGGCAATAAAAGGAAATACTCACCATCAATATCCAAAAACGATTGCTTTTTTGAAACGACAAGCTGTAGGATATATACCAAAGAAATCCAAGATTCTTACAGCAGAACAAGTAACCAAATTTTTATGTGAAGCTTCAGATGGAGAATATCTACTAGCAAAAGTAATTTTAGTGTTTGGCATCTTCGGTGCATGCCGCAGAGATGATTTAATACGTTTGAGTTTAGATGATGTGGAAGATAATGGGCGTTTCCTTGTCGTGTTCTTACGAGATGGAAAAACTCACAGGTCAAGAAGTTTTACCATTACCAATGAAAATTGCAAATTCGATACCTGTACAATTTACCGTAAATACGCAGATCTCCGCCCTAAACATATGGAGAGTAGAAGATTATTTTTTGCATACCGAAACCAAAGATGTTACGCTCAACATGTTGGGTGCCATACTATCAGTGGTATTCCAAAACTTGTTGCAAAATACCTAAAACTAAAAAATCCCGAAGAATATACCGGACATGGGCTAAGGCGCTCTTCGGCAACCATGTTGGTGGAAAGCGGCGGTGATTTGCTCACTTTGAAAAGACACGGAGAATGGCTTTCTTCCAATGTAGCAGAAGGATATATAGAAGAGTCCATACAAAGAAAAATTGAAGTATCACGGAAGTTGTTTAGCCCTTGTAACTTGGAAACTACAACATCTGTAACAGTCAATCAAGAGAACCAAAGCACACACGAACACTTCGCTTCAACATCTTTAGCAGAGTCTTTAGTTCAACAAAAAGAAATGCAAAAGGGATTGAGCTTCAACAATAATACGAATTATACAATAAATATTACTATTAATAATAACGGTTCTGTCCAAAATTAATTTTCTTAGAATTACCGACTTGTATTTTTTTTTGTTAATTTAAGTTGTATGTACTTACATTTTTACTGTTTTAAAAATAAAAATAAATATTCCCGATTTTCTTAATAATTTTTTGCGATATTTTTTGTTTATGTTGATTTCAGGTACCTAAGTATAATAAAAAATATCGTTCATTACTCGTCCAGAAATGGATTTTCCGTTCTTGCATGACTTCCCGTGTTCGGCTGCGCCTCACACGAGAATTTGTCACGCGCGCACGGAAAAATCCTCATTTCTGTACTGGTAATGAAATATAATATTTCGCGCTAGATCTCAATCGTTTATGATAAAGAAAAAGATACAGCCTAATACTTTTAAGAGCAAGTAGTTTTAGATTTTAACAAGAATATATCTACGTTAATATTATTAACGATCTAATATTAAAAAAACTATCGAATACTATTTTGAAAAATTCATATACAAATATTTACATTATTAGACGTATGTAGCAACAGTAGGTATATCTACAGGGGTCGGCACTCGAAGTGTTACTAAATAAAAATGCTGTAATTTTGTCAATTGTGATTTTATTCGTTTAAAAACTTCAGTATATATTAAAAACATTACACATTTAAAAAAAAAACATTGTTATTGTTCGATATAGCCACCATTAGCGCGGATGACAGCATCGAGTCTGTCCGGGAAGGCTTTACAGGCTAGGCTGCACGAATGTGATCTGATGGTATTTTACTCCATTGTCGGCGAAGAGCAATCTTCAACGCGTCGACTGTCTCATATTTTTTTGTTGACACTTTGGCCTCCAGAATGGACCATATAGAAAAATCCATTGGATTTAAATCCGGGGAATAGGGTGGCCAATGTTGTGAAGAAATGAAGCTAGGAACTTTCTCTTGTAGAAACCGTTGCGTTTCACGCGCTTTATGGGATGGTGCCGAGTCTTGTTGAAAAGTCCAATGTTTCCCCCCGAACTGTTCACGTGCCCAAGGCAACAGAGTATCATTTAAAATGTTTTCACGATAGGTTTTTTGATTTACCTTTAGGCCCTGCTCAATGAAAACGAGTGGTGAACGTCCTGTAGCAGTTACAGAGGCCCAAACCATCACTGCTGCAGGTGCTTGCAATCCGCTGATCTAAATTATCCGTTGACTTGCTTTCTAACCACACACGATCGTTTTGTTTGTTTACATACTGCTTAACCGTAAAAATTTTTTCATCACAAAAGACCAAATTTTCAACTTCGCCACCAATGTGCAAGCGTTTTAACACTTTGGCTCTTGCTAAACTACTTGGCTTCTGTGCAGGTGTTAAATCTTGTACTTTTTGTATTTTATAGGGCTTCAATCGTAGTCCATTTTTAAATATGCGTCCCATGCTACGAGCAGATACATTAAGTTTTTTTGCTAATTGAACTGCACTTTGTCGCGGATTTCGTTGAATTCGGGCCTTCACCTTTCGAACCATTTTTGAAGATGTTGCTGTTTTGTTATGTCCACCTCCATGACGTATTTTGATGCTACCAGTATCATTGTAAAGCTTAATGGTCCGATACACAAACATTTTGTTCACCCGTAAATGTTGCAGCTCCTTATCAATGGCTGGTTGTAATTTACCAGCCAATTACAAAGCAACAACACTGTTGCGTTTAACTTCCATGTTAATAACTTTTTATAACTCGAGAATAAATTGATATGCTTTCGTAAGCTTGTAAACAAGATATTTGACTGTCAATTTTAAAAAAATGAGCACGCTGTCATCGACACTTTGGTTGCTATAGCAACGAGAAGTTGGTAACACTTCGAGTGCCGACCCCTGTATATTATATTTTTGTCATTCATTACAAATAAGTGGTAAATTATGTATAAACATAACATTATTTCGAATAAACAAATTCTTATTCATACGTTGAATACAGTAAAATTTAGTAATATAAAAGAACCCGACAGTTTTAATCAAAAAATTATTACAGAATTTTTAAATTATTACGGTCCTGAATTCATATCTGGATGATTATGTTGGTGAAGTAAAACCAAGTAATTATGTATTTAGCAATGAGTATACAAGATTCACGAGGAATTTAAACATGATTTTATTAAACTGCGAAATCTGCAAATCTGCATTATTTCTCTCAACTCGATAACAAGATTACCGACTTGTTTTTCGTTGAAAACCTACCAACAATTTCAATTCGGTTACGAAACTCATGTTTTCTGTTTTTCCTTTTTTTCTGCTCTTATCGTTTATTTGATATAAAATTATTTATTATACAAAAACTTCAAAAGAAAGTTCTTAAAGTAAATAAGAATATAAACAAAGAATTCAAAAAAACTAAAAGTATTAAGTTACACCAATAATACAGAGTGGACGTAAAAAGTCCCGCTCATTTTTAATTCTTGCAATATATGAACGTGGGGATAAATCAAACATTTACAATTATTAATAAAAAAAATTATCAGTGGTTTATAGTCTAGAGTCTAGACTCTAGAGGTAAAACCAATCCAAAAATGTTAACCGGTAGAGTCATGTTATACATTGGTTATACATTGGTCCTTTAGTTCTCTATCCAACTGTTACTTTATATGTTTTAATTATGTCTGTCTATTATAAAACAACTTTTTTTATTATTGTAGACTCCTTTTAAGTCGATGACATCCATTATAACACTTTATTTCGTCTAAGTGTTTGCTAGTATTCCTTTTATTAAAATTTTATCTGATGTTTTTACGTTGGTGGGATCAAAAGATATTAGATGTAGGTACTAGTAATATACAGTACAAAAGTAAATATATTGTGAGTTAAAGTTAAAAATGTATTAGCAAATAAATTAAAGTGTTAATAAAGGTCAGTTCAGTGTTCTTTTAACCAGCAACTTTTTGTATAAATACAATCCTAGCCATCAAACAACTTTATTTAATGTCAAATCCTTTATGATTTTTAGAGAGAACCACGTCATTGATTTAACAAAAGCTGTATGAAGTATATTTTGATAAATTTTTCTGTATTATTCGTTCCAAGTTTGTGCAGACTAAACCTTTCTTATCTAAATGATTATTGCTTTCATTGTATTATATTACCTGGTTTTGATCTGCACAAGTTTGAGTGCACAAATTCTAGTATTCTTAAAGGTAATAAAAACGCATCCTTTAAGACTGTTATTATATATAATATGTGGGCTGAAAAAAGTGTTTTTTAATTACGTTTACAAAAAATATATATCTTTGCTTTCATGCTGCGGTTCAGTAAAATAATTAAAAAGAACCGTTAATACCGGCTGGTATAATACAGATCCTCTTACGGTTTTGAGCTTTAAAGTTTTGGCTTAGGTAGCCGTTACGATTAGTCTGTCCGCACGAACTTGGGAGGAATAATAACCATTGGACTTTTCCTGTAGGTTTTAACTTACAAGAACTGTTCAAATCTGTTGAAAATATAATATACCTTATATTTTAAAACTACCTTAATTACATATTTTTCTTGATTTTACGAACCTCTTCCCACAAAGAATTGGACCAAAGTCTAACAATTAACCTGTTTACATTAACTCAACTAACACAACTTAATTACCTCTCGAATAATGTCATTTTTGGTACCCCAATGGGAAACATTTTTTTGGTAGGTTTTTGAATTTGGTTGCTTTCGAGTTGCTGGTTTGATCATAAACTGACAGTTAATACCTATGCTATTTCATTTTGGCCAAATTTTTGCATCATCTACTAATGTAACTTTTGTTTAAAGAAATTGTTTTTCTAATTTTACTTCTTCGACAGATCTTAATGAAAAACATGAGAACCCACGCGCATTTATCTCTTTATTACAAGTACATCCTATTTAGTTTTTGGACAAACAGTCTTAAAAGGTATATCAAAAGATAGGTATTTATGGAATAAAACGATGATCATTAGGATAATACGTTATATTACTTCTGTCGAAGTTTAAAACTGTCTCTTTAAAACTCTTTTTGCCAGTCCCAAAAGAAAACCCGAGAGTCCGCGAGCATGTATCTTTTCACAGTGCACCCGATATAATCGAACACTTCACTACTTTGGTTCAATTTCTTTTTCTCTTCTTTAAGTATCGTCTCCATCGTGGAGGTTGGCAACAATTTCGGCGAATTATGGGTGATTCTTAGCTTCTCTCAGGAGTGTATCAAGTCCTGCCCAGTCACGGATGTTCTTCAGCCACGAACATTGTCTTCGACCAGGTCCTCTGCGATCCTCTATTTTTCCTTCCATGATGAGTTCTGGAAGCTCGTATTTCAGGTGCCTTGATATGTGGTCTTTTTTATCTTAATTGGATATCTACCTTCATTATCCAAGCCACAACTTCATAGAACAAAAATGGATACACATAGCAGTTGACGAATCTGAGTCTTGTTGCTATTCTGAGGCTCCGATCGCTTAGCAAGTTCCTTATCTTTAAGAAAGTTGCTCTTGCCATCTTGAGTCTTAATACTATTTCTTGGTTTGATTCTAAATAGTCCGTTATCCAACAACCCACGTATTTAAATCTTGATAGTGGTTCAATTGATTTCCAGTAAATGTTTGTTTGTACATTTGGGCTTAGGCTTATGACTAAAACATTAATCTTTGTAGTGTATATATATTTAGGCCAAGCTCGTCGCGTTCTTTAATTAGTCTGTTTACTAGCATTTGTAGGTATTCTGCACTGTCAGCTAATATCGCTATGTCATCAGCGTACCTTATATTGCAGAGATACATAGATTCTGAGTAGACATTGGTTCAATATACCGTTTTCACAGATACGAAGTCTATTATTAATTTTTTTATCTCTACTACATTTTTAAGTCCCGTTTAATTCAGCATATATCATTATTTATATACTTTAGAAATTGAAAAAGTACTTTTTTTGGCGAATCATTAGAATTATTAATTAAGTTATGTTACAAAAGAAAATGGAATATATCTATTTCTATACGCACCTATTGATTTGTTTAAGTAAATACTGTTACATAACAACATAATTTAAAAGAATACAATGATAAAAGCGAAAAGATCTAACTGTAAAAGTTTAATTACTATGATATTGTTTAAATATAATTAGTATCACATTAGACGTGCCCTAAAGTAAGATCCTATTTATGGTTCTACAAACGTCTACCTTTCAATTTTCAGATACTTTTGTTAAAGATACTCATAAATATAATACCTATAATTTAACAACAATGTATGAAAATTATAGACTGAAGAAACATCTAAACGTTACAGCCTGACACAACGAAATGCTTTCTATATTTTAGCACAAAATTTATTTTCCTTTTAAAAAACACACATGGCCCAACAAAGCCGCAGTGTACGCATATAAAACGTACGCAAATATATTATTTCTGATATTTACCAGATAGAGTCCTAATTGAATTCTCCACGGGAGGCACGCGAAGCTAAATATGCATAATTTGTGGCTCCTCCGATTTTATTGCCCTAATCTCCATTATATCAGTTTGCTTTACTTGTATTAAATTTAATTTATATCTTCTTTGAAGGTTGCCTACACTTTGAAAAATCTTTATTGCTGCATGTCGTTTCTATTTTCTCTGTGGTTAATGTCTTGCTGTGGTTTTACTAATTACGTTTAAAAATTGATTTATGTCCGACACAGTAGTTGATAAAGTAATATTGCACGTAAATCAAATACACGAGAATATATCTTCGATAGATTTTAGTAGTAGTTTCACTCCCTTTAAAAATTAACACTTCTTTTTATAGAACGTTTGCGATATTACTTTTCAGGTAATTTTTCGATTTAACAATTCAAATTCATGTTAATTTTATTGTAACTAACTTCAAAAATAGTTTAGAAGAAAACCAAAAACGTTCTATTAAAGAATTAGGTAAAGGGTATATTATACAGTTTTAAATACACTTAAAAAAATGGAGGCAGTCATATGCCCACATAAGTAATAAATAAAAACTGAATTTTGTAATTACATTTTATCCAAAAGGCATATACGTACAATTGCACAACAAGCTGGTGTGTATATTTGCATGAGCGTACACAGGCCACTGTATATATATACACATATATATTGTAACGAAATATCCAACTAAGGAAAGGACCTTGAAGAATATGTCGCCGATCTTCAGAATCGAATGAACAATATACATAACTTGGTTCGAGGAAAGCTTCAATTGTCTAGTGATCGCACTATGGAAAAGAGTTAACAAGTTGGAGATTTAGTCTGGTTCTATAACCCCCGACGGGCATTTGTCCCAAATTACAGAAGAACAGGGAAGGTCCATACACCATCAAGAAAAAGATTACCGATGTTATTTATCGGATCGTAAAAATTCCCAGAGGGAAACCTGTCGTGGTCCATCATGCCTTACCAGGAAAACCACAGTGGAGGTGTGAAGCAGCTCCAAGAAGATGATTTGGCTGGCTCAGGGAGTGTGCGGGATCCTGATTTAGGAAATAACATTCCAGGAGGAATGAATCTAAGGAGGGGGCAATGTAACGAAATATCCGACTAAGGAAAGGACCTTTTTATAAAATACTGTTTCTAGGTTATTCGAGAATGTTCTCTCTCTTTCTAATGTGTACCTATTGATTAGGTTCGATTTATGTTTCGCGTACATTCTAGAATATTAATTTGTTGTATATAAGGGGATGTATGGGTAGTTATGGGGAGTCGAAATAATCTGAATAGTCCATTGTTTTATCAATCAGTTTAAACGTTATCCAGCAGAGTTTTGTGTATCTTAACAATTTTGTGAATAAATTGTGTTAAAATCCCCATAAGTGTTTCAATATATATAAAGATGAAAAATGATACAAGTATCTTGCGTAATGTTGTCAAATTTGTGCATGGTTAGAATTTCCTAACTCAAATGCACATGATCCGTGCGACGTACATATAATTATCAACCAGTCTATACCAGGGCAAAACCAACTGTATATATATATACAGGGTGTCCCAGAATTAACTACGGAAACTTCGTATACGTATTCCTTGATGACAAATAATTAGGGTCTTTCCTATAAAAAAATTTTTTTTAGAGACTCCTGTCAGAGTTATAACCCTTTAAAGAGGGGTGGTAAAATACGGTTTTAATTTAATATCTTCTGATTGGTCCAAGATAAAAAATTAAAAATTTGGGTGAACATCATTTTTATAAAGACGCATTTCTCCAGCCACTTTTCACCTGCCCTACCCCATTCTAAGGGTGCAAATCAAGGAACCCCTCTTAATATTTTTTTTTGTAACTTTCTAAGCAATTAATATTTGCAATAACAAAAAATTATTTTAGTTTTGATTATTTAGAAACTTTTTTGTTCCTTGTCGTTTTTTGCGAAATCGTTTCGGTTTGGAGTAAAAAAATAAAAAGTAGGACCATGTCAATTGAGTATCGTGTATCGCGATCAAGTAGCGCACATTTTACCACCCCTCTTTAAAGGGTGATAACTCTGACAGGAGTCTCTAAAAAAAATTTTTTTATAGGAAAGACCCTACTTATTTGTCATCAAGGAATACGTATACGAAGTTTCCGTACTTAATTCTGGGACACCCTGTATTTATAAATATATAACGAACGGAGCGTTATGACAGTCTTATATTGCACTGGGTTAGCAAAAGTGTTGGGTACTTGGGAGCAAAGGATAGAAGGGAAACAAGTGTCAAAAAACACAAACAACGAAACTCACACAGGAGTCCTATCGCCATTTGTGTCTTCGGCCCCTCAAGGTTAACAAATATTTTTTTAAATTTAATTTTTTTATATATATATATATATATATATATATATATATATATATATATATATATATATATATATATATAAACTGCTATTTTTCGAACCAAAAAATTATAAACAAACAAATCGAAATTATCGGGTGTGGGTTCGGTTGTAAATAAATCAAATTTTCTTAAATCTCAATATTTCGCCATTTATTTACGGCTTCATCAGGAGAAACTACAATTATTGACAATGCAAATATTTTTATAAAAATTAGAGTTATATACTTACAGAATAATGAAAATGAATATAAAACTATATAAACCATGAAACGTTGGCACTAGTATAAAATCTAATAAAGTTAAAGTAAATGAGCAAACATTCGGTATCAATAAAATATATATGAACAAGAAGAAGGCAAAAAACAACACACTTGCTTAAATATATACAGGATAGTGACAAGGTAGAAATCAATTCTGTATTAGAATATTTTCCGCCTGTTATTTCAAAACATTGCAATAAATACTACTTAATTTGTTAGTGTCTGATTTATAATTAATTGCATTGGCATTTTTCGTTATGCGGTACATTTCAAGAAATAATCTCTTTCGGTAATTAGGTTCAAATTTTAAAATTTCAACATTGCCAAAATCAAATTGGTGACCAGTACTTTTTTGGTGTTCTACTACCGCACAAGTATTTTTTCCTTTTTTGCAATCAGTTTTGTGTTGTGTTAATCTTTGTTTGAGCCACTGAGAGGTTTGTCCTATGTAACAGCTATCACAGTTTTGACATGGTAGTTTATATATAACATTAATATTATACAACATTGGCGTCTGATCTTTGGTTTTGGTAAATAGGATTGAATTCTTTTTTATATTGTATTTTGAGACTCTGATGTTAGTATTTTTAAATAATGAAATAACATTATTTGTTAAACCATATATAAAAGGTAGCTTTTTGAAGTTAATCACCTCATCAGGGGGTTTTTCTAGTGGGTCATTATAAGAATCTGTATTAAAGATAAGTTTTTTCAAAATATGGCTTGGGTAACCATTATTGATAAAAGTACTATACAATTTATATAGGTTTTTATGTAATAAATTTTTTTCACATATTTTTGTGATTCGCTTTTTCATTGCTGTTACAGTATTGTATTTCTGACTTTTGGGATGATTAGAATGATAGTTTAAATATCTACCAGATGAAGTGGGTTTTTGATAATAATCAAGAGTTATCATGTTATTTTCATTTCTAATCACTAGTGTGTCAAGAAACGGTACACTATTATCATTTTCAATCTCAATGGTGAATTGTAAATGTTTATTGAACGAGTTGAAGGTGTTTAATATCGTTTCAGTCTTAGTAGAAGGAACCGCGCATATTATATCATCAACATATTTGTAAAGGAATGGTAAGTCAAATGGCAGAAGTGGAATTACTTGGTCTAGCAAATCATCCAATACAATCATGGCTAATATAGGACTCATCGGAGAACCCATTGGAGCTCCAAAAACTTGTCGATAAAATTGGTTGTTAAAACTGAAGTAGGTATTTGAGAATATAAAATTTATGAGGGTTAAAAAATTGTTTTTGGAAATAGTACAATGATTTTTAATCAAAATCCAATTAGACTCTAAATTTTTAATTATCAATTCACAAGGAATGTTGGTGAACAGTGACACAACGTCCAAAGAAATCAAAATATAATTATCAGGTAAAGTGACACCTCTGATTGCGTTGACAAAAGTAAACGTATCGTTAACATTGTAGTTAGTGCGGTCGGAAAAGCTGTTTTTTAATATATCTGCTAAAAATGTTGATATGTTATAAGTTGTGCAAAAAACATTCAAAGTTTGTTATTTGCAGGTGGTGACAAGGTATTAATTAATAAGGTAGATAAATTTATTTCTATTTTAAGTTTTAAAACGCTATCTCTAGAAATTCTAATAACATGCAGAAATATTGCTACTATTAATTCTCGAATTTTAATCATTAAATCTTAATAACGTGAACTGATTCCGTTACAAGTTTTATTAGATTTTGAAAACAATGTAAAACATACTTATAACTTCAATTTTAACATGATAAAACAAAGAAATATTAAAAAATTCAACATATTGAGCAACAAAACTCCAAGAAACGAAACTAAGACTTTTGTTCAAAACAGCAAGTGGTTTAAAAATTTATCAAACGTTGATATCCCAATAGAAATTTCAGATTTTCTATCTCTTGGACCTAAGTTTGGTATATCTTGCACAAAAAATGAATTTAAAATTGATACTTTCTTAGCTGATATTGAAAATATATTGGATGATTTACCTGATGAAACAAGGGACAATTTAAGAGCAAAGACCACCAATTTAGTAACGAATTATATGAACAGTTCTAAATCACAACAGGTCTCTAGGTTTCATGGTATTTTCAAAAAAACACAATCTTTCTTAAAGTCACACCCTGATCTTTATATCTTACAATCTGACAAAGGAGGTTGTACAGTTGCAATGAATAAAGATGAATATGTTAATAAAACATTAACTGAACTTGATGATTCCACTACTTATGAACTTCTTGTTAAAGACCCAACCACTAGCATACAAAATAAGTACAATGAAATATTACTTAAATCGGAAAAAGAAATCAGTGAACAATTATTTAAAAATTTTGCTATTTATAATTCATCTTTTCCAAAATTATATTGCTTACCAAAGATTCATAAATTGAATGTACCTCTTAGACCTACAGTTAGTTCTGTTAATTGCACAACTTATAACATATCAACATTTTTAGCAGATATATTAAAAAACAGCTTTTCCGACCGCACTAACTACAATGTTAACGATACGTTTACTTTTGTCAACGCAATCAGAGGTGTCACTTTACCTGATAATTATATTTTGATTTCTTTGGACGTTGTGTCACTGTTCACCAACATTCCTTGTGAATTGATAATTAAAAATTTAGAGTCTAATTGGATTTTGATTAAAAATCATTGTACTATTTCCAAAAACAGTTTTTTGTACAACTGTCATTAAAAGTGACACTTTTAATGATAGCAAACAATGTTAAAAACGATTGTTTACATAGCAGCGTGTTAAAAATACTTTTAACACGTTGCCATATAAACAAGTTTACTTTTAACACGGTTTAGTTTACTTTTAACACGGTTTGGTTCATTGTCATTGAAAATTCGCTCGTTTCATTATCAAAATAGGGAAGTTGTACAAAAAAAATTGTATGGTATTTGTGTTAAAAGTGATTTTATTTTGTTCGTGAAATTGTTCAATTCGCTCCGCTCATTTCACAAACATTTTCACTCACAAAATAAAACCTCACTTTTAACACTCATATCATAAATAACTATTTTAACCCTCATAAATTTTATATTCTCAAATACCTACTTCAGTTTTAACAACCAATTTTATCGACAAGTTTTTGGAACTCCAATGGGTTCTCCGATGAGTCCTATGTTAGCCATGATTGTATTGGATGATTTGCTAGACCAAGTAATTCCACTTCTGCCATTTGACTTACCATTCCTTTACAAATATGTTGATGATATACCTAATATGCGCGGTTCCTTCTACTAAGACTGAAACGATATTAAACACCTTCAACTCGTTCAATAAACATTTGCAATTCACCATTAAGATTGAAAATGATAATAGTGTACCGTTTCTTGACACACTAGTGATTAGAAATGAAAATAACATGATAACTCTTGATTATTATCAAAAACCCACTTCATCTGGTAGATATTTAAACTATCATTCTAATCATCCCAAAAGTCAGAAATACAATACTGTAACAGCAATGAAAAAGCGAATCACAAAAATATGTGAAAAAAATTTATTACATAAAAACCTATATAAATTGTATAGTACTTTTATCAATAATGGTTACCCAAGCCATATTTTGAAAAAACTTATCTTTAATACAGATTCTTATAATGACCCACGAGAAAAACCCCCTGATGAGGTGATTAACTTCAAAAAGCTACCTTTTATATATGGTTTAACAAATAATGTTATTTCATTATTTAAAAATACTAACATCAACGTCTCAAAATACAATATAAAAAAGAATTCAATCCTATTTACCAAAACCAAAGATCAGACGCCAATGTTGTATAATATTAATGTTATATATAAACTACCATGTCAAAACTGTGATAGCTGTTACATAGGACAAACCTCTCAGTGGCTCAAACAAAGATTAACACAACACAAAAGTGATTGCAAAAAAGGAAAAAATACTTGTGCGGTAGTAGAACATCAAAAAAGTACTGGTCACCAATTTGATTTTGGCAATGTTGAAATTTTAAAATTTGAACCTAATTACCGAAAGAGATTATTTCTTGAAATGTACCACATAACGAAAAATGCCACTGCAATTAATTATAAATCAGACACTAACAAATTAAGTAGTATTTATTGCAATGTTTTGAAATAACAGGCGGAAAATATTCTAATACAGAATTAATTTCTACCTTGTCACTATCCTGTATATATTTAAGCAAGTGTGTTGTTTTTTGCCTTCTTCTTGTTCATATATATTTTATTGATACCGAATGTTTGCTCATTTACTTTAACTTTATTAGATTTTATACTAGTGCCAACGTTTCATGGTTTATATAGTTTTATATTCATTTTCATTATTCTGTAAGTATATAACTCTAATTTTTATAAAAATATTTGCATTGTCAATAATTGTAGTTTCTCCTGATGAAGCCGTAAATAAATGGCGAAATATTGAGATTTAAGAAAATTTGATTTATTTACAACCGAACCCACACCCGATAATTTCGATTTGTTTGTTTATATATATACAGGGTGTTTCTAAATTGATGCGAAATATTTTACAGGGTGATTTTTCAGCAAAAATTAAGGGGGGTCTTTGATATAAATTTTTGTTCAAAATCGCTCTCCCTCCAAGTTACAGCCCCTTAAAGTTGAGGGAAAAAAATTGTTTTTATTTAATATCTCCAATATGGAAGAATTTAGAAGAATGAAATGTAGCAGATAATTGATGCTAATAAAGTGGCATTTTTTGACAATTTTTGTAACCCTGCAATGTTTATACAAGGGGGTGAAAAAATCAACCCTTATGATATTTTGCACCAGAACTTTTTTATTCGTCTAAATTTTCCTACTTAAAAAATTGATTTAAAAAGTGAGACTTAAACTGCAACTTTTTTATGTCCTGACTATTCCTCGTAAAATTGTTAGTTTGATCACAAAAAAATAAAATAAGTTACAATTCGATATTACTTATACCTTTTTCACATAAATCCAGAAGCGTTATTGTTTGTTAAAAATAGAGTAAGCAGGTGTCAAATAATGTCACAATTGGCAGATAATTATTGCTAATAAAATGACATTGTTTGACGGTTTTTGTAGCCCGCAATGTTTATACGAGGGGGTGAAAAAATCATCCCTTATAATATTTTGCCTCAGATTTTCCTAGTTAAAAAATTGATTTAAGAAGGCGGACTTAAACTGCAACTTTTTTACGTCTTGACTATTTCTCAGTAAGTTGTTTCTTTGACCATAAAAAAATTAAATATTAGGTACTCATTACCATAATTCTTGCCTAATTTGTATAGGAACATCTTCAAGAAGAGTGGGCAACACTTCTTCGAGGAAATGGCCGTAGTCGTTTCCATTTAATCTTATTGGTAGAAAATATGGTCCAATTAAATAATCATTAACTGTTTGTCATTATGATATCATTCAATACTGGCATACTTTATTTTTTTTTAACAAACGATAACCCCTCTGGATGTATGTGCAAAAGGAATGAGTAATATTTTATTTTTTTTATGGTCAACGAAACAACTTACTGAGAAATAGTCAAGACGTAAAAAAGTTGCAGTTTAAGTCCGCCTTCATAAATCAATTTTTTAAGTAGTAAAATGTAGACGAATTAAAAAGTTCTGAGGCAAAATATCATAAGGGTTGATTTTTTCACCCCCTTGTATAAACATTGCAGGGTTACAAAAATTGTCAAAAAATTCCATTTCATTAGCAATAATTATCTGCCCATTATGACATTATTTGACACGTGCTTACTCTGTTTTTAACAAACAATAACGCTTCTGGATTTATGTGATAAAGGAATTACTAATATCGAATTGTAACCTATTTTATTTTTTTGTGATCAAACTAACAATTTTAGGAGAAAAAGTCGAGACATAAAAAAGTTTCAGTTTAAGTCTGTCTTCTTAAATCAATTTTTTAAGTAGAAAAATGTAGACGAATTAAAAAGTTTAGAGGCAAAATATTATAAGGGTTGATTTTTTCACCCCCTTGTATAAACATTGCAGGGTTACAAAAATTGTCAAAAATGCTATTTTATTAGCATCAATGATCTGCCAAATTTCATTCTTCTAAATTCTTCCATAGTGGAGATATTAAATAAAAACAATTGTTTTCCCCCAACTTTAAGGGGCTGTAACTTGGAGGGAGAGCGATTTTGAACAAAAATTTATATGAAAGACCCCCCTTAATTTTTGCTGAAAAATCACCCTGTGAAATATTTCGCATCAATTTGGAAACACCCTGTATATATATATATATATATATATATATATATATATATATATATATATATATATATATATATATATAAACAAAGTGCCAAGAAAATGCGTATTAATATAAACAAAAGGGGAAAATTATTGGGCATGTACGCAAAAAGGATCAATAAGGCCACGAGTAGGAATGGTAACCGCAGACATGCATGTTTCTGGCTCATTAGCCGTCATCAGTGCGGCATAACCAAGTAGGGTATTGCACTTGGCTAGCAAAAGTGTTGGGTACTTGGGAGCAAAGGATGTTGGGGAAACATGTGTAAAGAAACATAAAAACAAAATGGCGATAGGACTCCTGTGTGAGCTTTCGGTGTTTTTGTGTTTTTATGTTTCTTTACACATGTTTCCCCAACATCCTTTGCTCCCAAGTACCCAACACTTTTGCTAGCCAAGTGCAATACCCTACTTGGTTATGCCGCACTGATGACGGCTAATGAGCCAGAAACATGCATGTCTGCGGTTACCATTCCTACTCGTGGCCTTATTGATCCTTTTTGCGTACATGCCCAATAATTTTCCCCTTTTGTATATATATATATATATATATATATATATATATATATATATATATATATATATATATTATTTATTTATAAATAAAAATAGACGAAAGACAAGAAACATCATAATGTCATATTGGGATCAGATAATACATACTAACAACATTTAAAAAATAATTTTACACATGCAGATAAGAATCAATCAAGAATAACACCGATTTCTCATAATTAGAATTTAAAAATTATGTAGGGTTGAATAAATAAACAAATTTATTATTAAAACATTGGTTTAATGCAAAGAAAAACTACTTTTTCCAATGTTAAGACTAAATTTGTGATTTAAAGGAAAATCAGCTAAATATTCAACATTAGGTACAAAAAATGTTGAATGTTTCTTTAATAATTTGTACCAGTATGAGACCCCATATTTATCAGAAAAGAAAGATCCCCAATTATTTGAAATTAGATAATCCTTATCGTGATGGAACCATGAATATCCAAAAATACGTTCTGCATCTAGCTCTTCGCATACGGCAACAACGTCAATGTTGGCAAGGCTATTTGGAGCGTACACATCTTGGATAAGGTTATCACCGACATATAAAAATTTGGGCTTTTGGTTGTAGCATAATTTTTCCAAAACTGTTTTTAAACCTTCCCAACTTCCATTTGAATATACTCCTCCTGGTTGTAGTTGTGAGTCAGATATTTTGCCCGCTTCTGCAAAATTATCGAGAACAACATGAAAATCTCTTCTGTAATTAAAAAAACCTGGCTTTCTTGCTCCAAATAAAACAAAATCAAAATATTTACGCCAATTTTCACCTAGGGCATAGGTTGCTGTTATATTTCCAATTCCTGCGTATGATCCTGAAATCAAAAATAACTTTTTCCCTGCTTTTTTTAAATCTATTAACCAATTTTTTAACTTCTGACTACATTTACGGTAATATCTTGAAGGATTTCTTTTTAACTCCGGGTAGTATCCTCCTTTATTTTCCCAATAATGTTCTGGAATAAACATATGATACAATGCATCCGTTATATCTGACCAAATGTCGGATAATTTTTGAGTACAACTTCTCTGTTCTATAGTATCAACAGCTCGAGCAAATACTAAAGAATTTGCAATATCAAAATAGTCTAAAGTTACTCGCATTTTTTCTCGATAAGAAGTATAAGCTTCTGTAGGATTTACTATAAATGAATCTATAAATTCTCTATGCCTAGTTGGATAATATTTCATTAGTTCTGCGTCTGATAACCACTTAGTACCATGAGCAGCTTTAACGATTGTTCCATCAGATGATACTTTTAATACGTTACCAAATTCTTCATCTATTATTAATCCTCTCTGAATAAAATTGGTGTCCACTGGTTTTGACAAAAAGTCTGGTAAATATGATTTCTTATTAATTAAATAATTTGATATTAAATAATATTCCAAATCTATTAAATTTCCAAGTTGATACCTTGCTAAAGTGTGATCTAAATCCAATCCTATGCAGTCATATGTTGCAATATTAAACTTAAAGGAATCCATTTTACTTATGCTTCTCAAAACGAAATATGTGATCATTTACAAACACATAATTCATCAAACTAAATGTTCTTGTATAGTATGAAAATTGTTGGTTTTTAAAAATTATGGATCTACTTTTAATTAATTGTTTAGCAAATATTGTTTACATGAATTTAGGTTGGTGAAACACAACATAATAATGACGTTGTTAATCAAATTTGACATACTGTAATCGTAAATATATAAAAATTATTGCTACGGTTATCAACTTACACAATACAAGAGCAAAACAAATTAATTTAAATGTAGGGGAGAGTGGATGAAAGATACAGTTTTTTTAAAATATTTAAAATTTACTGTTAATTTATAAAATGTGCATTGATATTATAACAAAAAACATAATTGTAATATTTAAATGTTAGTTTGAAAAAAAAAGTAGAAATCGTCTCTTTCGAAACAACTTGTGATTGAAGAAGCAATCGAATAACTTTTGTTGAAATTTAATGCTCTTATAGCAACATCATGACAACGCGAATGCTAAGGATATTTGATTATATGAAGGTGTGCCAAAAACAGTGCAAAAAAGTAAATCCCATTTAAAATACATTGTTACTTCACGCACTGCTGTCTTTAATAAGAGTTTTCACGAACTAAAAATTGATACATAATATGAGGTAAAGTAGATAAACAAAATTTTAAGAAAAAGTAAAACCAAAGTAATTTTGGTCATCATAACTAAATCTTAACCTGGATTTGCTTTTCTAACCCAATAAACATGTCAAATAGAAAGAAGCAAACTATAATACCAGTTAAAACAAAAGTAATTAATAGCCCCTTTCTGTCTACTTGAGTCATGTGTTAACTTTTCACAGATTTTACATTTTAAACATTCTTCCTTAGTATTAAAATATACACCATTGCAAACAACACACCGCTCTTTATTTGCATTTGTATCTTTATTTACTTTTCTAATTGATGATAAAGGGACATAGGTAATCACTATCAGCAGTTAAATCACTCGACTGGTTTTTTATTTCTTCCCTTCTTTTTGATTCCTTACTAAAAGTTTTATTATTTTCTCCAGTTTTCAGTTTTCAGTTTTAGACTTTCTTTAATCTTAAATTTTACTCCAAGCTCTTTAAAGCAAATGCAGCGATTATTGACTACCAATATCTGTAACAACTACCAGGATAGTTAGAATTTACTTAACTAAAACAGTTTTTTATAAATTACTTGAAATAAAAATAATAAAAAAATAGCTGTTGGTCGCCAAATTTTTAACAACGAGTACCTCACAACATCTAATAACCAGTACAGGAATCAATATTTATTTATACGCTATTTTTGTATTTTATCTTTCATTTGAATACACAAAAAAATCTATTTTGATTTCTCAATTCATTCTTTGAAGTTGACGTGTCAATATATTTTATTACAATGGATAAAAGCGAATTTTGTGCAGTGATAAAATTCTTTGTTTATAAAGATTAACAGCAAAAAAGGTGAAAGTGTTAAAGGAATCTGATCCTTAATTTCCAACTGTTCATCGATGAGTTTTAGAGTCTAAACATGGTCGTACAAGTGTCGAAGACGAACCACGTAATGGACGTCCAAAAAGTGCAACAACACTGGAAATCATTTAGCAGGTTTATGATATTGTTTGTGAAGATCCTAGTTTGACTAAGAGTGAAATTGCTGATACTATAGGCATCTCAGATGAACTAGTACTTGATATGTTACACAAAGAATTACATATAAAAAAGCAGTTCCGAAAGGTAGCGCCTAATTCGTTAACAAATAAAAAAAAATGAATCGTAAACAAATTTCACAGCGTAATTATAAGAAAATTAAAACTGTGCGTCTTTTTATAACTACGGATGAGACTTGAATAATTTAAAACAAGAGCTCTTAAAGTGAACTGAAGCTGGTTCTTTTTCTCCAAAACAGCTAAATGGGTTTTGTTGATTGGTTGATTATCTTGAAAAAGGCAAAATAATTTACGCTGAATTTTATTGCAACTTTTTGGTTCACTTAATAAAAAAAAAATCGTGAAAAAAGACCTGGTTTACAGAAGAAAACAATCATTTTTCATAAAGACAATGTACGTGTTCACACAAGTTTGTTAATGATGGCTAAATTAAAATACAAATTGTTTGAACACCCACCGTATTGACCACATTTGGCTCCCTCCGACTTTAACCTTTTCAGAAATTTAAAACAATTCCTTTGTGGAATGCGTTTTTCGTCAACTGAAAAAGCCCTGGAACAAAATTTGGCAAAGCATCCGGTAAATCATTACAGAAATAATATTAAATTACTGAAGGATCATTGAAATAAGTATGCTCAAGCTGGGGAAGATTATATTAAATATAAAAAACAATTTCATTTTAAAATAACATTCTTTCATTTTTGATTTAAAATCTTTTTAACCAACCTGTAGATAAACAACTTATATGTTAAAAAAATATGAATTGTAAAATAAATGCAAATAAAATCGTAATTTTTTCCATTTTTGAATTTAAACATTTAAATAATGTTTCCCACTTCTCCCATTATAGATTGTTATACAATATTTTATTACTAATATATTATTATTAAATAGAATTTTTTGGTAACAAATTAATTAATTTAAAAGAAACAACTATAAAAATTGATAAAAATTAAAAAAAAACATCTTTGTCAAATATTAATGAAAAAACTGGCAGAAACTTTTTACAGGTTATAATGACTTTGAAAAATTTAAAAATACCTCTTTTGATTTTATTCCTTATTCAAACTATAGACAATAACTTTAATAACGATGTTTTACCACTACAAAACGTAATCCGAGGTTTTTTGAGGTTTCCCTTGACCCAAGATCGACCTGTCTCAGTTTAGAAAGAACGTGCCAAATGGTCATTCTTAAACATGATAAAGTTGCCACATACAACTCCTAAATAAAATGCAGGAATCATTAATTTGAAGCCATGCCCTGAAGAGGACAGTAAGTCCTACAGCAGGGTATAGGTAAAATATTCAATTATTATCTAATCTTAAGAAAAATTGTACCTTACTTAAAACAACATTTTACAACGTCACCCATGTTAACATCAAATACTGAAATTTATACTAAATAATAAACTAGGATATTTGCGATTTCCAAGTAAGTTTAATTTTTAAAAGACATTGTGTGGGGGTTTTTATAGTTCCACAAACCTGCGATCTCTTTCTATCCTTAAACCGTTTGGCTACGGATAATCCAAGCGGTTACTTGGCGTTTTTGATCATTTCTTGTTTAAACTCATGTCACCTATCAAATTCCTTCTTTAACAACATTATGACGTTAATGAAATAGATTATTTATCAAATCAACAATTGAAATAATAAACCCACATTTTTGTGCTGAAATTTATATTTTTATTTATATATTATATTTATATATATATTTTTATTTAAGAAGAATTTAAGTAAGTGTCTTATACAACACAAGAATTTAAATAGTTATTTGTGACACAAGGACGGAAAATGCCATTTTGTAAGAGCGAGTAAAGTTGTGTAGCCGAGGGGCGTAGCACCGAGGCGAAACAATACGACCACTTGCAAAACATTTTGCGGACGTGTAACACACACTATTTTTTGGTCCGACCAATTTTTAATATATTCAAAAGTTCAAAAACTGTTTACTTTGTGACAAAGATTAGGTGTATATTGACATTATTGACATCTATTGCACGATTAAAAGAATTAGTAATAAAGAATGATTTTCTGATAATCGATTTCAGGATCCTTAATTTTTATACATACGAATACTGTGCTAATAAGCAGCACAGTAAAAATTGTTATATTGATAATATTAATATTAATATCTAATAATTTAATATGAAAATAGCAGAGACATTATAGTTCAATGAGTAATAATAAAATCGAAATATGTATTTTCATAATCGAATGATAAGTATCTGTAAATTGACATAAATGTCAAATTTAAAATAAAAGTTGTGAGAGAAATTAAATGTAAGTTTGAATCCTGCTTACCTTTAGAAAAAGTTATTAGTTTAGTATATTTTACGCTGTTTTTAAATAAATTTAATTAAAATTTGTAGTATTCATTATGTATTTTTGATGACTCATAGCACCATCTGTTTAGATAATCTAAAAGCTACTTTGTCGGCCTAGGCCGAAAAATGTCATTTTCCGGACGATTTTGAAGTAATTAATAGTATTGTTTCTGGACGGAGGACCAAAAATATTATTAAAAATGCCAACTTATAATACCGGGCCAAACGGTTTAAGGCGCTGTTGGCTATAAGTAGAGAGCTTAGTTTCGATTCGGGTATGCCATTTTTTCAATATACTTCTTTCTAATACTGTGCTTTAGCGACCACAATTGAGGTGTTTTTAAGAGATAGAATTATGCAGTTTACTCAAATGAGCAGCTTAATGTAAATTCCAAATGAATTGGATTCATGTAATATCGATGGATACAATAGTGACATCTTGGGTTTTTTACTTAATTTTATTTGCTTTATGCCATCGTTTACTTTATTTATTGTACTTCTTTAGTCAACACGGGATCTTCTAATACCAATATAAATGTTAATTTTTTATATGTCGAGTGTTGCAGGTGATCCATTCATCGTAGCCTTAGGACCAGTGTAGTCATTTGCTCCATATGTCCATATACATTCAACGTGGATGTCAAGAATTGCCACAAACTGCAGTTGTTATTGTCAATTATCGTAAAACGGTTACCAGGAAACAGAACTTATTACGTTTTGATTATAAGATTTTCCATATATAAAAATGACACTCAATGTTTTGTTTTTTACAAAATGAAGGTAAGCATCTTAAAATAAGTAGCAACTAATAGGATTATTAAAGACAGGTTAAAAGTAAACATAATATTTTATTCATGGATTTGCTAATTAAAGGAAAAAATATCTGCTTCTAAATATTTCTGTTTCTTTTAATATTCTTTAACATCCTATAAAAATAGTGTTTTACATATTTCTTAACAATTTTTTTTATATGAAACATTTTAAGAAAAATCCGTTTTTATTACAAATGTATCAAATAAATAAATAAAAGGACAATGTTACCAATTTAAAATTTAAAAAAAGACCTAGTATAGAATCCCGATAGAGAACGACCTTCATCGAGCTGGTTAATGGACCAAACATATTTTTTATGTAATTTAATATATCAAAAAATATATTGCATATGGGTTGCCTATCGAATTTCAGTCCAGGATATTTTTAATTAATTTTTAAAAAAATTTTGTGCGACTGAGAGATCCCTACCAACTGTCCCATGCGATAGAAGAGGACACAACATAACAGCGTTTGTATCCCGGCCTTTTAAAGAGAGAGAGTGCGCATGCTCTCTACTCTTAAAGACAAGAAGGATAGCGATAGACGCGTACATTCTGAGCATTATTTGGGAGTAGTTTCATATTAAAATAAAGGATTGGTTTTAATTTTTTTTTTCAACCAATTAAATATATATGTGTATATATTTTGTTACATTAAAGTATATAATGTCCATTTCATCGTTTTTGGCCGATTTGATATTAGAAACCACTGAAATAAGATTAAACTGTCATCCAAGTTACCAATGGCGGAGAGTTTTTTTTCTAAATTAGGTCGTAAGTTTCTGAAACTATCAGTGTGGTTTGACATCTACAAAAATATGACATTAATAATTATTAAACTCAACCCTTCAACAACGAGCCGTACATGACGGTTACTAGGAATGTGAATTAAGTCAAGACTTTCGTATTGAATACTTTTTATCCACCGGTGAAACAAGATGCAGATACGTAAGTGTTGTATTAAAAAACAAACATCCTCATTTAAATTTCTAACTTGCCTATATCTGAGAGAGATGTAACTCTAAATTTACTTCGAGTATGATTTCTGTCATCGGCCAAAATCGGTGAAATGGACTACATAAATCTTTAGTTAATAAGAAGGTTATAGCAATACATAGGTAGGTATATAATTCTAATCTTGCAAATTTTATTTCTTTTTTTTCCTATTTAAAAATATTAGCTGAAAAAAATTAAAGCAATTTGCTCTATATAATTAATGTATCTATAGATATATACTGACAAATTAAAATCAATTGAAATTATTGAAAACAATTCAAATCTCAGCTGTTATGTTGTGTCCTCTTCTATCGCATGGGACGGTTGGTAGGGACCTTTCAGTCGCACAAATTTTTTTTAAAAATTAATCAAAAATATCCTGGACTGAAATTCGATAGGCAACCCATATGCAATAAATTTTTCAATATATTAAATTACATAAAAAATACGTTTGGTCGATTAACCAGCTCCGTGAAGGTCGTTCTTAATCAGGATCTTAGACTAACGAATAAATGTTCTACAGCTCTATATTTCTGAATGTTAATAAAAATATATGAACTTTTCTGTTTATAGTGTATCAGTTACCGTTTAACAAATATGTTATTTAGAATAAAATTTTGTTGTTAGTATTTAATAAATTAGTTATATAAATACTATTTATATAACATATAACTTACCTTACTAATTTAGTATCTCTTCTAAATTCTTTAGATATTATTTTATTTCAATAGCATCCAGTTTTGTCATCTTTAAGGCGTTTATAATGTTATTGCTTTGAAAAATGTCATCGAACATTCTAAGCTGTTACCATAAAAGCCATACCGACAGGGAATCCCCATATTTAAGGCATTATTTACGATTTATGATGGTTATTGTATTCTCATTCTCAGGTAAGCTCAAGACCTACGTGTCAAAGCATATGAATATGAAATTAACCATAATAGAGTCAGATACCGGCATTCAACTAAACAGTAAATATCGAAAAGTGCAAATAGTCACAATAATATAATTGTTTGTACAACTGTTTTTAAAATGCTACCTTTACGCACGTGTACAACTTGTATATTTTTAATTTTCAAAGTACACAAAAATACTCAGTATAAGAATACCAAAGAAACCAATCTTAGAAATTTTCCAGATTCTTAAACTTTTTAAATATTTCTATGTTGGATGACATATTTGGTTTAAGGAAGCGAAATTTATGAAAATATATCGCATGCCATATGGTGTCTCATTCTTAGTCCTATCACTAAAATCCACTCCGTAGGAGCAAGACGTAACCCTGCAATAAATTAAAAGGCAGACAATTAAAGTTTGTCGGAAATAAAATAAAGTAGCGGGAAGAGAAAGGTGGCGGCACATACCAAAAGTTTCTTTCGCACATATTCTTGCAACATATAAACACACGCAGCAGGAGCGACAGGAGCAGCAGGAGTGCGTATGCCGCCCGGAGGAGAATCGACGATAATTTATACGGTTCTCACAGTCGTTTTGACACTTTGCCGTTGCTACTGCTGGACGGTTATTTGCCACGAGCTACACATACTTATACAAATAAAATGTAGCTCTACTTATATTACAACATACAATATTTACACAAAAATATAAGGAATGTAAAAAACAAAATTAAAAAGTTATATACCAGTGTATGATAAAAAGTAATGCTTTTATGGTGTTATGTTTCAAAATACAGAAGAAAAAAGCCGCTTGTTTTTTAATCTAAATTTCGTGATAAAATAACTTTTAGTCGAGGCAATGAATCATTTTCGAAAACTAAACGGCAAGACGGATTTTAATGCTTCTTTTTTCATTCGATTCGTGAGAGCGTCAGGAAACTTTAAGACCTTATGCGATCATGAAATATTAACAAATTGCATTTGTGCATACAAAAAATGTATTCTTAAAGTGCATCTCAAACAGAACTCGTTATTTATGGTCGAAAATGATTCCAGTTTTATTATTCAGAGTTTTTTGGGGTCGCTGAAAATAAATATGACATTTGAAGTGATCTCCGGAGTACCTAGTGCCCAGTGCACCTACTATTTACTTCGTCTCCTGAAGATTTTTGTGGTTATATGGTTATAAAATAAGTCAAAATTAATACTCAAGGCAAGGGTTTTTAGGCTCGCTGAAACCGAATATAAGATCGGAAGAATACCTACTGGTTACGTCGTCTCCTGGAGTTTTTAGTGATATCGTTATAAAATTGGTTAAAACTCAATAATCTGGGGATTTTGGCTCACCGATAACAAATATGACATCAAATGTCATTTTCGCAGTACCTGGTGCTAATACTGATAGCCAAATTAATCCATCGGAAAGCCTATAGAAAGCAAATGAAGAAAAAAATAATGAAATTTTAACATCAATTCATATATCTATTTTTTTAATTAATGTATTTTAATAATACAAAAAAAGAATTCGAATTAAAATCCACTGCCTTGCATATAAAGTATCTTGTAGAACATTAAAACCAAAAAGTTTGTTTTCAGCAAGCCAAAAAACCCTCAAGTATGAAATTTTGAATAATTGTATAACGATATTACCAAAAACACCAGGAGCAGCAGAGGGATACAGTGTACCAGGTACTCCGGAGATTATTTCCTGTGTTATATTTATTTTCAGCGTGCTAGAATACCCCCAGGATTGTGTTTTGACTAATTGAATAACGATATTACCAAAAATCTAGGAGACTACGTAAATGAATCGAATGCAAAAAGAATTTATAAAATCTGTCTTTCAGTTTAAATTTCGTAGGTTAGTTAGGCCGATTTTAATGCTTTATTGCATCGACTATAGCTTTAAAAAAATGTCGATACTAAAAGACATGTTTCATTGTCTGGTTATCAAAAAGATATTGAAGATGTATTTCTAACGTGATCAAAGTACGATTTTAAGTTAATAATTATTATGGTAAATATTTTTAGCACAAGATTTTAATAATAATTTTATTACTTACATTCTAATTTTCTAACGTCTCTCTAGAGAGTAATAACCAAAACTAGAATCTAAACTCATAAAAGTCTAAAGTTGAAAATTCGTTCTTTTCTTCTTTCTTCAATTAAAACTTGGTAAAATACATAGGCCCATAATCGTTTTACATTTTTATATTGCATACGTTTACACTCCGTTTATAAAATCGATCTACTATTATGATAAACCGACATAATTTGTAACCTATAATTCCTTTTATATTTTAAATAAATTATTTTAATTGACTTTCATGTTTTAAGATAAATGTCGGTTCTATACTTGGTATATTTTTACGGTTTTATCGTTTTTTAGTCCAAAAAAGTAAAATGCTTCAAAAGCAGTTATTTCCTGCATATGCACAATAGCATTTAGGACAGAAAGACAAGAATTAGATTGAAGAAACTTTTCTGCAACTTTTCTGCCTCGCCACGATCAATTAAGTGTTCAAAGTTTTTTAGTTCAAGAGAACACAAAAACCCTTTTGCGAGACCGAAGACGGAATAACCCACATTAGGTTTGTTTCACTGTATAAAAGCTGTAGGTTTTAATTAAACCATCATCCATAAATAAATTTTTCAATAAATTATATTTATATTGCCCCTTAAAGATTGTTAAAGACGTTTTTACCATATGTGTCCATGTAAAGTTTATCCAGATGAAATTGAAATGCTAATCAGATTTATGATTTGACCAGAGCAACTTTAAAAGAACCTCATTGTATAAACGAACCAAGTAAAATTCCTATTTAATTTTGCTAACTAACATCAGCAGTTACCAAGTAAGCTTTTTAGAACCTCCCCCTAAACACTCGCAAGCTTCTGTACACCAATCAGCGCACGCACTATTTGTGCAACTAGTTAATATTACTTAATGATATCTGTATTTAATCTCCCAGTTTTTTGCACTGATGTTTTGTTCATTAATTGTAAAGACAAATTTTATTATATATGGGTGAATATTTCTGTGTTTGTGTTAATTAACATGGCATTTTGAAGATCTTTTAAAGCCCAAATACTTCCTAATCTTGAATACTGCTCGCATGTTTGGGGTTCGGCGGCTCCGTCAAGGTTTGGAGTTCTTGATGCAATACAGAGAAGGGCAGTTCGACTAATAAACGACACCACTATCACCACAAACCTAGCCCCATTATCCCACCGAAGAGCAGTGTTTTACCGATACATAAACGGATTTTGCTCAGAAGAATTCCGCTCTATAATGCCTCCACTTGCCAGACCAGCCAGAGCAACGTGACGTACCAACATGCACCCTTATACTGTTCAGTGCCCGACATTGAGAACGGATCGATTCGATCGTTCCTTCATCCCCAGGGTCTCCAGATTGTGGAACTCCTTACCTCCCCACGTCTTCCCCACTCATCCTAACTTGCAGGCCTTTAAATCCCAAATTAATAAATTACCTCTTCTGCCCCAATAGATTTTCTCGGTACATTTGTATTTAGGTCTATACCTACGAGGACATCCTTAATTAAAAAAAAGATAGTGAGTGTTATTCAAGTTAGCAAAGAATTAGTAAGAACGACTACAATGGAGAGATATTCTTTGTAGTTGTAAGTGCCACCAGTCGACGCCTATCGAAGCTGTATTGGGAAAACTTTAAAAGAAAGAAAAAGTTTCCAATCGTAAGTAAATTTTATAGTTTTAAATTAAAAAAAGTTAAAAATGTTTTATTTTATTAATCATTTACCTTATTTTAGTAAGTCTAATGAGCTTAAACATGATTTTATCTTATATAGTAATTTATTATTAAATATTGTTTTAATTACTTGTATTTTTATGTCATAAATCCAAATAGAGTTTTTTTCATTTTCCTGTTTTTATTTTTTTTTTGTATTGTTTTTTAATTTCTTTAACTTTTATTTATTGCTATTTTGTTAAATTCCTTTATTTCATAATATACTCTGATTGTTCTTTTTTTCTTTTCCGATTTAAACATTTTCGTTTAAATCATCTGGTGTAAATGAAGCCGATACTCCTGCTATAAAATCAAATATAAGCAACTTGGCAATGTCTTAATGGTTGTTTAAGTTGACGTGAATAGAGGAAAGTGGAGTTATTCAATAAATCAAAAATAAACTGATTACGAAAATTAAAACATTATTGAAGGGGATATTGTTGGTTGCTGTCTTTTTTTGTCATAATTTTAACGTCTTAAATTCGTTTTTAAATCAGATTATTTCTTCTATATTTTTCAAGTTAAACCTTTTTTTAACACATTTTAAACAGGCTACACTGCTACAGTATACACAAGCATAAGTTTTGTACAAAAAAAGGAAAGTTTAAAATGATTAAAACGTGAGAAATAGTTTTAAGAGATTCCAACGTTATAAGTCCTTTAAGTGTTAATGTTAATATACTGAATAGAGACCTTGTTTATAAATCTTTATACACAGCTTAACAAAATTTAAACAATTTATATTAAAATGAATTAATGATTCCTCTAATACTATAAAAACTAAGTATTTAATAATATATAAATAGATCATATAATTATGCTACATTTTTCTTAATAATGACGTATATAATCCATTTCACCAATTTTGGCCGATGACAGAAATCATACTCGAAGTAAATTTAAAGCTACATCTCTCTCAGATACAGACAAGTTAGAAATTTAAATGAGAACGTTTGTTTTTTAATACAACACTTACGTAACTGCATTTTGTTTCACCGGTAAATAAAAAGTATTCAATATGGAAGTCTTTACTTAATTCACATTCGTTTGTGATCGCGCAGGCATTATGTTGTTATATTGAAGTTTTATCTTATTTTTTCAATTTTCGTTTTAATGAGTTTTGATATAAATATATAATATTTTCATAACAAATTTTAATATAACAATATAATGCCTGCGCGATCACAAACGCGAAAGCAGATGCTACGCGCATGCGTATAAACAAAATAGTCATGAGTTTGAGAGTGAGAAACCAATCTACAGAGTACATCTCACTCGCACTCAAGCGCATAGATAATGCTGTCGCGCTTACACTTACAGGATAACTTTAATGCGTCTGGAGGGGGGCTGATTGGCCCATGGGGTTGGTCTGGCTGCATACAAAAGGTATTAAAATACTACTATGAATATTATATATAAAAATTGGAAGTTAGAAAATAAAAAAGAAATTTTTTATGCAAATTTAAAGCGTCTGGCGGGAGTTACCGCCCACAAGATGTGTCTGGCAATATTGGATTATGATTTCGTACAATATTTTGTAAAACATATCCAAAAAACAGCTGTTAGAATTTAAGGAAAGTAAGCCATATTTTTATGTACCTTTCTTACCTGTTACCTGTAAAAGGGCCGGGTAATCAAGTTAGCGGGTATGCATAGGTGCTTAAGCATACGTTACCCGACACATTTCTCATAATTTTGAGAGTTAGAAAATAAGGAAGGTCTGGGGGCCCCGGGATCTTGGACTATTAAGGTGATATACTCCAACATTTTGGCGCGAAACCTAGAAAGAGCAACGATACTCAAACAAACCCAGTACAGAGAATAAATGTAAAAATTTTGTCAGGTATAAATTTACCCCGATATTTAAAACAGCTACTGATTCACCGAACTGTACTCGCAGGTTCATAGTAGAGGGCGCTTTAAATCAACGAATAGAATATTTTAAATCTGTATTGCGTTTTTCTCAAAAATTTCAAAATATTTTGATATGAAATTTTAGTCATGAATAGTTTGTTTCATTTTACGTGGTAGACGCATGTTTTTAGTACACAAATTTTTTTTTTCTCTATAAACCATCATAATTTTCTTTAAGCTATCATTTATTCAAAATGAAAGTATGCGTCTACCACGTAAAATGAAACAAACTATTCATGACTAAAATTTCATATCAAAATATTTTGAAATTTTTGAGAAAAACGCAATACAGATTTAAAATATTCTATTCGTTGATTTAAAGCGCCCTCTACTATGAACCTCCGAGTACAGTTCGGTGAATCAGTAGCTGTTTTAAATATCGGGGTAAATTTATACCTGACAAAATTTTTACATTTATTCTCTGTACTGGGTTTGTTTGAGTATCGTTGCTCTTTCCAGGTTTCGCGCCAAAATGTTGGAGTATATCACCTTAAGGAACGCGCTGCGCAGCCTATTGAATCTTTGGAACAAACGATTCACTTCGAAGCAAAAGTGGTAAATTTGATAGAATGGCATTTTTTAGTAATTGAAAACTCATTATTTTGATTTGTTAATACCATATAGTTTATCCCATTTTAATAATGATTTTGGAAGTTACACCATCATCAGTCCATAATGATTTTTGTTATTATTTCCAACAATGATACCTACTTAAAAGTCTTCTTCAATTGTTCACGCATTTTGTAGCACGTATTATTACTAACAATATATACTAGGTACTAATTATTACATTTACTTATAATTTGTTTAAATGAAGCTAGTTCTAGTATTATGTTATTCTACTTAGTGTTATATTTTCGGAATCGTCGATAAAAATCGACATAACACTTCATTCCTAAAAATAATTGCATTTTTTTTAAATACAAGCAAGTTAACGTACATCTCTTAAAGTTTAGTCTGTTTTACTATTAACATACTGTGATAATTTTTCGCTTGACTGATCTTTTAAACTAAAGACAATTTGCCCTCAGATTATATCTGTGTAATTTGAATCTGACTTCCCACACATCACACACGGGCTTAGTGAGACCGTGTGACTTTTTGCATCATTTTCGGCAGGTGAAAACAATGGGACATGCTCTTGTACTTTAATATTAACGATGTGCTACTATATCCATTGTCTTTGGTGCTCATCTTTCTTGTACTTTCTATTCAGCACATAACACGCACAATAATGTCATAGTGTATCGTATGCACGGTATTGTAATCGAAATAAATGACCTGATAAATTAAAATAAAAATTAATAAAAAAGCTTTAGTCAGAGACAATTAATTTTATTACTATATTATATTTTCAAATTTAGTTTAAAAATATTTAACTTTAGCGAATCCGGTTTCGAAAAGAAATTAGCGCATTCTTCGTTCTAGTTTTTCTTTGTTTCATAGAATATGGCAAGTGTATTTTACCAAGTTAATTAGCGGTATATAATTTTAATATGGAAATATTAAGTTTTTGCAAACCTGAAGTCTTGAAAACTGTTTTTTTTATACTTATTTCTAAGTATAATTAGCAAGTTTTTTGACTGTTTAACAATTATGTAAAAAACAAAAACGTAGTTAGTACTATCGGAAAATAAACTTACTGTAAAAATTTAATTCCGAATGTTTATAAAGATAATACTTATTATATATCAAAATATTGATGCTAAATAATTGGGTGAACAGTCTGTTTCAAATTCTTTGAATGATCTTAACTATTGAACTCAACAATGTAATTGAATTTTTTAGGTTTACCATTATTAACAAATTGTATTCACAAAAAAATTGCCTTTTGGTTAAAGCATTTGCCTTAAAAAGTAATTTCTTTTAATGAAGAATAATTATGAACCTCATCATTACAACGAATCATTTATTTCAATGACTTCAGGACAGTTACAATTTAAAATATACCCATGATATGTATTTTCCTCAGAGGGCACTCTGTCCGTGACTCTTTGGAGGAAATCGGTTGCAATACAAAAAAAAAGATCCTTATAAAAAAGTCGTACCAATTTTACAAACATTAGCAGTAACCACGTAAGCTTTTTAGAACCTCCCCCTAAACAATGGCAAGCTTCTGTACAGCAATCAGCGCATGCACTAGTTGTCCAACTAGTTAATATTGCTTAATGAGATCTGTATCTGTATTTAATCCCCATTTTTCTGCACAGATGTTTTGTTCTTAAAAAAGTTTGAGTTTTAGATCAATTCTTATAAAAAAAGTCGTACCAATTTTGCTGCATCCGACTATCCCTCTAATAATATGCAGAGAATACCGCAAGTAAATAAACATATAAGGTATGAAGATAGTTAAGAATACTGGTCGTAAAATGACTAATTATGTCGGTCTATGAGGAGTTATTGACTGCTTAAAAACATCCGAATCCTAGACCACTTCCTAAAACCTTATACCTACGGTTAAATAATCAAGTGTTCTCGATATTGCAAAAAAAGTATCTCTCAGTTCCGATGACGAGAAAGGTATCTTGTGCTGAAACCGATGTAATATTGAATCACTACTCCAAACCTTAAACTGGATCAAACACGGATGTTCATATTAGGTTTTATTAATTAATAATTTTATCAGTTCTAAATTATTGATTACATTATGTAACATGTATTTTTTCCAAATGATATTTGTATTAATAGCAAAGTTAGCTATATTATTTGCATTAAACTATATAGTAGCCACATTTGACAATCTACACATATAACATATTACATCGATATAGAACTAAAAAATATGGTTAGATTTTTTGTCTGTCTGTATGTTTGTGCATTAAATTACATAAAAATTTGAATGCGGTTTTCACAGATGTTTTTGTCTTCTTTCAACTTAACATCTGGTGTATAAACATTTCTACCCACCAACCCCTTTAACGGGACAATAGAGGGGGTCAGATTTTGTATGAAAGTATCTCATTGATCATTGATCCATTTAAAAGTACCATATAATACACAACATGCATACATACGTGCTATAATTTAGCTTTGTTATTCGAAACTAGATGACGCTACGAGGTTATTAAAACGCGCTATCGTTGTTTTTTTATCACAAGTACAGATACAAATGACTCACAAATTACTATCTATATCTTACAACTGATTAGGTCCAATGTAGAACTGTCATAGATCAATATTATAAGATAGTCATAATCGGTGTTGTATGATTTATTATTATCAAAATTTGTTCAGGGGTTGCAGCGGGATTGACTGACAAACATGAAATTTTAAATAAAAAAAAGTAGTTAGGCCAGACTTACTTTACTAAGGATATACCTACAGAATGATTAAAATTAAATTTTTATATGTAAAATAGACAGTCATTAAATCATTTGTGAATGTTCCAATTCCACGCGACCACGCGGCCAAAGCCGCGGGTAAAAACTAGCATACAATAATACTATGCTATGCTTTTTGTACGCTACCACAGCACTTTAATAGTTTTATCTACTCCTTTAGCAGTAAATGTCATTTATACTTATTGTCACCATGTAGGGTAAGTAAGCTATAGGTAACGCACAGTTGTGCGTTATGAAACGTCATGTTGGAACGCGTATTTATGAATGTAAAACAAAATATTTTGCTGTTTTAAATACTTGTTACATTAAAAAATGTTTTTTCAGCAAATATCTAGACCTCACAATGTTATAAATTAAAAATATATAATAGTTTTTATTGAAAAATAAAACAGATTTAAGCAACATATATTACATTTTAAATGATTATTTAATCTAGTATGTTACTTAATTTCACTACTTTGATAAATGTTATTTTAAACGTCAAATTTCGTCATATATTTTTTTAGAGATATCAAATATTTAGAATTAAAATATTGAGTCGTAGATAAAGCATAGTACGTAACTCGAGTGGTAAGAGGTATTACGTACTCGTGTAATTACGCACTCGCCGCTACGCGGCTTCGTGCGTAACTTTTCCACTCGTACGTAATGTCCTACTTACCACTCTTGATACGTAATATACTATTAGATTTCAGTCAGTGTAATAGTGCCTGCATCGGTAACATTGCTTTTGATAATAAAAATTTAGGGTTCTTTGTAAGACCAAAATAATCTGTCTAAATTACCTATCCGAAAGGACTTTTCAAAACTTGCGTTTCATTATCGAATGTTTCTTTCGTTGCAAATAGTTTTTAAACGATGAATGCGTTTTTATTTTGGTTATTAAGCTATAACGATTATCGAGACGTAGTTAAATATTAAGTAAAATAAATATCCTGCATATAAAGTTTTTTTTTTTGGTATTTTTAAAATCTATCGGAAATAAAACTGGATGCAAGAGAAAAAATTGAAAAATTGTAATGATTGAAGTTGATGTAACAATAGCATTGTTATAGGTTGCAATAAGACAGATGCTATATTTTTTGCACGTCACTACACCACCTTCTAGTGTACTTTGCTCGACCTTTACCCGTAGTTAGTTAGATAAAGCATCTGGAATGATGCTTTTGATGTAGGTAAGCAATTGGTGAAAATTTGCAGAAGCAGTATAAGACTCAGATCATCTGTTTAAAGTATCGACCACAAAGAACTTTCCAAAAAGTGAGTAAAAACAACATTAAACTTTCATGTCATTAGTGCTGTAATTTTGGTGCCAATAGTAATATTATGCGCTGTATTTATTTTTGATTTTAAGCCGTGGCAAAAATCGGCAAAATGCACCTGCTCTCAAACGTTCGATTATTATTTTTAAAGAAGCACTTTACTAAAAGTTACCTTTATGTAATTCTATTTAAGCTCTCGGTCTGCATTCCGGTCTGCTTCGTTGTCGCTGACTGGCAGCGTTAATAACCTAAAATTTCCTAAATCGGTAGATTGGTACAAAAAAAATTAGTAGAGATCGGTTAATTTAAAAACGGGCGGCAAATTTAAATAAGTGTTTGTTTAATAAAAAAAGTATGTTTAATTTAAATTACAAAAAGTTAAATAAATATGAAAGAAAATTATAACTGTATATCGGTAGATTTACTTCCTAGTAGATCTACCGAAAATCCCTAGTGTTGGCATCGCTGCTCACCAGTTCTCACAAGATTTCAAAAAAACCGTTGGCAAACTGATACGAAATGTGAATCACACAACTTCAAAGGCGGTGCTCAGAGTGATTCTGCTATTCTTGTCTATATACGGTGTCCATAATTATTTCTGGCATTCGTTCTGGTTTATTTTAAATTTATTTTAAGACGGCATCGGCACATAGGTATGTTTAATACATATGAAACGTGTCTTGTGAACTGGGTTATGAAGTTTGTTGCTAAGAAAGCATCAAATTTATTGTGGATATCAAAATCTCAATTTAGCCCAAATTTAACGCAAAAACCCTTAGCCCTTCGCATGCGTAAAAAAAAATAAGTAGGAAGAGAACAGAAGTCCGTGGGATATGGCCATACGGGAGAGACGGCCAGGTCAATTATTTTCGGTACTAATAGCAAGATGGCACTAGTTTACGCTTTTACCAGTGAGAAAAAGTAAAGTTAAATTAAATAAAAAAGTAAGTACAAACTCTTTATCTGTGTTCAAAATGTAATTTTTTTTAATAGATCCTCATTTTACCTCGTGGTGAGAATACTTCAATGGAAACAAACCTCTTAGTTTTTATGTTTTATCATGTTAAGTATAATTGATTTATTGCATTTTACTTTTAAATTGTAAGTAATGCAGGGTCATTCACTTTAATTCCGATATGACCATCTCTACCGGAGAGATGGCCATACGATATCTGGTAAAGATGGCCTTATCCTAAAGCTAAAGTCTGTTCGAGAGATTTCAGCAAGCATTAACGACGAAGATGTACCAATACTCTGCGATTTGGATAATTATACCAAAAATGAACAAGTCCACTGTGTTGGGTGTGGAAATAGTACATTACGTAACGAGTGCTGAAAGCAGGTGATCCCATCACGAGTGCGTTTGTCGCGTTAGCCGTTGGCGAACGCGATAAAAAGCACGAGTGATGGGATTACCTGCGCACCGCACGAGTTGGGTATTCTATTTTTCATCACTCCGTGAGGAAAGCTCTTGAATTTGTCTAAAATAAAAGAAATGAAGGTAATAAAAGTAGTATTAGGTCTGATTCGCCTGCACCGCGAAGGCGCTGAAGGAGGGTTGGAGGAGGCGGGGGGGACCATCAAAACAAAATTTTTTAGAGTTAAGAAATTATAACATTTTAATTAAAAAAAAAAAAATTTTTATTTAAAAATTATGTAAAGTTATGAATCTTTGTTAAATACGTTAAATGTAATATTTGAACAGTTGCTTAATTCTATAGACTTATTTTTTTTATTCAACTTAAGTATATTAGATTATAATTGAGAATCAACAAAATCTTTATTTAGTAATGAAACGTTTGATTGATTATATCGTGGTGCATCTACTACCGCGTTATCAAAAGCAAAACTGTTGGAAAATTCATCCTCAATTTCTCTTAATTCACTTTCTATCTCATTTATTTTTGATTGGGAAACACTTTTATCAACTCTGTTTCGGTCATTCATTGCTTTCCGCACGGTCCTGCATGGTCGAAAGCAGTGCTTTCCGCACGGAGTGATAAAAAAAAATAAAATTATATTACACAACCCAACTTAATGAGATCTGGTGACAATATGTCATTTGTTTATTTTGGGTACATGACGACTGTACTGAATTCGAAAACATGTGCTCAAAATGTGGCATGAACAAACAGAAGAGAAAAAAAGCAGAAAACTAAAAAAGAGTGGCCTCCTTATAACCATATGACCATTTCTCCCGCACCAATTAAGAGTTTTAGATCTGTTTTCATTTTTTGTTTTATTTGATAAAAATTTGTTAATCATTTGGTGTTCTTAAAAAAAAATAAAAAAAGACACTAGTTTGATTTTGATCTTCCCCGAACACTAACTGTTTCTGGTTCGAAAACTCTTTCTTCTAAAGTGCCCGATAATTGGTAAATCTAACCTAACTGATAAAAATTCTGAAGCTGCAATTACACACAATTTTTTTTAAATATGTATATATGTATTTATATATGTTGTTCTAAATTCCATCATACATACTTCAGTTAATTTGTTTTTATGGTAACAATTCAGTTGTACGTATGTAAACGTGAAACTCAATAATTTCTTTGCTTCTTTGAAGGTAAAAGTCACCTTCAACTAAACCGCAAATATATTATTAGTCGATTCAAATTAATTATTTTTTGTGAAAAAGTATATCAAACCACTTTTTCTCTTGGATTGTAACCTAGATTTAGTTATATATAACAAAGTAATGAAAATTCGTATATAACCTCGTACATCATCTGTGAATACTTAGCATGATATTAGTTGGAGATTTACATTTGCAACCTGCTTTAACATGGTAAAGCGTTCTAATGTGTGGTTACTTTAGTGTATAACAATCCATAATTAAAAACAGGTTCCCACGTCTCCAGGTCAACGTAAAACGTTTATCACCGACACACTGTACTTGCAAATGTACAATTAATTACATGTTAGGCAAAACAATTGTTTGTTTGCTCTCAAACGGCGATTTTCTGTAACAAGCAATAGTTAGAAAGACGAACTAAATATAATTTTCTCAAACCTTTTACAAGGAAAAGATTCACAAAAATTAAGAACAAAGAAATAGACGCTGACGTGTTACTATGAAACCGTTTAGTCGTAGGTAGATGTATTACAAAGTGGTCTAAACGTATTTTTTTATGTTATATAAGTTCATAATCTATACATATAATAAAACTGTAGAAATCTATATGTTTGTGCGCGCATCACATGAAAACTACTGATCCTTTTCGAATGCGGTTTTCAAAGCGGTGAGGAAAGAAATTTTTATATAAAAATCAACACGCCACGCGAACGACGTCGCGGGTATATCGAAATAGAACCCAAAAATGTGGTTAGATTTTTTTGTCTGTCTGTCTGTCGGTCTGAATGTTTGTGCGCGCGTAACATGAAAACTACTGATTCGATTCGAATGCGGTTTTCACAGATGTATTTGTCTTTTTTCAACTTAACATCTGGTGTATAAAAATTTCTCTCCCATTCCTTAAATGGGGTGGCGTAAGAAATTTTTATACAACAATCACACGCCACGCGAACGACGTTGCGAGTACAACTAGTATTTTAGTAGATTTATATCTACTATTCAGCTGGTTCGCAGCTCACGACTTCGGGAAAATTTCACTACAGTCAGTTTTTCGTTTTGGGCCCCCTCGGTCGAGTTCGTTAATGGGCCAAATCGGTACGGCCGTTTGGGCGTGACATCAAATCAAAATGGAAAAAAATTCGTAACTTTTTTACTTCACCCTGTACAAAAAAATGTTTGCAGACTTTTTTGTTTGTCTTAAAAAGACCTACAACTTTAATCTAAAACATTTTTTTCTAAAACGTATACTTTTAATATATTAAATTAATATAAATCTACTGATGCGCCTGGCTTACCATGGGCAATTTTTTTTAATAATCTTTAATCTGCCCAATAAAGAACTTTAAAGACGTTAAAATTAAAAACAAAATACACACTACAGGTTCAAACTGTCAAAATTTAAAAAAATATATATTTGTTATTTTTTAATATTATTTATTTCTACTAGGCATCTTCTACTCAGATTACCATAGTACTATCGTGGGGTCACCCATAACTTCAATTCTTTTAAAATGTATAATAGGAATTTATGATTTCTTTGCAATTTATTAACAGGTTATGATTTTACAAGAACAAAAACAGTTTTGCTTTGATGCTACATTAAAAAAAAATAACTAATTTGTTAATAACAATGAAAAAAAAATTTTCTTATTTGCACGGTTAATAATGATAACACCTTTGTTTGTAATAACAAAATGGATCATAAAATTAATTAAAAAATTAATAAAAAGCAAAAAACTTTTCAGAAAAAAGGTTTTGTATAAACACTCTTAAAATAGGAAACTAAAATTAACCTTCTAAAGTTATAACTGTTAACTTATAACTTTATTATACACAATTAATATGATAATAAAAGTTTGTCGTGACGTTTAAGTAACTATAAATATTTAATTAAAATTTTAAAAATTTAATCTTAGCAAATTTTATATAATTAAATTGGTACTTTATAGTTTTTTTACACAAGTAAATCGCCCGACAAGCTTTTATTATCATATAATTTGTGTATAATGAGGTAAGAAATTGATAGTTACAATTTAAAAGGAAAATTTCAATTTTCTTAATTTTAGAGTGTTAAAATATTTTTTTTTTTAGAAAAGCTTTTTGGTTGTAATTTATTCTATTCTTTTTAGTTAAAGCTCCAGCATTAGTGATAAGAAAAATAATATAACTATTTAATACAGCAATATCCATAATAGCATAAACGATAGATGACACATTTTTGGTTAAGGACATCAACTCCTCCTTGTAGCAGTGTAAAAAATAATCAGCCAATTTTTCTCATTATAGGATCAACACAGTTGTAGTGATGCATTGTTTATAACATTTTATCAGACTGATTATCCCAAGAGACTAATTTTGACTAATTTATTCATTTAAAGCTCATTTATAGGAATACAAATATTTGATCAAGAAAATGGTTAAATCTTCTCGTAGGTATATCATTTAAATTGTCAAAATTTTATTATTTTAGACCTTAAATGATTTCTCTTATTGACAGATATAAGGTATTTAATCTTCAAGACCTAACAACCGACCGTGAAAAGTTTTTTTTTAGGAACTGAAAACGACAATTGATATGTTTCCAAATAGCATTATTTTTATTTAAATATTGTCTATAGCTTCTTTGTGGTCACAATAGATCTGCAAAGGTCGCAGTGATACAGGCTAAAAGCCAGCCCAATAAATATCTAATCTAATAGCTTCTTTGCGGCATAATTGTATATATTTATTGCTTTAATTGAGGAACTTTTGCCACAAGAATCCAATTAATAAAATGATAAATCAATATTTTGAAAATGACCCTTGCTTATTTATCTTGATAGATATGTCAAATTTGCCACTGAAAAGGCCTAACAAAAATTAAAATAAATAAAACTATGAAAGATTTAATTGTCACAATCGCATCTTTTCAAATATCTAAATAATTTTCGAGGTGATTTTGCTTGTAGAAAAAATATTGATCCTAACTCTTGCGGAAATTAACTTTCCCGCACTTAACTGCTTGCCCGAACTCCGCTTCGCGTCGTTCGGGCATCGGCAGTTCGCGTGCTGGAAAGTATAACTTTCCGCACTTGTTAGGATAATATCTATTGTTTTTGAGCTTTTGACAACCAGATCGGTTGTCGTTTTCAAAGATAATTTTTTTTAAATACTTCTTATTGCAATGCTTTTTGGTTTTGGTAAGCCCCAGTAAACATTGTTTGTAATACTATAAGGTGGTACTATTATGTATTCTTTTCTCTTGAGAAATGGAGATTTGGATTATATAAAAAGGAAGTTATAGAACATTTTTCTATTTTTGTTAAAAAAAATTGAAACTCCTGGTACTGATTGGTGACTAGGTTTCAAGAAACGACACAACTTAAGCATTAAAACTTCTTAATCAGTGGAATATGCTCGTAAGAAGGTAACAGATCCTTCAAATAGGTTTGAAACTAATAAGCTTTGAAACACTTCTGTTAGAATATGTTCGTCAAAATCACCTAAGCTACCGAAACAAAAATATATAAAAACTTAGTCCCTGGAGCAGATGTTATTACAGCGTCAATATCACGTACTAGTACAACACCAATAGTGAAATATAAAAAAATAACAAATTGAGTAAAAACAACGAAAACAAAGTTCATCCAGTGAGTCGAATAAAGAACTACTCCCTTACGTAGAATCAGACAACGATGAAGAATTTTTAGTTAGAGTTCAAGAATCAGAACTTAATAAAAGCCATAATACCTATAGAAGTTAAAGGGTGGGTTTTACTATACAATATATGACAAAAAAACAACCAAACACTTTGTGGAAAAAGTTATTGATAAATGTGATGATGAGTGGCTTATCAAATTTTTACTGCCAAAAATAATAAACTTGTATGGCTACTTGTTGATGATATAGCTCTCGTCAAAAGTCAAAATACATAAAAGTGCTTCCCTCGCCCTTAAAAGACCGAAGAGGAACTGGGATGATAATTAATGTGAAGTTTGATGGACTCAACCTGAATATTCTTATTTTTATTTAATTAGGAATCTGCAAGAAAAAAATACGTTCTTTTGTCTTATATGTTTTTCGTTTTGTATTGAAAACGTTATTATTGCTTCAAAATTACACAAATTTTTAAGAAAAATCTATTTATTTTACATTTATCCTTCAAAATTGGGCCGTGCATTATTAGTAGAATTAAAGCACATTATTACGTTTGCCCCAACACACGAGGCAAATGTGATAGACTGACGTCACTTAATAGTAGTTTACATAACAAGTCCTGAAAGTGGTCTTTTACTGGACGAGTAGGCAAATTGCAGGGCGAGCCATAGGCGTGTGTGTTAAAAAGTTATGGCTTTTTAAACATTTCAAAAGAAGTCAAAAACGTCAAAATAAAACGTTACTATAGCTTTGCTGTTAAAATTAGCGGGAAGTTGCAAGGTCAACCTCTTTTTAAATTTTTTCAGTTCTTTATGAAAATATTAATATAATATATTTATGTATTTGATAAATTTGATTTTATCAAATACCTTTGATTTACAGCAGAATTATGTATGGAGAAAGAAATCAGGTTTTTATCATTTACAAACCAAATATATCATCTTGACAACACAGGTCACCTTAATCATTTCTAAATAATCAGTTTTGTCCTTAACGTTCTTTTTTGTAGCAGCCAATTTATTTTATATATTAATGATTTTAAATAATGTACAAGTAATCTCATGAAGCGTATTATGTCCGAAGAAAATCCCAAGGTTAATTATTTTCGCATAAAAATTAACAAGTGAATATGACCTAGGTGTGATTATTAGGCTGAATGCACAAAATAAAAAATATATAGAAAATTTACTGTCCGTGAAACCACATTTGACGAAATCTCTGTAATAATTAAAAAATATATAAAATTTGTTTGTTTATATAATAAGAAACAATTACTGAACATTGTAATAAGATTTAATACATAACAGGAAGTAAAATATAAAGTCAAATGTCTTACATAAAATACAATGCAGTTGTAACAATTATAATAATATAAAACTACAAGGAGAAGACTTTAAATAAAAAAATATTTGCAGCAAATTTAGGATTTAGGCATTAAAAAGTGAAATTCAAAATAACAATAAATTTAGTTTTAGCAACTTATAACTTATAAATATTTTAGTTTTAAAATTTATTAAAATTACCTATTTCACTGTAAGCGAATACTTAATATACATTTTGAAAGAACCGCTGCCCTTGGAGTTAACAAACCCTTAACCTCAAAATATGTCACCCTTTCTTTAAAGCATTCATTTCTAATATCCGTTTATATTTCGTCTGGCTTAGTGGAAAACCGTCACAACCTCTCAATAAATGTGGTAGACGAACTAAGCGATAAAATGTAGTAAAAATACAATTCAGGAAATAGTTAGAGGGTAGAAACTTACTGATGTGGTAATTGAAGGGTATATGAAAAGACCCACAAAGCTTTTATTTTTACTCGATTGTACATTGGTTACCTACTGTAAAATGTTTGTGGTTTCTATTTGAATTTTACTCTTACAGTGAATTTGTACTATTTAAATAGTTTTCTAAATTCATGGAAATCTTTTGGCGCAGCTCGTTTGGGTGCAACACAAACTTTTTTTTAGTACTTAACTTTTAACCACAACTTCGTTTGAGTCAAAATTTAGAAAGAAAATTTTTTGATCTATCGCATATTATTTCATAATAAAATTATCTGTCCATTTGATTAAAACAATTGATTTTAATAGAAGACTTGAATATTAAATTTAACATTTCCATATGAAGTAGAGAAAGATTCGTAAATATAATACGTTCAAAAACGACGTCAATTGAATTGTCCAAGCGCCTCCCGCACTCCGTGCCCTTGACCACGTCGCGTCACGTTCCACTGATGTGCTTTCAGTCTAAGCTGAACCCAATTTAATATGATTGATCGTATATATATAAGCTCTATTTTACTTGCAACATAAACCTAATTGACATAACTTCTTTACATGTTAACGGATTTAAATATTATGTTAAGTGAAGTCTATCACAATATATTTGTAGAAGATTAGCGCTAACAAAAATACAGATATATAAACATACAAACATACATACATACACACATACAAGCATACAAACATACAAACATGCAGAAATACAGACATATAGACAGGTGAAAAAAGATGGAATCTCTTACGTAAATAAAGGCCCACACCATTCTAAATTTTTACATATACTTGCTATGTACAGACAGCGATCAGTTACAATTTTATGTATATATATATTTTTCGCATATTGTTACGAGTTAATAATATTTTTGTCAAGTAAACCATTATTTTGTTACCTAGTTAATTTTTGTATTAATATTATTTTAGGAGTCACATACTAAAAGTCCAAAATTATTATTAGTGGAGTGCCTGGAGCATTCAAAACGTTAAAACCTCGGATTAGAGTTACAGTGAGTGAATTTATATAATTGACGTGGGGTTTTGTTTTTTATACTATAAATTACAATGTTTACCCAAATTTTTTTTGTGCTTTCAATTTTTTCATTGTTTAAACAAATTATTATGAAAAATTAATTTTTGAGCATATAATTTTACTTTAAATAGTAATTTTTTTTCATTTATACGTTAAATTTCACCTGAATAGACATAGAGGAACATCTTTCGAGAATACCCGTGTATAAAAATAGCAGTAGCGATTTCGAACAGGTATTAAAACTTGGAGGGGAGAGCAAAGCGGCAGCTGCTATGTAGCGCCTATCCGAGCGCGAGCGCCTAGATGAGAAATCCTTTAGAATTTTTTTTTAACTTCGTCGGGTTTATTTGATACTGTAATTCTTTCATATTTTGTAGATAAATTTGTAAAGCCTTCACATAGGAAAAATGCCCTGATGCATGAAATAACGGAATCATTAGCTCAATACTATATAAATGTAAATTCCTATCTCCCATACAATCCGCAGCAATGAAGTCCTTCAATATACTAACCATTCGAAAATAAGTAATCCATAGTTTTGACGCTTTTTTTTATTTTTAAGCTTCAGTAACTTATTTTTAAAAAATTTAGTAAGCGTTTGAAATCCATGGTTTCTAGTTATTTCTGTATAGTTGAACATTTCAAAAGTAATAGAGTTATTATCATCACTTATTACATTTGCAAAATCTGTATTGTGTTCCATAAGATTTTCAAAAACCGATTGTGATAAAGCTTGCTTTAATAAAGTTTGAGCACGTACTGCTCTAGCATACGCATGTCCAGAAGTTATGCGATCAATTGTATTTTCAGCATATATGGTAGAAAGAGCTTCGTTTATCCCACTTCCAACCAATGGATCCCATGTAAGATATTAGATTATGAAACGAGCCTAGCCTCCACTTGTCAGACTAGCCAGAGCAACGCGACGTGTCAACTCAATCCACCCTTATACTGTTTAATGCCCGACATCGAGAACGGATCGATTCGATCGTTCCTTCATCCCTAGGGTCTCCAGATTGTGGAACTTCTTACCTTCCCACGTCTTCCCCACTCATCCTAACTTGCAGGCCTTTAAATGCCAAATTAATAAATTGTCTCTTCTGCCGCAATAGATGTTCTCGGTACATTTGTATTTAGGTCCATACCTACGAGGACATCCTTAATAAAAAAAAAATAAAAAATACACAGCAGTAGCAATATCCCGTGCTTTCATGTATAGAGGTTGATCGAACGTTAAAATGCATGTTCTCATATCCAATTCTTTAGCATTATCTACTGAATTTTTTATTGTTGTGTAAATTGTGTGATAATCACTTGGAGCTGCGTTAATAAAAGGCAAACAAATTATCGATGACACATCAAAATCATGGGCATTAGTTAATAAATTAATAAATCCATTCCATCCGTAAATTTGTTATTATTTTTGAACTTTAAATACGTCCACAAAATATTTAATTGATCATTTGTAGTAAATTTCTTGACATCCGGTTCAACTTCTGGTAACGTGATTATTATCTTTGCAAATCCTGTACCTGTAGAAGCTGGATATATTTGCAGAGGGATATTTCCGTGTTTAAAAAATTCAGATTCAGGTAGAAGTGTCTTCAAGCGCTTGATAGGTCGTCGAGGTTGTATGTTGTATACCATCACTTGGACTAACTATTTCAATGCTTCCCATAAAATGAAACGTTCCTTTACAATCAATAGTGTTGATATTTAATAAACAACATCTATATTTTTATTGGAGGCTAGGCTCGTTTCATAACTCTAATATCTTACATGGAAGTGGGATAAAAGAAGCTCTTTCTACCATATATGCTGAAAATACAATTGATCGCATAACTTATGGACATGCGTATGCTAGATCAGTACGTGCTTATACTTTATTACAGCAAACTTTATTACAATTGGTTTTTGAAAATCTTATGGAACACAATACAGATTTTGCAAATGTAATAAGTGATGATGATAACTCTATGATTTTTAAAATGTTTAACTATACAGAAATAACTGGAAACCATGGATTTCACACGCTTACAAAATTTTTTTAAAATAAGTTACTGGAGCTTAAAAATAAAAATAAAGCGTCAAAACTATGAATTACTTATTTTCGAATGGTTACTATATTGAAGGACTTCATTGCTGCGGATTGTATGGGAGCGGATCCGGACATTTCGGCGCGGCTGTTTGGGCGCGGCTGTTTGGGCGCGGCCGTTTTGGCGCGGCCGTTTCGGCGCGAAGACACTTCGGCGCGGGTACGTTTCGGCGCGGGTACATTTGGGCGCCAGTATCAAATATTTATTTTCAAAAACATATTTTTAATAATACAGTGAATTATTTAACTGTTTAGAATATTATCCAATTTGACATTATTAATATGTAAATATAAATTCTAAGAATTCTAAAATTCTACGTTAATTTAAAGGCTGAATTTTGATCATTAGAAACAACAAATAATCTTTTGAAGGCATGATATGTCTTTAGTTTTCTTTTTATTGATATTTTACCATTGGAATTTGGATGTACTGCCAGGATTAAGGTAAAGAATTAACAAGTAAATAAGGTATAATTTAGGTTAATAATTTTTGGAACTAAGGGCTAAATTTGGATTATTAATCAGCATTTAAGTTTTATTTTAATGATATTTTAATATTACTATTGAGATGGAATTAACAGTAAATTTAGGTAAACAATTTTGACGAAATGAGATGTCTTTAATGACTAAGGTATCCCCTATTTTTGTAAATATAAGAACTGATGAGTGAATCAGTTTTAATCATTTTGTTTTAATCAGTGTGTGATCAGTTTTTAAAATGGAGTTAGTTTCGAAACGTGGTAAACCTTTGTATAGTAGCAATGGCTACTGCTACAGTGCTACGTCTTTGACAAGTTACGTGCAGCTATTCCGGATGTGGAAATAATGGGATATTTCTTCCATTTGGTGAAAAACATGCGCAAGCATTTGGGAGAGTTGCTTCTTCTAGTAAGATACAACACAGAAGCTGATTTTGCGCTTAAGGTGTGTATGATTACATCCTTGTCATTTTTGCCGACTAATCATTTGGACGAAGCCATAGACGCATTGTCAAATGTGTTACCTCAAGAGCTAGAGCCCCTTTTACAATGGTTTGAGGACTCTTACATAGGAAGCCCGAATAGGAGAGGAAATGGTCGCCGACAGGCACTATTTCCTCCAGAGGTGTGGTCGGTACACAATCGAGTCCTGACAAACATGGACAGGACAAATAATCAGGCCGAGGCGGCATACAGGAGGTTGCAATCAGAGCTGTCAATGGACCATCCAACCATTTGGAAATTCATTGTCAGCCTTAAAACTGTCCAACGAGGCAGAGATGTTGCCTAACCTATGAGCAGTTAGTTGCTGGAAATGAGCCATCTCCAAAAAAAAACGAAAGTATAGCCAGGCTGATAGAAGAATAAAATCACTGGTCGAAGACTATGTTAACGACCCAAATCCAAGCATAATACCATTTGAGAGGTATTTCAAATAACTTCGCCATGGATCCATAATATCCGGGGTATCCATTTTGCATGGACGTCCCCTATATTTTATATTGTATATATTTAAAATAAATTTTGTAAATTAATAATCAGTTTTTAACTTCTGCAATACTGTAAAATTATACCTTATTTACCTGTTAATTCCTTATCTTAATCCTGGGAGTACATCCAAATTCCAACGGTTATATTAAAATATCATTAACATTAACATAGAATTTTAGAATTCTTAGAATTTATATTCACATATTAATATTGTCAAATTGGATAACATTCTAAAATAGTTAAATAATTCACTGTATTATTAAAAATATGTTTTTGAAAATAAATATTCGATACTGGCGCCCAAATGTACCTGCGCCGAAACGTATCCGTGCCGAAGTGTCTCGCGCCGAAACGGCCGCGACGGAACGGCCGCGCCGTAACGGCCGCGCCCAAATGTCCTAGACCCGTATGGGAGATAGGAATTTACATTTATATAGTATTGAGCTAATGATTCCATTATTTCATGCATCAGGGCATTTTTCCTATGTGAAGGCTTCACAAATTTATCTACAAAATATGAAAGAATTACAGTATAAAGTGGACCCGACGGAGTTAAAAAAATTTCGGAAGGATTTCACATCTAGGCGCTCGCGCTCGGATAGGCGCTACATAGCAGCTGTCGCTTTGCTCTCCCATCCAAGTTTTATTACCTGTTCGAAATCGCTACTGCTATTTTTATACACAGGTATTCTCGAAAGATGTTCCTCTATGTCTATTTAGGTGAAATTTAACGTATAAATGAAAAAAAATTACTATTTAAAATAAAATTATATGCTCAAAAATTAATTTTTCATAATAATTTGTTTAAACAATGAAAAAATTAAAAGCACAAAAAAATTTTGGGTAAACATTGTAATTTATAGTATAAAAAACAAAACCCCACGTCGATTATATAAATTCATTCACTGTAACTCTAATCCGAGGTAAAAACCTCTAGACACTCCACTATATCAAATAAATATATTTTGACAGCCACATTTTAGGTTTCGTTTCTCTTATACCTCGATATAACAATGTTTTCTTTACATGTACCTGTTATGTGTTTTTTGTTTGCATGTATACCTAGGTATAATCTATCAAGTGTCAAAGTGATAATTTAATGTCATTCTATTTCTATTGCTTAATCCAAATATCTTTGCTTTTTCACCACGGCATTTATCTATCATTCATTTGTGCATGTTTTACCTGATATTTTATTTTTAAAATTTAAAAATTAGACAAACAATCACAAAAAAAATGTCACATTTGGCAGAACTTGCACCTGCGATGTCCACTTATTGCCGATAGTGCCGTAAACCGAAGGCCAGAGATAACTCTATCAGTTTGTGGATATTATTTTTTACATCAGTTAGACTGGTATAGAAAAACAGATATCTCTTGTAAGCACAAGTAATTATATACTCGACCAAGAGATGTAGTTAGTTTGGTTTATTCTAAATTTCATGACCATCTTCCGAACATTACATCCTTGTATTATATTTATACCCATCTATCTTATTGACATTTACAACAGGGGACCAACAATCCGATGATATTAAAATTGTATGACGTTCGCTACATGTCTTGTACAACTTGACCTATATACCTTACAGTAAAACTGGCTAAAAATTCCATGTAAAAAAACAGGTGACAATTTGCAAAAAAGAACTATTCATATGGTGTAATAAACTGCAATTTCTGCTTAATGTCACCTTTTGTTTATTTTAACTGCTAAATTCTAACCCATGAGAGATGTCTCAAATCAATGAATTACTGATGTCTTACTTAGACAAGTTCACTCAATACACACCAGTCACTTCAAACAGCTTTTAACATAAATTTTTAAGATGAAATTCAGCTTAACATCTAGTTCGTAATACACATTGTTGTTCTTTATTGCATTTCGTCATTTACCATTTATTCTTAACATTTATTTTTAGTATATTACTTTACGAGTGGAGTAAATTGCATATTACAGCGAGTGTGTTTGGCCCATGAGCGAGCTTGCGAGCGAAGGGGCTAAAGAAACGAGCTAAATATGCAATTTGTTCCTCGAGTGAAGTACTATGCTTTACCCACGACTTACCACATGGTTTTTTATAAAACTAAAAATAACAAATATAAAATTTAAATTTTGGCATAAGTTGTCAAAAATATTTGATTTCGCAGACGGTCCTGTCTGAGAAATGTCAAATGTTAGTTTAATTTAATGAAAACTGTAGGTAACTAGCATAATAATACAGGTTTCTCTTTACTTACTTCACTAGTTTAGTAAATGAAACTATAACACAACTCCTCAATAATTTGACACTTACTGACAGAGTTATAGGTTAAAAAATACGCAATTTACTTATGAGCCGTGGGTAATAGTATATTACATACGAGTGTTGTAAATAGCCTATTACACACAAGTAGATAAGATAAGCACGAGCCGCGAAGCGGCGAGTGCGTATTTCTACGAGTGTGTAATGGCTTTACAACACAAGTTTTGTATACTATTTTATCTACGACCCAGTAAAAAATTAAATATGTACAAAAAATTTATATTAATCTATTTAAAAATTCTTATTAACAATTTTTTTCCTTATAATAATTAATGGTGAAATTTGAACAATCTTTAATTATTATGGGTGCATTAGGGGTTTGTGTAATATTAAATGAGTTGGTTGGTTGATTTATTTCAGAGGTTTCTGGTAAACTTAAGGTGAATTTTGTTGAAGTTTCTTTAACTGATTTGAGAATTTTATGGGCAGTAGAGGTTTTTGTATATTTTGAATTTTCGACATATTCTTCTGCGACACTAGAGGATTTCCATCCACCATGTCGTTTGAGCGCTAATAAATCTCCGCCTGAGTCTATTAAAATGGTTGCAGAAGTGCGTCGAAAGCAGTGGCCGGTGAATAACGATGGATCACTAATTTTTAAAAAAGTTGCAACTTCTCTGGAAACATTTCCAAATTTAATAATACCAACTACTTGTTTAGAACATTTTCCTTTTTGGTAATTCAAAAATAGGGACGTAATGTGGGGGTCAGTTATTTTTTGACGTATTTCCAAATATTTTTTGCAAATTTTATAAAATGTTCCTGGTACAACGAAGGATCTATGAATTTTTGTTTTAGTGTCGGGTATTTGTATATGCAATATATTTCCTGTGTCTTCAACATCCTGAATTTTAATATTTTTTAATTCCTGTCTTCTGCAGGCTCCACAAATACCGATAATCATAACTGTCTGCAAGGATTAAAAATTATTTAGATTAAAGCACTAGTAATAAAATAATATATTTTAGTACATACCTTCATAAATAAAAAATTGTAATCTGGCGCTTCTTGAAGAAATCTATTTATTTCTTCGGAAGAAAATGTTTTCGACTTTTTACACTTAGGTATATCCGCTTGATTGCTGTTTTAAAAAACCTTTTAAATTTGGAAAATTTGCAATATTTACGTTATGCTTTGCATTAAGCATACAGCGAAGCATTGAATATGTAGCCCATAATGAAGATGGTTTAAATTCCTTACTTAAAGTATTAAAGTAACCCATCAGAACATTTTCTGAAAAGGATTCTGCTTTGTTGCTGATTTTCCAAATCATAAATTTATCATAAACGAGATTATATCTATTTTTTGATTTCTTTGGTATTATTTTTTCCATGGCTTCTTCTGCTTCAAATAACACTTCCGGTGGAGTTCCACAAAATTCTTCATCAGAATCGGAAGAATTCATTGTTAAATTCGTTTGTAATTACAAGAATTAAATGAAATTAAGCACCTTTATTTTTTTGTCACTTGACACTTATATGACACTTATCAAAAATTGGTATAATTGCCTACTATTTTTTTCATACTGAATCGTAATATATATATATATATATATATATATATATATATATATATATATATATATATATATATATATATATATATATATTACAGTTTAGTTGTATGGGTTATTACGCTTCACTTAAATGTAATTGGTTATTTACGAAATTAAAAATTATGCGTATTTAAACGTTTTCTAGTAGGGAGTAGATAAAAATTTTTACGTATCACCACAAAAAATTAATCCTAATAGAATTTGTATAATTACACTATTTTTTGGTAGATTTAACTCAAAGTTGTTTTGTAAAAAAGGTTAACATTTCTGTTATAATAAATATCTCATTTCTCAAAATGACAAATAGGTATTCTTTCTCATTAATGTCATTTATTTGCTTAAGGAAAAACTATACTATATGAGTTAAATCAACATAAATGATAAACAACGACTAACAACAAACACATCTGTGGCCGAATGGTTAAAGACGCTACCGGCTATAGATGATTTGAGTCATACTGGATGTAACTTTTTTATTTTTTCTTAATGTTTGACTAATTTTTAAATTTTAAAGAACACATAAGGGATGTCTCAAAATAATTAGATTACTAAAAATTATTGGTCCTCTAACCAAAAATTATTGCTGTTCTAATTGTCGATTTAACAAATAATCTCTTTCACATTAATAAAACATATAAGTAACTAAATGTCTTATAAAAATGAGATAAATCAAGGTGTGTTAAAAACGCTTCTAACTACTAAAAAATCTATGGCCGAATCGTTAAGGGCGCTACCGGCTATAGGTGGAAATCTCAGGTTCGAGTCCTTTCGGATGTGACCTTTTTCCGATTTTTCTTAAGGTCATTACTTTTTTGAATAATTCCTAAGTTTTTAAAAGCTTAATGCATTTAATAAAATTGTTTACATCAGTGTTAGTTATTTACCTATTTTGTTCTTTTTATGGGTTCTATTCTCTTTTTAAAATTTATGAATTTATATTATTAGATCACTGTGAACTTAATGTTTTGTTGATATTTATATGCCTACGAAACTGACCGTTATAGGTTAACTATAACTTAAACCACTGACATTTTCAACTTATATGCACGATAACAATGAATATGTCAACGAGCTGACGTCATACTAGTCTATTTTCAGTTATAGTCGATACAAGATTTAATTTAACAGGTTTGATATTATATTGTAAGTTCATTGACAATATAAACAGTAATAATTTTAAACTTACCTAAAACTCTGCTAATACATTCAGAAGGCCATTTATTCTGAAAACATCAGGTAGGTATCTGAAATAAACAATATCGAATCAACTTATTTTCAATATAAAAATAATTTTTATAAACAAAAAACAGGAATGGCAATGGGAAGTTGTCTTTCACCAATATTAAGTAATATTTATATGGAATTTTTTGAAAAGAATTTTATTGAAACATCATATTTTAAACCAAAAATATGGTGGAGATATGTAGATGATGTTTTTGCAATTTGGCCTTACAATCTCAATTTATTAGACAGATTTCTTGAAAATATTGACAATAAAGTACCATCTATTAAATTTACTATTGAAATTGAAAAAGATGGGAAATTACCATTTCTTGATATATTAATTACGAAGGAAACCGATTATTTAATTAATACTAACATTTTTCGTAAAAAAACACATACTAACAGATATTTGAATTTTAATTCCAATCACAGTATGACGGTTAAAAAAGGAATTATAAAAAGTTTATATGACAGAGCTAAAATAGTATGTTCAAATGTTGCTTCTTTTAAAGACGAAAAAGAAACAATAAAAACAGTTTTAATTAATAATGGGTATCCCGAAAAATTAATTAAATTAACTTTCAATAAAATTGAAAACCCTCAGAGATTGGATAACCAAATTGACCATACACAAAATTTAAAAACAACAAAAATTCCATATATAAAAGGTATTTCTGAAAAAATTAAAAAAATTGGTAATGCTTTTAACATAAGGACAATTTTTCAAACAAATAATACAATTAGATCACTTTTAACCAAAACAAAACCAGTTAATTTAGATCAAAAAACAAAAAATTGTGTATATAGTATACCATGTGATTGTGGCAAAGTCTACATTGGGGAATCAGGAAGACCTCTTGAAGTTCGCCTCAATGAACACAAAAATTATCTTAAAAAAGGAGATATAGATAAATCTAAAATTTGTGAACATGCTTTTAATTTTCTAAATCACAAAATAAAATGGACTGAAACAAAAATTTTATGTAAAGAAGAAAATTCTATAAAAAGAAAATTAAAAGAAACAGCACACATTTTATTAAATCCAAATGAATGTATTTCAAATTTTACTTTGGATTTATCTAGATCTTGGATAACCACCTTAAAAAAAAAAAAAAAAAAAAAAAAAAAAAAAAAAAAAAAAAAAAAAAAAAAAAAATGAGTTAATAATCTATATATCTATAGTTACACAAAAACAAATCAAAATTTTAAAAATCCAAACTACATAAAGAGTATAGACTGAAAAAATTTGTATCTTTGAAAACGACAACCGGTCTGGTTGTCGAAAGCTCAGAAGAATTATTTTTAAACAAATTATTTTCATTTTTGTTAGGCATTTTCAGTTTTAAAAGACGACCCTTGACAAATTTGACATATCTATCAAGATCAATAAGCAAGGGTCATTTTCAAAATATTGATTTATATTTTTTATAAGTTTGTTTTAGTGGCAAAAAGATCCCCGAATAAAGAAATAAATAGACATTATTATGCCACAAAGAAGCTATCGAGAATATTTAAATATTCTTTATGTATATCTGACTTTTGGTTAAAATAAAAATATACTTTTTATAAGTATATAGAATTAGAAATTAGTTAAAATTTAAGTTAATACATTTTTGTAATAAAAAAAAAAAATACCATAACATAATGTAGTACAGCCGTTCTCAAGCTTTCATACTTAACGATTTTATTTCAAATAATTTTGCGGCCAGCGTTATATGGCGACACTGTCTATCCAGAGGGTATAGTCCTATGTGCTAGACGCGGCGGACGTTGATGTTTCGCGAAAGATGTCCAACATCATCGAATTGTCTCGACGCAAGATTAACAGCTATAAAAAGAGAAGTGCGTTTACAGGTGTAGCCTTTTGTTTTAAAGTAGTTGTTGCATTAGAATTATATAAAGTTAAACAAAAAATTTTTAAGTTTAGTGCTCTAACGCTGAATAATTTTAACGCTGTGAATATAAATACATTTCTAATTTAAGCCAAACGAAAACTAAACGAGAAAAAAATCTTGTACTTCGACTGATTTGTGATTTGTTTAAAAGTATTAACTGCTGATGGCTTGAAACCCAATAAATTAAAGAAGCATTTAGAAACATTGCACAAGGAATATATTAGTAAACCGCGTGAATTTTTTAAAGTAAAACTCAGATCACTTATGCAGAAGTCAAATTTTCAGGAAACGCTTGCATTAAATATAAAAAACAAGTTGACAATATTTGTCATATGATCCAATCTGTCAAAGAATTTTGGATATATCCCATTTAATTTTTTATATTAGATTCTGTGAGGAATTTTTCTTTTGCAAACTTAGTGATGGAAAAAGCACAACCAACAAATTATTACAGATTACAAATAATTTTTTAATTGCGACGAATTTGCAATGGAAAAATTGTGTTGAGATTTGCACTGATGGAGCTAAAGCCATGTCTTATTAAATTTTTAATCTTTAACTTTAGGAAAAAAACTTAACTTAAAAAAAGATAACTGCTTTGATATGTTTTCCACATTGTGTAGAAGTATCTAGGATTTTCCACTAGAAGTGAATCCCAAACTTGTAATGTTAAAAACCAGGGCCATTTAGAAAACCTAAGTAGTAATTTCCGACAATACATTTTTGTTGAGGAAGATATCAATTTGTCCAATTGGTATTGGGTTTCTAATCCATTTGACAGTAAAGGTTATGGCCTATCACTGGAAGAAAAAGGACAACCAAATCTTTAACAAATTTTTGGATCGAAGTTCCAAATAACTAGTAAAAGCCAAAGCAATGCAGATTTTGTTAGTTTCGAGCAGGTTATTGGGGTGCTTGTTATAAGATATTTTTCTTATAAACCGTATAGCTTTTTGGCCTAATTAATTTTTTTATTTACCCCACATTATTTAAGACAGCAATATTAAAATTATTATAAATTTACTATATTAATATTTCTGGTAACTTTATTTTTTTATATATTTGTATTATTTCCTGTATCTGCATTATATTGTTATTATTTAGTAGTTTTTGCAGACAGAAAATACAGTTGGGCACGCCCGGTTTCTTGGCAAACCATGTGCAATCATTTATTCAGAGTTATAATACGCCGGTTCGCACATATGCCAGTTTTCCCATAATCCATTACTTTTGACATCGTTTTTAATTCATATGAGTCGTCATGCAAACAATTTTAATCAAGGAAAGAATAGACGCTGCTGGCTTCGACTCTTTTCATCGATTTAACAATCATACGTATCGTGTATATTTCTTTAGTTAGTCTGCGAGGATAATTACAAGTCACAGAAGAAATTACAGAGTTATCCTGTACGCTTTTTAATAATTTAGTAACAAGAGACATGTTTAAAATCTCACATAAAATTAAATATCTTTTTAAGAAGCTTTATTAATAATATCTATATTGATTGTATGGTTTTAGATATAAAAATAACTAAGAAAATTTAACTACACATACATTAGTGTATAATATCTACGTCACTGTCTCATTAGGAAACTAACCAATAGTGCCGCTAACCGGTTCGGCGGTAAAGAATAATTGATTATTATGATACACTAATCAATCTTGTGATTAATTAACTGTATGATAAATTATTTTTAGTTAAAAGTCCATATGATGGTTAAGCCGCAGGAAAGTTCTTGAGAACTTTACTTTTTTATGTCTCTATACACAATACGTTAACTAATAGTTTCAAAAAATAATTACCGTTAATAATTTTTGTATTTATTGGAGCACATATATTTAACATTTTATATTAATTTAATGTTAAAACCAATTTTACTAGAGTAACAGTAATTCATAATATAATTTATTTACACACAAATGCCTTACTTTATAAATATACGAAGTAAAATAAAACAATCAAAAATAGGTATACGTAAATGGTAGAAAAGAAAAAAAAAACAAAGTAAATGATAAGAATAAGAAAGTACAAAGAAGTTACAAATCCGTCATAAACCAGAAGAAACAAACAGAAAAATAGATTAAAATAATGTGGTTAAGCTACAATTATCAATTCCAATAATGAGACGAATGAAAAGCAAATGAAACATTAAGTAAAAGTTTCTAAAAGAGAAAAACCAAATTGTATCTAAATACTAAAAATAATTAAAAACATACCTACGTATCTTATCAAGAGTTAGATCAGCGGATCTCAAACTGTGGGGGGGGGGTGTTAAGTTAGTAAAGGGGCGCAGTAAATTGAAAAACAAAATTATTAAAACCGATTTATAAAATTTTATTGTCAAATAATTTAGTACAAACTTATTCGAAGCCAAATAAGTTTTAAAAATTCTTAGAATGTAATGATTTATGGCTGACATGCGCTTGCTTTGTGGCACACAATTTCTGTAAGTTGTCTTTCACATTGGAAATAAGGCTGTGAGTTATTTTTCTTGTTGAAGCTTATTTTAACGAAGCAACAGCAGAAAATCCTGTTTCACAAAGACAGGAGGTGAAGCAAACTAACAAAATCCATATCCCTTTGGCTTTTATTACTGAAAAGTCATTTGAAAGTTCCATCCAGAAATTTGTTAAAGATTTTGACTGAAATCCATTTTCAGTAAAGTGATGGACGAAAGGTCTATTAGTTGTTCTTCTTCTTCAAGTGGTAGGCCATTAGGTTTTATGTTAAATAGTTTGGAAACGCAATAATAATTAGAAAAATTAATATCTTCTTCTGCAAAAAAGTCGTCGGAAATTTATAGTCAGGTTCTCTAAATGGCCCTTCATGGTTTTTAAAATTACAATTGTATGATTCTCTTCCAGTGAAAAATGCTGGATACTTCTTTGTGAGAAACATACCAAAGCAGTTTTCTTTTACTTTTTTTTATAAATGCTTTTTTTTCCAAAAACATTTAATCTTTTCAATCAAATTAAATACATTCAAGTTCTTTCCCTGAAGTTCAAGATTAAGAGTATTTTTTAAAAATATCTACCTAAAAGAAAGCTTTATTAAAAATTCTGCCGAACACTTATGACCTTTATTTACTTCGAAAATAACGCTTTTTCACTTCTTAGTTCGTAAATGCGCTTGACAACCTTACCTCGTAATCTGTGTGGCAGAAGGTGGAAGTCTTATATCTCCCTAAAGTTGGGAGGATGACGGACCAAACTATCAAGTCTATCGTCATTTGTAGCAAAAACGCTAGAGAAACTGGTCGATAGATATATAAGGGACGAAATCTTAACGGAAAACCCATTAAGTGATCGTCCATTGAGGGGTCCATTGATGCAACAGTGGGAACGGGTTGTTCACAGGGAAGGGTACTGTCGCCTCTGCTGTGGTCAGCACTTGTGGATGACCTCCATAAGAAACTCCTCAATGAAGGCGTTCACTGCCTAGGTTTCGCAGATGATATGGCCATAATCATTCAGGGTTAGTTTCTGGGCACAGTCTCAGACGGATGAAGTCCGCAATGAATATGGTGTACAAGTGGTGCAAGGATGAAGGCCTAACAGTTAATCCACAAAAAGCATCAGTTGTCTCTTTCACTAATAAAAGAGCGTTGCAAGGCTTAAAACCAATAACGCTCAATAACGTGCTGGTACTAATGGCCACAGAAGCCAAATACCTGGGTGTGGTGTTTAACCAGAGGCTATTATACGCTAGGGTTAAGGCGGATCAAATAATGAGCATGCCTCAGAACAGGATAGTCCCCAGGTATAACTTTGTAAGAAACTTTCGATTAGAAATACTGGAGAGGGGCTCATGGAACAATGGCCCCCCAATCCAAGAGGAATTAATCTGGTATACCGATGGCTAAAAGACTGAGAAAGGCACAGAGTCAGGTATATACAGTAGAGGACACAGGATAAAAGTCCAACTAAGTCTAGGTGCGTATGCCACAGTATTTCAGGCTGAAGTAATGGCCATACAACACTGTGCAACGGAGATCATAAGTCAGGGTATAACGAGTCAAACCGTAGTCATATACTTGGACAGCCAAGCAGCTCTAAAGGTGATAGTCTCGGCACAAATAAGCTCACAGCTGTGTAGGACTGAGTTGGGGCCCTGACTCATGTCGCAAGTCAAAATTCTCTGACATGGATACCAGGACAATCAGGGTTTCAGGGCAATGAGAAGGCTTATATATAAATTGGCCCGGAACCATTCGGCGCAGTTGCTGATACATTCAGAGAAGCAGCCATTGAGAAATGGGGGCTAGAGAAGGTCCAGGAGTGGTGAGAAAAATCACCGCAGAGCTGCTATCACAAAGGCGAAACGATTTCAGAATGACTGTCAGTCTCTTGACAGGACATTGTAGGCTTAAGAAACACATGAGTCAGTTGAACTTAGCAGATAAAGACATTTGTCGATACTGCCAAGAAGAGGAGGAAACCGCATTTCATGTCCTATGCCAATGCAAAGGTCTTGCAAGGACGCGGTATCTAGTACTGGGAGAGGAGAAACCAGCTTCTCCAAGTTATGCGGAGTGGCCACTGTCAAGGTTATTAAGTCTCATTAAGGGGCAGGGCTGGACAAGGTTCTCTAATCCTATTCTTGAGATAATGGGTGGTCACAATAGATCTGCAAAGGTGATACAGGCTAACAACTAACCTAATGAACATCTAATCTAATCTACCACGTAATAACTATTTTGATTAAGAATAAAACAACAAAAATTTATGTTCAGTTCCCATATCTGTACAAAGCGCGGTGGAAATTCTTGACTTTAATGGCCTAGTTTTTTTTTTTTGTAGTTAACTACTTTAAAAAAAAATATTTAGACCAGTGTTTAGAGACTTGAACGCTAAACTTTTTTGATAAATTTTGTAATGTGTCCGAATGAAACCATTGTATTGCCTAGACATGGCTTGGACTCCACCAGTACAAATATCAACACATTTTTTTCTTCAATAAGTTTGCGAAACAGTAATTCTTTACTTATTGTGATATTTTTACAGAATCTGTTAAAACAAATTAAAAATTCACTATTGGAGTAAGTTCTTTCATCAAGTTATATAACAGGTATTTTTCCAAATAGAGGAGAATCAAGCTGCTTCTGAATGTCAGCTGATGTATCCAAAGTTCTTCCACAGATTGTAGCATGTAGAATAAGTTGTTCTGTTATAGTGTGTGTATTTTTACATTTAGCTACTTAGTAAGCCACTTTGTAAGATGCTAACAAAGCTTTCCCGTTCTACACCTTCTCTATATATAGTCGCGCATCTTGCGTCGAAACAATTCGATGACGTTTGACATCTTTCGCAAAACATCATCGTCAGCCGTGTCAAGCACATATATTCCAGCTGGATATACAGTGTTCCCTAGTCTAATTTTAGTTCTCCGGGTTGACTATTTAATTCCCGCAATACACCGCAAGGCAAAAAACTAAAAAAAAATGATCTAACGAGCCAAACGATTCAACCAGCACACACAAAATTATTGCTTATTGTTTTTCATACATATTTTCAGTCAAATAACAGCGTTAAAAAAACTAAGCTTCGTCTCCTTGGTCATTCCCATGGCCTTTTTGTAAATAGGTAATATAAAATAAAATAGATGTTTAATACAAAAAATCATTCATATTTTTACGTAACAAACTGTCATACTTTATTCAAACGAGGTTTTAATTTTACTCTAAAAACTATGTTTTCTCTTGTAATATAGTATACACTAAACCTTTTCAACATTTATTTAATGAGTAGTTTCCGTTTTATGTATCTAGAATCTTCATACGGTTTTGGCATGCGTGAGAATTTTTTGTGTGGTCTTTAAATCCACATCCACGTATCTTCGTTTTTGATCTCGTTTCATGTATGAAGATGTCTTGCGATATGACAACAATTGGTTCTTTGGAGTTTTATTGTTGGGCATGACTCGACCAAACTTGTAAGTAGTTTAAATTGTAGTTACAATATGACCAAGGGTCAACGATATATCAGTCATAAAAATAATTGAGTACCTACATATGTTTACTGTAAACATTATGTACGATTTTTAGATATTTAAAATTGCCAAAAATTTAGCAATTTAAAAAATATACATATGATTGATAGGATAATTACACAGTGAGTTACAGGTAATAATTATGCACAACTAGAGTCAAATTATATAAAATGTATAAAAATAAAAAAAAAAACGTTAGATCAAATGTCAAAAACGTAAATAAGGACAGTTTTTAAAACATATATTTAAATATATTGAAAAAATTATATATCCCAAAAACATTTAAAATTTAGTAACAAACTAGCTGTACCCGCGACGTAGTTCGCGTGGCGTGTTGATTGGTATATAAAAATTTCTGCCCCGAATTCGTTAAAGGGGTGGGGGAAAAATTTTTATATACCAGATGGTAAGTTAAAAGAAGACAAATACATCTGTGAAAACCGCATTCGAATCGAATTAGTAGTTTTAATGTGATGCGCGCACAAACATACAGACACACAGACAAAAAAATCTAAACACAATTTTGGGTTCTATATTGATGTAGTAACACCCCCCGCTAATTATTTTTTAAATATCCTTAATGTACAGAATTTTCATTTCTACAGATTTATTATATGTTTAGATTATTTTTCACGCCCCTTCATGCCCCCTTGTGGGTGGAATTTTCCAAAATCCGTTCACAATTGACCTCAAAATTATAAAAATAACTATTGTGCAAAGTTTCAAACCTGTAGGACTTATAGATTTTAAATTTTTATTTTTTTTCACGCCCCCGCAACCTCTGTAGGTGAAATTTCGTAAAATCAGTTCACAATTGACCTCAAACCTATAAAAATAACTATTTTGCAAAGTTTTAAACCTGTAGGACTTATAGATTTTAATTTTTTTTCACGACCCCGCAACCCCCCATGTGGGTGAAATTTCGTAAAATCAGTTCACAATTGACCTCAAACTTATAAAAATAACTATTTTGCAAAGTTTTAAACCTGTAGGACTTATAGATTTTAATTTTCTTTCACGCCCCCGCAACCCCCCTGTGGGTAAAATTTTGTAAAATCCGTTGACAGTTGACCTACAAATTATAAACATAACTATTTTGCAAAGCTTTAAACCTGCAGGATTTATAGATTTTAAATTTTATTATTTTTTTTATTTTTCACGCCCCCGCAACTCCCCTTTTGGGTGAAATTTGGTAAAATCCGTTCACAGCTGACCTCCAAATTATAAATATAAGATGATTTCTGTATAGCTTTAACCATTAAGGTTGCACATGCGACGGAATCTTAAAAAATGGAGTAACTTCTCCCGTTTTCCTAACATTTCCCTTCACTGCTCTGTTCCTATTGATTGTAGCGTGATGAAAAGTATACTATAACCAGCACAGGAGTATGAAAAATAATTGTACCAAGTTTCGTTAAAATCCGTCTAGTAGTTTTTGTTTCTATAGCGGTTATACAGACAGACAGACAGACAGACAGACAGACAGACAAAAATAGTATATAGATAGATTAACAAAATTACAAAAATTAGAAACAAAGTACAAAAAAATAATAAAATCATTACAAATAGTTGTTTTAGAATAAGTTTTAAAAATTGAAGATTAAAGATACCTATATAATTAGAAAATGTAGAGCTATTCTACTTCGCCCACTTTTTTTAATTTTTAACAGTAAATAAAGTATATTTGGGAAAACCAAAAGGATCTTATGTAAAGATATTGTTATTAAATATTCGAGCCCAGACGAATACAAATTCGACCAAAAGAAATATGTAACAAACCTTCATTTTTCTGAATAGCACAAATTTAACTATTATAAATTTAACAATTAAGATTAAGCTTAGTTAATACTTTCTAAATTTGACCCAATTAAATGATCTTAATATGTATTAAAATATTTATAAATAAAAAAAAATTCGAAAAGAGGTTGACCTTAAAGGCCATCCTTGCAACTTCCCGCTAGTTTTAACCGTAAAGCTATGATAGTAACGTGACGTATTTTGACGTTTTTGACTTTTTTTGAAATGTTTAAAAAGCCATAACTTATTAACGCGTTATCCGATTTTGATGTTCAAAATGGCATTCGACGCAGTTTTTTGAGACCTAAAAACGTTACTAGGAGCACAAAATCGATTAGTCAAAAAATCTCTAAGTTATTGAAAAAAAAAACACTTTTTTGAAAATTTTCGACAAAGATATCTCACGAACGTATCAACCGATTTTAATTTGCAAAACGGCATTCGACGTGGTTTTTTAAGCTTGAGAGCTGATTAGGTTATGAAATTGATCGATGGGATGGCCACAAAGATATGCCCAAAAAACATCATTTTTACCAATTGTGTTTTTCGGTTATTTTGAAATTTCTCGAAATCTACCAGTTCGAATCGGTTTAAACTTACAGGGAATCTAAGTTAGATGGAACTCTTTGGAACGCTTTTTATTTTATTCCGATCGGTCAAGCCGTTTAAAAGTTATAAGAGGTTTACATACATCCACACACACATCCACACGTACATACAGACATACAGACACCCTCGCAAAAATAGTCAGGGGAGGTTCCAAATACCTCAAAACGTTGAGATCCGATGAAAACTCGATTTTCAAAAAACGGGGTGAAACCAATAACTTCCCGATTTTAAAAAAAAATTTAATTTTTTTAGCGGGAAGTTAAAAAAAAAGTAATGTCTGGTGCAAATTAATTGGTCCATAAATATAATTAGCGTTACCACGATTTGTGGAGTTACCCTTACGTTTCACAATAGCATCAATTCTCTTTGGTATACGAGTTTTTTTTTTAGTTTTGCGTATAGTCACTGAGAATGCGCCACCAATAGAACCTTTAGCCACAAATCTAATTTAAATGTTTTGTTAACATAAATCCAGAGATTCATTTCTTTACAACAAGTACGATGATGTTTTAAAATTAGCAAGTCCGTCGAAACATGGATCCAGAAAATATTTTGGATTAATTTTTTTTTTAATTTTCGAAGATCCCAACAGCAATGTATTGCGAATTCCAATGTGGTCACTTCAGTCTCAGGTCCACCCAAAAGAGCAGTCTAACAGCAAAACAATGATGAGGTTCGTCAGCTAATTAAGGATGACCTCTGTGTAACATACTGAAAGATAGAGGCATCTTAGGCATTTTAAAAGCCTCGATCCAAAAGATCCTCATGAAGAACTAGTTGTTACGAAGTTTTTTTTCCGTTGGATTGCTTATTTGCTTACTGAAGAGCAAAAAGTGGTTCGCGTCAATTGGTATCAAAAAACATGGAAACTTTTCAACAAAGGAAGCTCACAAACGTTTATAAGTGACGATAAATCTTGGATTTACTCTTACGGACCGACAAATAAACGCCAATCCGGGTGTTTCAGAAAGAGGAAAAACCAACAAGGGTGATCCGATCTCGAAGTGTAACAAAGAAAATGGTCGCAACTTTTGTGTCAAAATCAGGTCATGAAACTACAACAAAGCAACGCACAACGGCAACTATGTAATACAAGGACAATGCAAGTGCTCACACTGTCCAAAAGACAATTGGGTTTTTGGATCTTTAAAATATCGAATTGTTAGACATTCCACGGTATAGTCTGGACCAAAGTCCCAACGACTTCTTCACGTTCCCAAATATCAAGATTTCAATACGTGGGCAGCGATTCCAGTCGCCAGAAGAAGCCATCGATGCCTTTAAAACAGCAATTTTGCAGATGTCAACTGAAGACGGGTATAACTGTTTAACCAATTGGTTTAAACCTGTGCACAAGTGTATCGATCTTGGTGGGACATATTTTAAAAAGCAATAAACTACTTTATGGCTAAATGCAAAACTAAAAAGACAATCACCGTAGTAGCTACTAAATTTTGACAGTAATCTGGTTGAAAGTTACTTTACATTTCCTCAACGTTAACATTTAATTCACAAATTGTGCGAAGTGATGTGGTTTGAATTAGGATAGTTTAGAACTGCTTAAAGGCATTTAAAGATAAGTATTCATCTTTTTTAACTATGATGTTGCCATGTTATTTTATTACAAATCCCCCAGCTAGCAGTTAAATGAAAGCCAATAACTTTTCTTGCGCAATTTTTTTTACCTCGCATCATTGAAGATGAAAATGAATAATTTTAAATTAAAGAATTGTGTTGCTGTATAGCATCAACAATACAACATTGATATTTATACTTCAAAATCTATTAAAAAATTTTAAACTTTCATCCGGACTTAAGCAATATTTTCTAAAAATTAAAGCTTATACCCTTGGAAAATCAAAGATACTAAATTTGCTTAAGAAATCATTATTCGTCAATCGGTAATATCTACAAAGTTGGTATTTTTTCTTTAATAGCTTTAATAATTATTATTCATACTTTTATTGTCAAATATATTGACAATGTGTCATGTAAGAAAAGTTAAAATGGTGTCGTGGGACACCAGGTAGGAACTAAGTTCCTTCGGCTAATGTAGAATCAACACAAAACACTACTCGCTTCTCGCTTGTGTATACGACTGTGGCGCCTGCGCACGTCTCATTTAACGGTCAATATATCAAAATCAGTGAAATCTTGGCGTTAAGAAAGAAGCTTCTTTAAAATTTAAAGTGAGCTTTAAATAGTAATGTATACATTTATTTTTCTACTATTTTCAACTATCAAGATTTTTAAAAATTATATCTCATATTACTTTAACAAAAAAAGGTAAATGTTAAGATAAAGATATATACAAAAAAAAAATTGCATCGGCCGGGAATCGAACCCAGCTCATTTAACGGTTTTTCGTTACGGTTTTTTACTATTACATTTTTTTCAGTTCGGTCACGCAGCAAAATCCCTATCTCATCCAAGCCTGCCGTAAGGAACTTAGTTCCAATAGTTCCAAAAATTTTAAAGATCCTTCAAATGGAATTTGTATCTACGTGATATATAGTAATACTTTCTAAAACCATATTAACCACGTCACTTCCCAACAAATTAATTTCTTGATTATATTTAGTAATTTAGTTTATATGTTAACATAATTTAATATTAAACTATATCTACAATATATTTAATACAACTTGTAAGCTATATTACATAATAAATCTTCTTTTCCTTATGTGATACATCGACAGGTGATAAATCGGGTCGATAAATCAGATAAAGCCTCAAATCATAACATACGTTACAACACACAACTGTGGCGAAACAAAAAGTATTAAAAAAAATGCTCAACATGGAAATAAAACAATAGAATCATTTAGTTTATAGTGGGCTGAAATAATATCATCTCTACAACATGAGGAGTGGCCCAATGGGTTAACATATGTAGTTGTACCAATAATAATATAGATAAAGGTACATAATAATAATGTATAGTCTATTTCGAAAGCGTGGGTGAGATTCGCATATTTAGTTTGTTCATTTTACTCCTTACATCATAAGTCTTTATTATTGTGTAATACCCATATTTAAAGGCACTTGGCCATATGCATGTATTGATAAATTATGCACACAATATACCAGTAAATCTATAAAGACCGAGCAATTATTGAAATTCTCTGTCAGTACTTGCTATTCTCAATTATTTACAATATCCGGTGACACAATACGTCTTAGATTTATTTTTTAATTTAGTTTATGTATTATTGAAAGTGAACCTAAATAATGATTGCTTCCAATGATTTAACTCATGTGTAAATAAAGTCTATACAAACTGCGATAGACAAACACCCAAAACTTGTCGAAATAAATATACAAATATACGTGTTATGTATCTGTATAATACCACAGAAATATAGTCTATAGTCTATTATTTGTTTTTTATTAATTGTAACTTAATAGTATATTACGTAACAAGAATGGTAAGTAGGACATTACGTACGAGTACATGAGTACGTAATACCTCTTAACACTCGAGTTACGTACTATGCTTTATCTACGACTCAATATTTTAATTTCAATTATAAATATTTGACATCTCTAAATAAATATATGACGTATGTACTGTACTGATATCTACTCCTTTGACATTAAATGTCATTTATAATCATTGTCACCATGCAGGGTAAGTAAGCTATAACGCACAGTTGTGCGTAATGAAACGTCATGTTGGAATGATGTTTATTTATATTTATAAATAAATAAATAAATAAATAAATAAATAAATAAATAAATAAATAAATAAATACTCATTAATTAACCAATAATTTCTCAGACAAAAGAAAATACAAGCATGTACTAGCTTATTAAAAGAAACTTGTTTTCAAAAGGACTGACATCAGACTAGCCACAAAAGTAGCCGTCTGTTCTTCCCATCAACCCCATTATGTAATGTTTTACATTAGTTTACAGGAATGACAATACAGCAACAATAAGAAATAAATAAAATTGGATAAAATATGGCAAATATAATACCTATTCATCTTTAATACCTTAATTTTAATTGCTTTTCTTCGGTACTTCGAAATACATTTTGCTGTAATAGAGACCATATGTGACTATTGAAAAGCTCAACAACCGGGATTCACGTTTTTCAAAGATTCTTTGTTTTGATTGTAAAGGAAACGGATTATGTTTCAGTTTATTATTTCTGATCATTACAAAACTATTCAATCTATTGATGTTCCTTACTGTTCTTAACAGCACAAAACTCGGTGGTCTCCACATATGGTCTTTTATCATTACATTTATCGCTGTGATAATTTCATCATTAAACGTACACATCGATTGATTTTTACTACCTTATAAATCTTCCTTCTACGTGTATATGAGAGATTCTATATAAGTACAAATAGTTTAATTGAAAAACAAGTTACAATTTTATTGTACGTTTGTCTTTAATTGTGTATTGTTTAGAAAATGGGCTTCGGATATAGGAAATTTAAAAACCTTTATCACACATTTATTATAAATTTCTATTGTCTGCTATTGATTGAATTTCTTCATTGCAACGCCTTGTTAAACCAGTATATGTTAACAGTGGGTTGTTAAATGTTCCCGTCAAGACATTCCGTTATTTAAAAATTATGCGACACTGGACAGATAATTGGATGTTCACAATAATACGTAGCAGTACAATTTTATCGAACAAGAAATTTCATTAAGCAACTATATTATTCTTCTATCAGAAAAACTCTATTCACTTTGGTTTAACATCTCAATTTAAAGTGAAAGGTTTTTATGATATTGTTAGTATGTAAAAACGTTAACAATAGTGTGTCTGTTTATAATAAAATTGTGGCCAAATATGCTAAAGATAGCTTTAGGCATATTTTTATATTTTGTGGTCAATATGTGTTTAATTTAAAACATATTTCCAAACTCATCATTTACACTAAGTAACCTGACTTTTCCTTTAACTGTTATGATATATAGTAATAAAACAAATGTTTGCGCAGAACGGAAATGATGAGTATTAAGGTAGATATATTTAAAATGTTTAATTATTTTAATTTCTCCATATTTTAATTGATGTTTTAAAATTTATGGAAAAAAGAAACTGGCAACCAATGAAGTAATACCAAGGAAAAACTTAAAGTCTAGTACCGCAAAAATATTTTATTTAAGGGGCTACTAGTTTCGGGAATATTACAATCAACATGCACTCAAAAGTAAACACAAAGAAGAAGCAACATTCGAAAATGTGGAATTGAAGTCAACTATTTCCGTTTGCAGTTAGAGGGACATAACTTGTAGACCGGTTTCGGCCCATTGGGCATCGTCAGTACAAGGTATATGTTGTCGTCAGCGAGCTTAAGGCATAGTCGCTGACTAAAGAATGCACTAAAATCACAATCTATTTATAACCACAGAGTAATGGAAATATAAACGATGCGATAGTAGTGACATCTTCACTTGATCCAAAAGATCCTGCTTGAAGAACTGGATGTTGCGAAGTTAGTTTCTGGTTATGTGGCAACAATTGCTTTAGAAGAGCGAAGAACGATTTCTTCCGATTGGTATATAAACGTTTGTTCGATAGAAGTTATCGCGAAAGTCCTACAAAGCAATACACAACGGCGAATTATCCTTAATCAGGAAAATGCAAGTGCTCACACTACCCAAAGGTAATTGAGTTTTTGGAGCTTCGAATTGTTAGACCATCTACCGCATAGTCCCAACGATTTCTTCACATTCCGAAAGATCAAGAATTCAATGCTTGGGGAGCGATTCCATTAGCTAGAAGAAGCCATTGATAATTTTAAAGCACCGAATTTGCAGATGTCAACTGGAGACTGGAATAACTGTTTTAACAATTGGTTTGAACGTATGCAAAAGTGTATCGATCTTGGTGGGATATATTTTTAAAAGCAATAAAGTACTTTAAGTCTATACATTTTTGTCCTTATTGCTATATGCAAAACTAAAACAATATGCCTCGTTTAGGGAGTTAAAAATCTTGGATAAAAGTAATAATCAAAGTAAATGGTGAATTATAAGGGAATTGGTTTTAAATTTTCTTTTACTAAAATTGATATGTAATAGATTTTAAGAATATTGTTACACTTTCAAATGAACGATACTGAGGAACATTATAAATGATGTGATATATATTTGTAAAACGTTAGAGACTAATAATAAAAATTAATAAATTGATAGAAATATTGAAATTGATTTCTTTCGACTAGAATGTTAGGATGAAGAATGAATACTTCGTCTGAATATTAATTTAACTGGTAAAAGGATCGGACACAGTTGAAAATCAAAACTCGTAACTAATTTTATTTTAAAAGTGATTTCTATCTTGGTTATTATACTCAAACAATAATAATAATAATATTGTTTAAACGTTATAAAACAAAAGGGCATCGCTTCTCTAATCTTCCAGAATAAACTACCAGAAGCCTTCCGTGCTGCCGATGCAAAACTGGTGTGGTTCCTGTCTCCTAACCAAATAAAAATATAAAACAGGGCACAAAAAGATAACTTAGAGTTCGATGTCTGAATTGTCGATTTGATAAAGTCTCTCTATCATCAACGTCATGCTATATGTGTTTAGGGAGAAAGTGAGTAAGTGTCATATGTGGCAGGAGTAGAGTTTAACGACCGATAAGCGATTTGATGGCTAGGCATTCATAGCTTAGTTGTTAGAGCTTCAGCGCGAAGAGCTGACGATTGCGAGTTCGATTCTCGCTGGATGCGACATTTTTTCAATTTATCTATAATGTCATTTAATATATTCTTGTTTGTATACTTTCTAAAAAACTTTCAAATTTTTTTTTTTTTTTAATTCCCATGGGAGGTATGTCAAATAATCGTTTAGGTACTGAATAATAGGATATGTTATCTTTTTCATTAGCTAGACTGAATGCTAAGGACTTCCCTCCATCGAAAAAATTCACAAGTACTACAAAACCCACCAACAGCAAAACTAATCAGCTAACAGCAAAAAGGAAATAGTACATCTTATTATACTTATTTTTCTCTCATATAGCGGTTCTTAGTATGTATATGCTTAAAGAATCCAACCTGTTTAATGATAAGGAAAAAATCTGGAACAAGCATTGCTTTTATCAATTGTGTATGTATTTTTATAGGTAAGAACAATTAAAAAATATTTTTTTGTTTCACATTACGTATTTTTATACATGAAGTCTTTTCAAATTCTTTGTTTCCTTTAAGATGTACAATACGATGTAAAACGTTATTTTCATAACAAAATGTATCTACCAATTTATTATATTCTAATGCGATAATTCGAACGAAAATCTGTTTGAATTTTGGTGTTAATAATGTTGGCGGCGGCACAGTCTAACACACACGTTAATTTAATCCGTAAGTGTAATCGCAGAGATTTTGATATAAAGTGTGCAAGCTTTAACCACGCCGTAGCTGTATGTTTACAGGTTACACTCTCTAGTGGATTTAATTTGATGATTGAATGACACAAAGCGTCGTTTTGTGGCTATGACACGCCTTCCGGAATTTCTATAACAACCTGTTGATGATGCTGAGTATGGACCGGACTCCACAGCATCAAAGGTTGGGTAATTACACCATTTTAGAAGATACGAAATTGTTACATAATAGGATTAAGTAACTAGGTGCTTACTTATTAAATATTGATTTGCAATTTCACTTCAATTTTCAGAATCCATAAATCTTAATAACCACAAAAAATATTGCTGATTTTTCAAAAATGGTTTCAAATTTTATTTGTCCCTAGTAACTAAAAATACAATAAACTATAAACTATTTTTCATTTGCGATAAAGTAAGCTGACAAAAAATTCAAAGTTAAGGTTATTGGAACGAAGTTCCCTTTCGGGCGTTACGAACAGTTACGACTGACGCTAGGAGCTAGCCAAAAAAAATTCATACCAAAAGTTGTCACGACACGACACGACACCCGCATGTTTCTCTCTCTCACAGACCAAAAAATAAATAAATCTCTCTCCTTCTCTCTCATAGATAGATATATTATTACAATGGACTACAAAAGTGTGACGTCAGCTATGGGAGGAGCTTAAAAATCTATCCAAACAAAACATATTTGCATTGAAAAAGCCCTAAAGGATTTTTCTATTACTTGTAGTGGTTTCTAATCTTAGCGTTTTCCGGACACTTTTCATACGACCTATTGTATCCAATTTGTGATAGTGAATAAACATTGAAAGTTAGTGTAAGTGTTCAAATTTTATATGCATTTTAGTGGAATTGAGGTTAGGTATGTTTTGTTTACAAGTTTATAAATTTTATTTCTATTTTGCTTTGATAGTGTAGTGTCGTGACTTTGTTAAGTTTATACAGGTTTTTTGGAGATAATAAATAATAAAATAATAAAAAAATAATAACAATAATGAATCTTGACAGTGTTTCTGTTCTGCAAAAGTTCCGGACATTGCTGATGGATTTAGGTAAGAAGACATTTAATACAGACAATAATAAATGCTTATGTATGTATAAACACTCTGTTGTGTTTACAATTTTACTAATTCCTTCACTAATTAATCGAAAGGAACTTCGTTCCATCCGGGTGTCCCTTGACACCACTCACTTTTTTTTTGTGTAATTAATTGTGTAGTTGAAGAACTTAAAGTGATCTTATATTTGTTATGACCTTATAACTTGTACTTGTAAATATATAAGGCATAAAAAAAACAAAAAATGATTAAAGCAGGATTTATGTTTGTTTCAGTTTCAACTAGTTAAAAAAACTGAGATGATAAGACTCTGCGAAAATATCTTTTTATAAGAGTATGAGGCTTACTAGTAGTAAATATAAATTCTGCCACATACTCCAACCCGTACACAAAAGCCATTTTAGAAAGTTTTTTATATTTTCGCCGTGTTCTGTGTCTCTGTGTCATTCCGTGGAATTTGTAATCGAATTTAAACCTATTTCCCGACTACCTAGAGCTCTGAAATTTTCAGGATAGCTAAGAACTGGATGACAATGCATGTTTCAAGTGTGTTTAGGCATATACATAGATTTCGAAATTTATACCGAATTGATATTAAACATGATCTAAGTTGTGTATAGATAATATTATTTTGAAAGTTATTAAACAAATCGTTCGTAGCGTAGTTCGTTAGGCGGTGGATCAGTCCACTTGTGACAGTTCTGTTATGTTATCATAATGGGATCGATTACGCGACAGAGAAGTTTTTTTTTCTTTTTTTTTTTTGTTCTTACATGTGAAAACAGTAATTATTATTTTAACTGGTAATAAAATAAACTGTTTTAAAAGGTTTTTAGATACAACTACCTTTGATTTTGTTAACAAGGAAACAATCTTCTCTATGATCAATCACAGCGTTGTATGACTTAATATTTTTACAATGTCAGTCATGCTGTGCATTGTTGAGATGACACAAAATATGACCTATAAATCAGTAAAAAACTTTCTATTATAAAAAGTTCTTTTTGTAAATTGTGCTTATTTAGAACTGTGAATCGTAAACATCTGGTAAAACAAATTGTAAAAAAAATTAATATTCCGTTTATCAAAACACACTCTTAGATTAGAAAAACAGGAAAATACAATTATTTTTTGCCTGATCTGCCACCATAAGAAATGCTTACCCGCCATTTCTCCTAAAAATGTAACTCACGAACAGTCTTGCACACCCGTTCTTGGTTTTAGGTAATATTGGCAAGATTTTTCTTTTTGCCGCATGAACATTTTCTCTAATATCTTCTGAGTTTATCTTCTCCGTAAAATTATTTGATTGCAATTCTCAAATAATTAATTTTGATGGTTTCTCAGCTCGACCAGAAATTGATTATCTTTTTGCACTATTACTTACTGCATTTCTTGCAAGTTGCTTTTCAAAACCATAATTGTATTCTCCTTTGACCTCTACTACTAGTTTAGCTGTAGGTACATTTAGCGTTACAACATATCCATCGAGTTTTTCCACACTTGCTAGTATTAACTTTGTAAAACTGAAAATCTTATTTCCTTTTCCACTCAACATGATAGATGATCTGTTATCCATTTTAACTGAGTTTAGGTAAAGAATAAACTGTTTGATAAGATGATCAATAAGAAAAAATTAACTGCTTTTGTCTTGTTAATATTACTTTATTATCACTTTTGGAAACTCTTTAGGTATTAAATATTTAAATCCTTAATACTTAATACTAGTAAACTGAATTATTCCTGGCAGAGTTCGGACTTCGAGGTCTATTTCTCCATATTTAGGTGACTTAAAATTGGTTTTCTTCAAAATGATTATGTTAGGATTTTTTATAACTATAAATAAAAACATTGGAGTCATTGGAAAATATATTTTTTGAAATAAATTTAAAAGTATGTTGATAATGTTAAAAAGGTTTAAATTGGCTTAAATTTCAAAACTGTTACACCGCTTAAACGCTATTAAATAATTAACTAAATTTGTGATATGACGGCTTAAGGGGGCGTCCACAAATTACGAGAGGCATTTTTCCGGATTTTTCGACCCCCATGCCCCAATGGTGAGATTTCATAAGATTTTCCCTAACTCCCTCCCCCTTCCCCAAATCCCACGTGAGATTTTTTAAAATTGGTATTTTAACTGTTATCGCGTTGGATTATAAAAAAAATACAAGAACATAATTTATTCCATTACTTTTATTTTAAAAACCAGCAATGACTAGTATTTGATAATAAAAATCAATAATATTTATTCTATTTCAGTCCATGGGCAGTAGTCACAGTGGTGCTGCTCTGCGGGGTTTGGACAAATACGACAAACAGTGTGAAATTTCGCCATATTTTCATCCTAGAAGCATTAATTTTACTTTTACGTAATTTAGAAAGATTGAGCTTGACCCCCCCCCCCCCTGAACACGTCGCGTAATTTATGGACGCCCCCTAATATGTGTTTCAAGATGTAATGCTTATACAAACTTTTTTCTGTTTTAATGAGTACTCACACAAACTGTTTTTACTCTACGTATGTAGCAAAAATATTGATAAGTTTAAAAAAGGTATGTACGTACTTAATAAACAAATAACTTATAAGTAAGAATTTTTGTGGATCTTTTTGTTCCATCTTTATTTGGATTACTTGGTTCATTTTAAAAAGAAATATCCGCGTCTTGCAGAATCAAAGATAAGTTTTAACAGATGTTAATCAATAAATAAATTGAATACTGTTTATCGTTTTCATCTTTTATCATTTGATGATAATCTCACAACTGTTTACATCTTGCCTTGTTAAGAAGGATTTTGTTTTATTGTGTTAAGATAATTTTTTTATTTTTTTTATATTTTAAAGAATACGTATACGAAAAATTTTTAAATTTTTGTATAGTAATTTGCCTTTACTGTTTCTACAGATTTCGTGTTCAAGCTATATCTAATTGTAATTAATTTTTTAGAGTTGAAACTGTACAAACTAGGTTCCAAACATTTAGATCCACCGAACAAAAAACATATCGATTAATAAAATAAGAAGAAAAAAATAACTTACTGTCCAAAATTATAAAATAATCCAATCAAGTTAGATTCAAACAAGCATATTTTTAATTTTATTTAATACTAGGTGTACCTGCGACGTCGTTCGCGTGGCGTGTTAATTGTTGTATAAAAATTTCTCCCCTCACCCCGTTAAAGGGGTGGGAGGAGAAATTTTTATACACCAGATGTTAAGTAAAAAGAAGACAAATATATCTGTGAAAACCGCATTCGAATCGGATAAGTAGTTTTCATGTGATGCGCGCACAAACATATAGATAGACAGACAGACGTACACAAAAAATAACCACATTTTTGGGTTCTATATCGACGTACCCTCGACGTCGTTCAAGTGATGTACAGATTATTGTAAAAATTTCTCCCCCCCACACCGTAAAAGAGGTGGAGGAGAAATTTTTATACACCAGATGTGTGAATTACCATATGTTTTATCCGCAATTACAATTTGTTATGGTTATATTTTTTTATCTCTTTAATTTTGAAAAAATAATAATACAAAATCAGTATGTAAAGGTGCATTTAATTTTAAATAACATTTTTAATTAAAATACACTTTGTGAATAAATGTGGCTGGTTGTTAATAAAAATACGGGATTACTTTTCTTTCATATTCGACAGAAAAGTGTAGATCGAAAATGATAGTTTCATTACCTAAAAAATAAATATGTATTAGACATTTAATTAAAAGAAGACAAATACATATGTGAAAACCGCATTCGAATCGGAACAGTAGTTTTCATGTGACGTGCGCACAAACATATAGATAGACAGACAGACAGACGTACAACAAAAAATCTAACCACATTTTTGGGTTCTATATTGATGTACCCGCGACGTCGTTCGCGTGACGTATAGATTGTTTATACAAATTTCTCCCCCACACCGTAAAAGTGGTTTTCCCAACATTTCCCTTCACTGCTCTGCTCCTATTGGTTGTAGCGTGATGTAAAGTATCCTATAACCAGCTCAGGAGTATGAAAAATAATTGTACCAAGTTTCGTTAAAATCCGTCAAGTAGTTTTTGTTTCTATAACGGTTATACAGAAAGACAGACAGACAGATAGACAAAATTTTTATTGATTTCATTTCTGGCATCAGTATCGATCCCTAATCACCCCCTGACAGTTATTTTGGAAATATATTTCATGTACAGAATTGACTTCTCTACAGATTTATTATAAGTATAGATAATTTATTTTATATTTTTTATTTCAAATTCCGGTCCTGTTCAAATGAGCTCTCCGACTTCCTCGAACTTCACATTGGCTTACATTTGGTGACATTTCATCTTTTATGATATAGTTTTATTGATTCGCTTACCTTCATTGAAGGGCTTATTAAGTGGAGATTAATGTGTTTAATTAATACCAGAATTTTGGCAAATCTTGTATAAAAGTGTAAATTAGGTTTTTACTTAAACAGAGTGTAATACATAGTTTATCCAATCAAAATTTATTAACACCGTGTTTTTATAGTGACCTTACTTTCCAACATTTACAATTCCATAAAGAAAAGTTGCAGTTATCTTATTTTTGTTGTTAGGTATAACGTTTTTAAATAATTAGTGTCTCAATTGCAAAAGTATAAAATATTATTAGATATCAAAGATCAAAGAATAATATTATTCTAACGCTTTACAAGTTTTTGAAAAACATTTTCAAAGACAATGACCGTTCAACCAAGAAGAAACAACTACTTCCTGGGCTATATGCCCCAAAGGATATTGGATTACACTTTAAAGTCAAACGGGGTTGGCATATCTAATAGATATTAAACCAACCATTTTGGTTTGCAGTTAGAAGGGACAACATAACTTGTAGACCGGTTTCGGCCTATTGGGCCTCGTCAGTAGAAGGTGTATGTTATCCGTCAGCGAGCTTAAAGCATAATAGCTGACTAAAGACTACACTAAAATCACAATCAATATATACCTTTTAATAACGAAAGTGTAAAAGATGTGATAGTAGTGACATCTTTACCTCTAACGGCAAACCAAAATTCGACTTGACAACAAGACTCACGTCCGGATACTATTAAAGTATTATTACAAAAAACTGTATCATTGTCATATTTAGTAAAGCGTGTTATCAATAGATATCAAAGATCAAAGAATATTATTATTATAACGCTTTACAAGGTTTTGAAAAACATTTTCAAAGAAAATAACCGTTCAACTAAGAAGACACAACTACTTCCTGGGCTAGATGCCCCAACGGATATTGGATTACACTTCAAAGTCAAACGGGGTTGGCATATCTAATAGATATTAAACCAACCATTATCTTAAATGTTTTCTTAATTGTGTCTTTTTGTCATCTATAATATTTTTTGATACTTGTTAAAATACAAATTGCAGATTAACAAAAAAGAAAGATTTTCTTTTTTTAAGCTTTATATATTACAAGAACTTTTTTTTAAATTATTATATTCTGAGTAATAATTTTTTTTAATTTGTTCTTCCGAATTTCAATTGCGTTTTATATTCTGTTATCTGATTCTTTAGCTTAATTTAATTCTTCTGATTATTCTGTTTAACTTAAACTTTAAATTTGAGTCAATTACAGTTCTGTATTCATTTTGTCCTTTATTTTTATTATGATTTGTGTTTAGGTTGCAAAATATAGTTCAAGGAAGTCTTGGTGACCCGGCAAACTTCGTACCGCCTAATAATTAATGATTTTTGTCCTTATTTTACGTTTTTTCTGATCTTTATTTTTGCTAGGTATTCATCTTTTCATTTTTTAAATTTTTCCTCATTTGTTTTTCTGGATTTTTTTCCGATTTACTAATTCTTGTTTATACTTTTATACGATTTTTATATTTCTTTGAATTTTATCCTTTTTAATTTTTTTTTCTTCTAAATTTTTATTTTATTATAATTTAATACTTAATTATTTTATCTTAGACGAAAACATATTAAAATTATCTTTTTAACTGCATTATTTAGAAATGAAAATACAACGCCATCTCTTGGGTTCCCATGCAACCTACGTGTCAAACGAAGGTATAATTTTGTATCGATTATTTTTTTCACCTGTCAAAATATCACAATTTTTTGATTTCGTCCAATGAAAACGCTTAATCTTTATGCTAAATCTAGCCAATTATTCCGGTTTATATTGATAAAACCACTAGTGGTTTTACTAGTATTGATAAAATTATAGAACTGTCAAAAATTCAATAACAATATTGAACAATCAATTTTCTTGTTTATAAGTACCTTACTATAAATCAACATTCATTTATATTATCTAAATATTCTAAAATATATTTTTTTATTATTATTATCACAATTCAATTCATCTAAACGATAATGAAAAATCAAATATGTAGGTACTTTAAAACTAACCTGCTTCCTGGTTCTGCATGCATTTAAAACTTTTATTTGCCTACAGGCAAATGTGGTCTTGTAGGTCAACTTTAAATAGATATATAGTCCATTTCATCGTTTTTGGCCGATTTGATATTAGAAACCACCGAAATAAGATTAAACTGTCATCCAAGTTACCAGTGGCGGAGAGTTTTTTTTTTTCTAAATTAGGTCGTAAGTTTCTAAAACTATCAGTGTGGTTTGATATCTACAAAAATATGACATTAATAATGATGAAATTCAACCCTTCAACAACGAGACGTACATGACGGTTACTAGGAATGTGAATTAAGTCAAGACTTCCGTATTGAATACTTTTTATCTACCGGTGAAACAAGATGCAGTTACGTATATGTTGTATTAAAAAACAAACGTTCTCATTTAAATTTCTAACTTGCCTGTATCTGAGAGAGATGTTACTCTAAATTTACTTTGTGTATGATTTCTGTCATCGGCCAAAATCGGTGAAATGGACTATACCTAATAATTTTTATTTTGGTAATTTTCTCTTTAATAATATAATTGTATAAATAGGTATAAAAATAAATATTTATTCAAATTATAACCCTGTTTTCACGACGCTCACGACAACTGACAACTGTCAATACTATCTAGTGTACAGGATAAGTTAATAGGAGGGGTAACGGCATTTCGTTTGTGTTAATTATGAAATATAAGTTGTTCTAGGAAGTTTTTTAAATAAAGTAGTTTTTGTACAGAATGGTTCAAAAAATAATGTTCTCAAATACCACTCGTCCTGTAATATTTTACTAGATAAATTTTTATTTTCCAGACTCAAACTACGGACTTGTGATTTTATCACATTTCAGTTTGTTTTCGTATTTTTGCCAAATAAAAAAGTTTTTGCGGAAACTAAAAATTTATCGATAAAATTTTAAGGACTCGTGGCATTATCTTTGATAAACTTATATTACCATGTATTGGGAATTAATGGAAATAAAAACCTATAAATTGAGGAGTTTATTTTTCTACAAAATGTCTTTTAAACATATTTCCCTACCAACGCTAGATAGGTTTTTCTTAGTACACTGTTTAAATAAAATATATAATGACCCATTTTTTGTTAAATCGCAAGATAAGAGGTCTTTTTAACTTTTGGCGTCCAAGCATTTTTGCCAACAATTCGATACCCATAATAGTTTTTATATAGTTCTTATAAATGCACTCAGCTACTATATACTTATCTGGATATAGAAAGAGTATTTTATCATTAGATTTTTTTGTGTGAAACTGCGCTTTTAAACCACAAATGTCTAAATGAATATCTTTATTTTAAAAGTAATTAATAATTAATTGTGCCTAACAATAATACGTCATGTCATTTATTGCCACACTTGATTACCCATCGAGACCGCTATAGATACGGCAAGACATAAATCGGAATTCTAACCATTCTAGTGATACCATCGATATACAGGTATGTATGTGACTTTAGTGCTCTCCATATTGAAAATTTCCTTATCAGATGGAGCATCTCGAACCTGAAGAATGACAGAGACTATTGTAAACTGTGACATCACAAAACGGTCGTGCACATTACACTTGTACCCATTAGACCATATTTAAAGGTAAACCTCTACTCACGCATTTTGCTAACAATAAAATTTACGGAGGCATAATTGAACAAGTCAGTGATAGTAAGGTTACTTTAAAAAAGAGGGAACATTTTGGAATATTTTTTTAACTGTTTTATTTCATGTTTAAACAAAGCTTTATTTATTAAAATTTTTTTACGTGCGCGATTAAAATAAACTGTTAAATATATATTTTTTTAAACCAGATACTGTCGGCAAACCTTCTTGCTAGAAACTCGGCAGGGAGAATATTTTCAATGATTTATCTACTCGTTGTATTAGTCCAAATTATTGTTCAATAATGATGTCACGGGTGAATTTTCGCCTTAGCGCAATTATTAAAAATTCTTAATAAAATATGAACTCACCTGTTGTTTACTTTAAAATTCTTAGTGTATAGATAACGTCATTCGGGTATTTAAACAAGATCAACCTTTTATTCTCTCATAATTTCCATTAATTACTTTCCTAAAGCCTTATTGTATCTAATTTTCGCTCGGACTGCATTTTTCCTAACTTCTAATTGGCATCTTGATTTATTACTTCTGATATTTATATATTACCATTTAATATTATGACAAGCCGAATATTTTAAGTTGTAAACAGTCATTATGTCAACTTCTTCTTCTTCTATTTTCTTTCTGCTATATCCAATCTAAGACTACCGATCTACCGTTAATGCAGTGATCATTTTAAATTAACAATAGAATAGTAAAAGGCTTCTTCTGAGTAGTTACTTTATGCCAACGCGAGAGACTTCGTTCTTTCACTTCCTTGTTAACCTTCTTGTTGTAAAGTACTAAGTGTGTTTATTGGAGGAATATTGTGGGGTTGGATTTTTAATCACGGAACATCCGTGTCACTTAATTGTGGATATTAAAATCAAATCCTTATTTCCAACTGGGCCATTGTGTTAACCTACGTTTGGTTGTTACTTTGTTGATTATCTTCGTGTTCAGTAGGAAAATACCACATGTGGGATTTGTACAAGATTTTCCGTTGATTTAACATCAGTACATTATAAGGAGGCTTTTGGGTCTAAAAAATCAACGTTCCGGACTATTGAACGTCCTCGAGGTAGAATACCCTTTTTCCACCTAGGGTCCTTGGTACAGGCTTATTTCCTTGGTACAGGCTTATTCCCTTGGTACAGGCTTATTTCTTTGGTACAGGCCTTAATTTTTTTTGGTACGGGCCTTATTTTCTTGGAACAGGCTATACTATTTTATTGGTGCTGGCAGTTATTCATATTTTGGAACTGGCAAGTGTTCCTAGATACCGGCAGTACTTCTGGAACAGAATTTGTTTTGGTACTCGCAGTTCCTTGTTTTGATCAAGAACCAAACAGCTTTGGATTACTGGAGATTGGAAGCCACTAGTACCAATACAGATAAGCATTATAACACCCAGTATTTTGTATAATCTTTTCTTGAAATGTTGATTGTAATTTAGTTTTAAGTTGAAGTTTGTGATTTGCAGTAACCTCAAACATTTTTACATTAAAGGAGGGTCTAGTTTTGAAACTGATTTGTTTTATTTAGCTCACTGTATTTCATTTCGTTTGGATTGTGTAAGAGTTGTAAGTGCCTATTAAATCTACGGGTTTCCGGCTTGTACCGTCGAAGTCGGTGGCGCGGCTCATTTGTGTATCATCCCTCTACGGCTAAGCTCGGGCATAATTTGCCAGTAGAGGGACCACTAACAACCCTCGCGCAATTTATCTATTGTTGATGTTGATATTGGATTTTTTTCTTAATCATTATTTTATTCTTAAATGAACCTTAGCAGTTAACTAAGGAAAAACTGTGGCAATGACAAGGATAATTCGTGTTCGGGATAACGAGAAATCTCTAAAAAAATTTCACTGTACCTAAGGATAAACCATGCGAAAGAACTCACCGCTACACCTTAGATATAAAGTGTGACAGTTTAGAAAATAATAATAAAAAATAGCATCAGGAAAGTTTCGACGATAGTTAATACTTCTTTTTTAAATCTCGACAATTGAACAAACTTTACTATACACCAACTAAATCAAATAGAGTCTCAATTCCATGATCAACTGAAAATTTTAATAATTTTCTACCATAACTATCAAACTGTCAACAACTGATGTAAAGAAGTTCTCATCTATGTCCGTACGGTCTTGTACAATAAAGCACATAAGTTCCTACTTATTATTATTATTTACATAGTATTTCATTATTGGTAGCTGTTTGAAAAATATCGATTCAGTATATTCACATACACATCGGTTTTAATAGTCATATGAAATAATTTAAATAAAGCCAAATTTGGAATAAGTTTAAATTATTTTTTAAATTCTTTTATTAAACGACATTTTTTCACATACCAAACCTTTACCTTATATCTATGTAGTCAGTATGAGATGTAACAGAAACAGTTATAACTTCACAAAAACAAGTTCAATACCAAATTGATTTTGCTAAAAGTAATACTGTATATGTTATATTTTATGTTCTAAATTTAATTTGCAGAAAGTCAGTTCATCCCTTTAGTTGATTACTTCCATTAGGCCGCCGCTGAGCTACTTGTACTCCGAGAAGAGACTCGCCTCGCATATATATGTCACGTTATCGCCTTTAACGTAGTAATGATCTTGTTCAACACATGTTTTTGCGTTCTTCATCACGACAGATCAAATTATGTTATTGGATTAATAATACTCAGATTGATGCTGAGTTGTCTGCCGATGTCCGTTACTACATTGTGAGTAGATTAAGTTTGCTATAACGATTGATGTTTCAATGTTTATCTGAGTTAAGAATCAAATTTAAATGGTTTATTTTAAAGACATCAACGTCAAGCATTCTTGTTATTTCATTTTTTCATGCCTTTGGTCGCGGTAATTGGTTGTTAGTTATCAAGGAGAGGACCTGCATGCTCAATGATGGGTGAAGATTTCGGGCTATATGATTTCTAGGCGAGATTTTGTTCGATATATTTAGACAGTAACACTTCGTTTTATTTTTTATGGTCAGATCTATAACCTCAGTAAAAAATAATGTGAAACGTAGTTTATATCAATTCACGTTTCTGATTTATTACCTACCAAGTTAAAGCTATAACTGCGTAAACAAATTCTCTTTGTAACGTTTCAGGTAACTAAAATACAAAATTAAGACAATTTATGATATTTATAATAGTAGCAATTTATAATGTATATGAGAAACATTTGTTTTTAAATAATATTGTTATAATTTAATTGATTCAAAAAATTTTTGTATATGATAATAGGTAACTCTCTTTTTATAGGTGATTTACAAATTTTATTTCAAAAAGACGTTTATATATATATATATATATATATATATATATATATAAAAAAAAAAAACATGTTTCCCTACCAACCTTTGCTTCGCTCCCAAGTACCCAACACTTTTGCTAGCCAAGAGCAATATCTTACTTGGTTATGCCGCACTGATGATGGCTAACGAGTCAGAAACATGCATGTCTGCGGTTACCATTCCTACTCGTGGCCTTATGATCCTTTTTGCGTACATGCCCGGTAATTTGCCCCTTATATATATATATATATATATATATATATATATATATATATATATATATATATATATATATATATATATATATATATATATATTGATATGGATTTTTCTTCTTGGAGCAGGTTCTTTCAATGGAATGTTGGAACGTGATTTATTATTTGTAAATTGGTTGTCCAGGTTAAGTATTTTTTTGGTATCTTGATTGTTTTTGTTTAGTTTATAGATTGTTATGTTGTTAGGATGATTATTAGATTATTGATTTGATTGTCATGATATTAAGTAAAAATTTGTCATTAATGAATGTCATTGAATAAACTAAATTGAATAAAATAATTTGAATTTACATATAAAGAGATTAATAATTAAATAAATAAAAGATAAAAGATAAAATCATACAAAATAGAAAGAAACTGGAGATTGGAGAGTATAGAAAAGCAGAGAGGTCAGAGTTGGAAAATTGTAAAAGAAGAAGGTATAAAGAAAGAGTTGAGCAGCAGAAAGGTATTAAATAGATGGAAAGGCAGCAGTAAGAAGGAGTTGGAAAGTAGTTGGAAGAGATAGAGAAAGAGTGGAAAAACGGAGGAAGAAAGATTTAGAAAGATTTAGAAAGAATTATTTTTTATATTTATAATTTTTGTAATTTATTTTTAGGACAATCAATTTAAAAATTCTTGAATCCACGACCGATAATTTTATTGAAAGAGGGTGTTCCGGAAGGAGGATCCATTTCAATTGGCGCCCAGAACGTGTGGCTGGTTCGGCACTGAGGGTAAGAGATTTTTCTTTACTATTAGGTGTCAAGCTTGCTTTATTAAAAAACAAAAGGTGTGTGATTCGGAGTGAAAGATTAGGATAAAATATAAATAGTTGTATGAAATTAAGACGGGAAAAGGATACTACAGATAGAATGTTAGAACAAGGGGATAATATTAATAATCAGGGTAGTCAGGGTACTCAGGATAGTCAGGGTAATCAACTTAGTCAGGATAATCAGGATAATAAGGGTAATCAGGATAGTAAGATAGGGATTAGTGAGGAATCAGCAATAAAACTAATGATGGAAATGTTAAAAAATATGAACAAAAATATTAAAGAAGAAATAAACAAGAATATGGATTCGATAAAACAAGATATTAAGGAATATCATGAAGAAATAAACAAGAATATGGATTCTATGAAAAAAGAAATGAAAAAAAATTTTGAAGAAATTAAAGAAAATAGGAAAAAAAATACTGAAGCAATAATTTTAAATATGGATGCAATGAAAAAGGAAATAAAAGAAGACATGAACAAAAATAATGAAGAATTAAAAGATGAGATGAAGAAGCAAATGGAAATGTATAGAGCAACATTAGAAGAAACAAACACAGAAATGAAAACTGAAATGATAATGAGAAAAACAGATTTAGAGGAATTACAAGAAGTAAAAATTAAAATAATTATTAACAAGGAATGCAAAGATGAAATAAAAGAAATTAATGCTAATACAAATTAAATGATTTAGAGATAATTATAAAACAAGAGAATATGGAAAAGAAAATTGTAATAGAAGAAATGCAAAATAAAGTAAAGAAGATATGTGAGATAGAAGAAAAAGAAGAAGAAATAAAGGTAGGACAAGAAAAAGAACGTGAAATGTTATTAGAAGAAAGGGTAAAGGGTAAATTTATAAGAAACTTCTATATTTGCAAACATCAGGAAAGGGGAAAGGTATCTAAAGTTATAAAAAAGTTATATACAGGGAATTATCAAGAAAGGGGAAAGCAATTTAAATTTATAAAAAGTTTGTATCGAGGGAAATACCAAGAAAGGGGCAAGCAATTTAAATTTATAAAAAGTTTGTATCAAGGGAAATATCAGGAAAGGGGCAAGGTATTTAAATTTATTAGAAAGTTATATATAGGGAAATATCAGGAAAGAGGTAAGGTCACAAAATTTATAAAAAATTATATGTATAGGGAAATTTCAAAAGAGGGGGAACAAATCTAAAACTAAAAAAAAAGTATATTTTAATAAATGTTCAGAAGGGGGAATGAATTTTATAAAAAAAATAGTAAAACAGAAATAAAAAATTGAATAAAGAAGAATGTTAAAGTAGGTAGATATAAAAGTAGATATGATAGGGGACTCATATGTTAGGGGTAGTGTATTAGGTAAAATTGAAATATTCCAAATTAAAAGCTTGACAACTGATGGTGAAGAAAAATTTCCTACTGAAAGAAAATTTGATTTGGCAAGGTGAAGTAATTCACCAAGTCAAATCAAATTTGGGGGAAATTGATATGGATTTTTCTTCTTGGAGCAGGTTCTTTCAATGGAATGTTGGAACGTGATTTATTATTTGTAAATTGGTTGTCCAGGTTAAGTATTTTTTTGGTATCTTGATTGTTTTTGTTTAGTTTATAGATTGTTATGTTGTTAGGATGATTATTAGATTATTGATTTGATTGTCATGATATTAAGTAAAAATTTGTCATTAATGAATGTCATTGAATAAACTAAATTGAATAAAATAATTTGAATTTACATATAAAGAGATTAATAATTAAATAAATAAAAGATAAAAGATAAAATCATACAAAATAGAAAGAAACTGGAGATTGGAGAGTATAGAAAAGCAGAGAGGTCAGAGTTGGAAAATTGTAAAAGAAGAAGGTATAGAGAAAGAGTTGAGCAGCAGAAAGGTATTAAATAGATGGAAAGGCAGCAGTAAGAAGGAGTTGGAAAGTAGTTGGAAGAGGAAGAAATAGAGAAAGAGTGGAAAAACGGAGGAAGAAAGATTTAGAAAGATTTAGAAAGAATTATTTTTTATATTTATAATTTTTGTAATTTATTTTTAGGACAATCAATTTAAAAATTCTTGAATCCACGACCGATAATTTTATTGAAAGAGGGTGTTCCGGAAGGAGGATCCATTTCAATATATATATATATATATATATATATATATATATATATATATATATATATATATATATATATATATATATATATGTTATGATGTAGTGTTTCACGGATGGTAGAATGAACAGTAGTGGTGTTCCGGGTTTCAATCCGTTGGTTGTTTGTGTCTTCACGACGTTTCGCCAACATCTCAGCTGGCATTTTCAAGTGATGCTTCCTTTGCGGCTGCTAAACTAGTTTAGCAGCCGCAAAGGAAGCATCACTTGAAAATGCCAGCTGAGATGTTGGCGAAACGTCGTGAAGACACAAACAACCAACGGATTGAAACCCGGAACACCACTACTGTTCATATATATATATATATATATATATATATAACGTGAAGTCAATAGTGGAGTTGCAGTCAATGTTATGGCCAATGTAAATGAAGAAAACTCTTTTATTTTTGTCAAGCTTTCGAATTTATTTAATTCTTTTTCAAGACATCTATAGTGAAGAAAAAAATTTTTTATATAATAAAAATTTTTTTTATAATGTTTTATATGTGATAACTTACTAATACGTGAGGTTATGAAAAAAGCTGCGAATTCTGTTTGATAAAATTAAAGTAAATCATATTATTAAAATACATAAAAACATATACGTTTAAAACTTATTATTTGATTGACTTTTAATATGTCTTCAATTTCTTTTTTATATATGTATGTTTTTTTATGTATCTATGGTATTTATTTTAACACAGTAGGAAAGCAAAACATTGTAATGATTAATTTATTTAGATTTTATTTTTATATCAAGTAACTTACTATATTCGTGAAATACAGAACTTTAATTTCAAAAATTTTTTATAAAAAAATTTTTTTAAATGTTAAATTTAATGAAAGTTGTTATTTTTTATGTTTTTATTTTTGTTTATTTTAATATTATATTAATCTTTATGTTTGTAATCCTGTTTTAATTTATTAAAAGTTTTTTATATTTATAAGTTAAATTTATATGTTAAATTTATTTATATTTATTTTTGAAATGAAAGAATGTAACAATAAATATTACTCAGCCCTTCTATATCTGATTTTCTATTAATACATGTTTGCCTTTTATCAATGTGTGTCATATATAGAAGGGCTGAGTAATATTTATTGTTACATTCTTTCATTTCAAAAATAAATATAAATAAATTTAACATATAAATTTAACTTATAAATATAAAAAACTTTTAATAAATTAAAACAGGATTACAAACATAAAGATTAATATAATATTAAAATAAACAAAAATAAAAACATAAAAAATAACAACTTTCATTAAATTTAACATTTAAAAAATTTTTTTTATAAAAAATTTTTGAAATTAAAGTTCTGTATTTCACGAATATAGTAAGTTACTTGATATAAAAATAAAATCTAAATAAATTAATCATTACAATGTTTTGCTTTCCTACTGTGTTAAAATAAATACCATAGATACATAAAAAAACATACATATATAAAAAAGAAATTGAAGACATATTAAAAGTCAATCAAATAATAAGTTTTAAACGTATATGTTTTTATGTATTTTAATAATATGATTTACTTTAATTTTATCAAACAGAATTCGCAGCTTTTTTCATAACCTCACGTATTAGTAAGTTATCACATATAAAACATTATAAAAAAAATTTTTATTATATAAAAAATTTTTTTCTTCACTATAGATGTCTTGAAAAAGAATTAAATAAATTCGAAAGCTTGACAAAAATAAAAGAGTTTTCTTCATTTACATTGGCCATAACATTGACTGCAACTCCACTATTGACTTCACGTTATATTGAACCAGTCACTATACCATTATTCATATATATATATATATATATATATATATATATATATATATATATATATATATATATATATATATACATGTAAGTGTGTGTTTATCCAACTGTAAGAAAAATATTAATCTGTTACTATTCTTTTCTACACACATTATCAAATTTCTCACTAATTTATTCAATCACTCGATTTTTATATAAAAACCAATTTTGCATCGATTTCTCTCAAGAAGCAGAAAAACATAATTAACTGAATATTGCATGATTGCACATCTCGACCGACTATAAACAGTTAAACAGTTTGTTAAAGAAAGTATATTAATTTGTATGAAGCATAACTGATACAATATTGTCCAGATATTATTCAAGTGTTTGTTTTTATGTATATATTGCCTTTCATTGACTGTCTTCTTTAACAATGATATTCATTGATTTTCTCACCTTTTTCCATTGTGATCAAAAACAACGTTTCTTGCATTTATTAGTTTTTTATAATAAAACTATATAATTGTGAACAGTGATATCTATAATACTTTACAATCAATTTAAAATGGTTTGTTATATAAAGAAGCTTAAAACCTTTATATTGTAAAATAAATTGAATCCTAAAAAACAATAGGTAAGGACATTAGTGCGAGACCTGAACATAATCAAACGATGATGTTTAAAAGTATATTTAAGGATCATAAATTGCTAGTGTTCAGCCAGCACTGAGGCCACATATGACCCATTGTGCATCCTCCCCTATGTAGGGATATCCTCACCCCAGGCTGTCACCAGGCCTAGTGATTTAAAATAGGTGATGAGGCTCCCGAGGAGGATCTCCTTGAAATTGGCTGGTGTTTCCTCTTCTTGTTCACCTCTGCATAGCGGCGATTCTGTTAATTTCATCCTAAAGAGATGTTGTCGCAATTGGCAGTGACCTGTCAAGACTCCCACAGCTGTTCGGAGATTTTGTCTGGTCAATCCCTTTTTTATGTTTCCTCGCCAGGATGAGGTAATAACTCTCTGGCCAGTCTACAGTTCGTAGTTTCATCCCAGCACTGTATAAAGTTTTGGTGAGAATGCAGTTTGATAAGGTCCACGACTGCGGACAATGTTAGCTTGATAGATGGGCGAGGGCTAACATATTTGTAGCCCGCAGCCCTCCTTGCTAAATTGTTCGCAATGCGGTTGCCTTTAGAGTTCCCATGTCCTTTGATCCAGCTGAGAGTGACCACGTTTTTCTGGCTGGCCTCAGTTAGAGATTGGTGACATTCTAGTAAAAAACTTGAAGTGAAACGTGGTCTATTCAACGTCAGTAGTGCTTGTCGGCAGTCTGTGTAGGTATATATTTATATTCCTGCCTGTGATGTTACTATTGATTATTTCTTTTTATGCCTCTGAGTTCTGATTTAACCACACTTGACAAGCTATCCATGGTCCATTGTATTTTTAGGTTTAAGGATCTAAAGTAAATTCCACATGCCACACCTTGCTTTGTTTTTGATCCATCCGTATATACGCTCAGAGCGTTCACTACGTTGTGGTCTGCTGTCTTGTTTGTTAATATTTTGTAGGGTTTGTCAAAGACAAATCTTGGTGCGACGCCATCCGTGTCTGCCTGTAAGAGTGTATCACCTTTATCGATTCCCTCCACAGACTGTGCCTATGGGTGCCAGTCCCTGCAGTGGGTTCGATACCAACCGTGCGAAAGCGTACCATGGTCATCAATGCGACCTCCTTAACAAATATATCAACGGGGTTAAGACCGAGTATGACTTCCATTGCGCTGGTCGGTGTGATTCGCATGGCTCCTGTTACGAGAAAGCATGCTGATCTTTGGATTTGGTTTAATTATTTGATAGCTGTCGTTTGTTTCACTTTAGGCCACCACACGACAGCACCATATGTTAGCATAGGTCTTATGTTCGCCGTGTAGATCCACATGGTGACCTTGGGGGATAATCCCCAGGTCTGTCCTATGGTTCGGCGGCATTGCTCATAAGATTTCTTCTTATTTTAAATCGTAGATTTACGTATAATAAACATTTTGTAATATCCTCATTATGCTATCTAAGAGCCCTTTGACACAATACAATATTTCGGTCTAAATTGTAAACGATTTAACGCGCGCGCATTTTTAGTCATCTTGCATACAATAAAATAGAACATGTTCTATGACTGGACTAAGAAGAAAAGAAAACATTCAGAGTCTTACTGCAAAGGAAATAAAGAAAGAAGAAGGAAAATAGACACCATATTTAATGTAATGTCATGACTATTTTTGTAATATGTAAATAGGTAGCAGTATAAATCAGTCTTTTCTATATATATAGACTATTAACAAAGCCATGCTAAACCCAAGATATACCCAAGAGATATAACCTCAAACAGAGGGATATACAGAACAATCTCAAAAACCACGAAGTATAGATACCAGGAGTCTAAACGTAATGTTGAACAAGGGGACAGTACTATTGCCGGTAGAGTGCGCCATTGTTCAAGAAATACTCGTTTAAATCCTTACGCGGGGAATTTTGTTGCTATTGACAGCTTTTGACTCTAGTATCTCCTGATTACTTGCGCAGCCAGTGGCAAAAAATAGAACTATGATCTGGGTTGATTATTGTGACCAGAAATATTGTGGAAAAGCCTATACCGTGTTGACACCTGGTATCTATACTTCGTGTCAAAAACCTTCGAAATGTTGCACAGGAATAAAATAGGTCTGTAATTTTTATCGTTTGTTTTGTCACCATTTTTAAATACGGGACATGTCTTTGCATTTTCCATTGATCAGGATATTGACCACTTGTTAGTGCTAAATTGAATATTTATAAAATTGGTTTAACAAATACTCCGGAACAATCTTTTACAATAAATGATGGTATATTATTGGGGCCAGAAGTCATCTTATTTTTGAGTTTTTTAATGGCTGTAATAATTTCTTCTTCGGAAAAGGAATTAAAATGGACGGATGGTAAGCTTAAATTAGAATTAACATGCTCCTCTGTAATTAAATCAGTTGACAAGTAGACTCTCTCAAAAGACATCTTGACTCTTTTAGTGTATTTCCATCCAAAATTATTTTACCCGGAATTCTTGTCGATCTATTTTTTGAATGAACATAGGACCAAAATGTGTTAGGGTTAATTGGAATACTAAGCTGTACATTGTCTAAATACTCTTCAAAAGCAATGAGCTATATATCCAGAATTTATTGCTAAAATTATGAAATAATAGGAAACTGTCGTGGAAATGTTTTGATATATAACCCTTACCCATAATCATCATACATTCCTATATTTAAAGTTACACTTAAGTACCTACATTAAATCCTAATGAAACTATATACCTAATAATAGCTGCCAGTCAATTTAAAATTATCAACGGAAGAATCATCAAGGTGTTAAAAACTTCCTTTCGGTACAAAGTACCTACGTATAAAAATAAACATGGTACAAATTTACCTGTATTTCTCTCATTCATTTCGCTTAGATTTATTACCATCTAAATGAAATTGCACATGTCGGTGAATAAAATAAATAAAACGAATTAATTCATTTCGAAGCAGTACATGATTGTTCAGAGATAAAGCCGTTTCAACATAATTTTAGTAATATGTATAAATTATCGTTGCTAATTTATGAGAAAATCAGTTAGATGTATCTAATTTTTAACACAAGGCGTTAATTTAATTATTTAATTGCTCAAGTGGCTTTTGTACAAATTATGTTTTATTACTTTAGTTTAATCTGATTCTAATTTACATATGAATTAGGTGTTATTAATGGTTCACACATCGTAAAATCCAGAGACGTACCTACGGAATCTATCTGTTAAATAAAAAATTAAGTTAAAAAAATTTTCATTCAGTTTACCTTTATTTTAATAATGCACACCTTTATAGATACTTAAAAAATAGGACAAAATATCTCAGAGAATTAATATGAGAAAATAAACTAAACTTTCTATGTTTGAGGTAGCTGAACGCATGTATCACATCGCCCATCCTGTGCAAGGTATAGCTGGTGCCCAGTAGTACGTCTTTTTTTCCTGTAGTTTTAGGGACATTCCTTAATAAATTTGTTCAAACTTTTTATAACTTTTTATCGCATCGGTGATCCTGTGCGAGGTACCTGAAGCCCGGTATAAAATTGAGCAGTAACCAATCATAACAGTAAGATTTAACAGTATTAATTTATTACAAAAAATAATTTTACAAACATAAAAATTTCACACCTGTAATTCTGCAAATATTTTTACTATTTAAGATATTCATCTTTTCTTCTTCTGTCTCACTGTCGGAATCTGTCGTATCTTTTATGAAGACTACATAAAAAATTGAAATAATTTTATTATAAATAAAATGTTAGAACGACGCGTACGCGATATATATTTTTAGTAACCTTAAAAACGTTAAAGTAACAAATTTTAACGAATTTTATAACGATTTTCCTTAAAACTCCAGAAGAAGACGTACATACCGGGACTAGGTACCTCGTACAGGATCATCAATGCGATATTTGTGTTCAGCTACCTCAAAAGCCCCTAACTACATAAATATTAGTCACTTCCATCTATGTTTGTGAAATTAATGGACATAGACTTCCCAACTAGATGACATTATAGAGCCACTGTAACGGATAATTTTATAACGTTTTGGCAAGTGATATCTCGTTTGACAGGTATTGAAAATACCTATTCAATTATACTAATTTTGTATAGGTTTTAGCTGATTTTGATGAATAAATTGAATAAATATTATTATTTAAGTGTTGCATTTAATTAATAACAACCAGTATTTGTATTAAGTGTTTAAAATGTGCTCCATTCTGTTGCTAAACTCTTGTCGTACTCGTTCAAATGTGTCGGAGAAAATTTCCCTAAATACTTCAACAATTCGTTGTTTTAGAATGTCAATACATGTGCTGTAGCGTAAAGATTTCAAGTACCCCCACAAAAAAATCTAATGGCGTGATGTCCGATGACTGAGCTGGCTATTCTATCGAACTTCGTCATCAAAACCACCTACCACGATATTCCTCATCTAGGTAACGTCTTAGTGCACCGTAATTGTGTGAAGAAGCATCATCTTGTTAATGCCAAATTTATCTGGATTATCTTTCAGAATTTCAAGAATTAAGGTCTCAATTGCGTTTTGTGACATCTCCAGATACACTTCACTGTTAACATTGAGAAAAACAGGCCCAACTATGTGGTTTCCCAAAATATCTACCCAAACATTCACCTATTCTGTAAATTAAGTATGTTTTTCACGGAAGACTTAAAGTTGGTGCACCATTTTTAATTTGATTAGCCAACACTCAATGTACTGTACTTCAACTGATTTCACAAATAGATGCAACTTGGGCTGTAGAAGAAGTAGGGTTCACTATCATTTGTGCAATTATGTCAATTCTTTTATCATCACTCATTGTTGATGGTCTAGATTGTTTGGCATCTTGAAAATTCCGAAGAAGCATCCTAAAATAAGTGATCGATGTAGGGCGTTTGGAGTACCTTTCATTAAAAAGACGATCAGCTGCATGAAAGTTGTTTCTACATTCACCAATTATTAAGACAGTTACTATCTTGTCGGCTATAGTACGTACCTTTCTTCGTTAAACAATAATTAAACTAAATTTTAAGATAAAAACACTTATAATTAAACTAAATGTTAAGATATAAAGATAGGAAAATAAGAATCACTAAAAAAAGTAAACTTTTTGACAAATAACCAGATGCGGATGTTATTCATCAAAATTAGCTTGAACACAAAAAAAATTGCATAATTAAACAGGTATTTTTAATACCTGTTAAACGAGATATTACTTGCCATAACGTCCTACTTAAAACAGTGGCTCTAGATTCTCTAGAACGTTATCTATAACTATTACGTCCCCTGTTATGACTAGTTGAGATTGTTGAGAAGCCTACGATCGTTTATTAGCTCCCACTAAATTTCACTATTATAAGTATAACCGTTTAAAAAATACGATGTGGAAAGTGGACTTTTGGCTAGCACGGCTATCTTTTATTAAAGAGGTTGCTGTTTATTCATCCAAATACTCTTATTTCTAACTTTTTTTCAGCTTTTTCATGTATTTTGTAAAATCATTTATTCTGATGCAGAGCACTAGTTCAATTTTAGAATTAAAAGCTTTGTTCTGCCATACTCCATCATTTTATAATTTAATATTTTGTCTGTTATAAATTTAAAATAAAATTATATTTTATAACTTCAAAGATCTGCTAAACAGACTTTTAATTTTATAACTTTAACTTCATTGTAATTAAAAATAATGCAACGTCGCTGTTCAAATTAAGGGCAAAGGCAAAACGGTGCATTTTAATAATAATAACCCAATTAATAATTCTTGAACAGTAACGAGCATTTCGGTAGCTTTGTAGTTTTAGTTATTTAGTTGATAATGAATGTGAACGATTATTTCTTTAAATAAAATGAATATAAAATATGGGAAAGTTAGTTATGATTAGTTGATTACTAATAGAATAGAAACTTATTGTTATGTGCTTTTCACTAATGTAATATGCATTAGGTAGGTACATTTATTATATTTAAGTACGGAATGTGAGAAAAATAGTATATTCATTTGAGCTTGTTTTAAAAATCTTTAAAACAATAAAATTAAAATCATCAAGAAGTTAACCTCTAGAAAAAACTCTGGCGAGTTTTACATGGTTTCACATAATTGCCTATTATATATTTGGATCTGGATCTGGAAATTTGGGGAGGGGCCAGCTAGTGCTTAGCCAGCACTGAGGCCACATATGACCCATTGTGCATCCTCCCGTATGTAGGGATATCCTCACCTCAGCCTGTCACCAGGCCTAGTGCTTTAAAATAGGTGATGAGGCTCCCGAGGGGGATCTCCCTGACATCGGCTGGTGTAAGCCAATACTCGCCCAACACGGATCTTCTGATTTTGGAAAAAACATAGCAGTCATACGTAATGTGTTCTACTGTTTCCTCTTCTTATTCGCAGCCTCTGCATAGCGGCGAATCTGTTAATTTCATCCTAAAGAGACGTTGTCGCAATTGGCAGTGACCTGTCAAGATTCCCACATCTGTTCGGAGATTTTGTCTGGTCAATGCCTTAAATTTTTTTGCTGTTTCCTCGCCAGAATGAGGTAATAACTCTCTGGCCAATCTACAGTTCGTAGTTTCATCCCAGCACTGTATAAATTTTTGGTGAGAGTGCTGTTTGATAAGGTCCACGACTGCGGACAATGTTAGCTTGGTAGATGGGCGAGGGCTAACATATTTGTAGGCCGCAGCCCTCCTTGCTAAATTGTTCGCAATGCAGTTGCCTTTAGAGTTCCCATGTCCTTTGATCCAGCTGAGAGTGACCACGTTATTCTGGTCTATTCAAGGTCAGTATTGCTTGTCGGCAGTCTGTGTATATATTTATATTCCTGCGTGTGATGTTCCTATTGATTAATTCTTTTGAAGCTATGGTTATGCCTGTGAGTTCTGACTGAACCACAGTTGACAAGCCATCCATAGCCCATTTTATTTTTAGGTTTAAGGATCTAGAGTAAATTCCACATCCCACACCTTGCTTTGTTTTTGATCCATCCGTATAAACGCTTAGAAGAGCGTTTACTACGTTGGGGTCTGCTGTCTTATTTGTTAATATTTTGTTGGGTTTGTCAAAGACAAATCTTGGTGCGACGGCATCCGTGTCTGCCTGTATTATATATTTACATATTTATCTATCTTTCTATGTATCTATAACGCCTAAATTGCCACTGCTAGAAGTAATCCTTCTTAAAACATTGCCACTTTTGTGTATTTTGTTTTTTTTATCCAGTTTTCAGCAATTTAACTATTTTTAACTATTTTTCTTTTTAACTGCTTATGAGTCGTTCTACCCACTTGTTCGACCCAATTCCATTAAGATGCATCTATGTCTTGTTCCTAATCACTTGATTTATAACTCTTTTCTTTTGAATAGATGGAAAAAGAATAATATAATTTCATTCTGAACGCTTTACAAGTTTTTGAAAAAACATATTTTCAAAGACAATGACCGTTCAACTAAGAAGAAATTTTGACAAATTTTCAGCATTAATCTTTCAATTTTATTGTGCATTATATGTATTTTTTGTATCTTCTTTTTAGTCATATTATCTGTTTTAGCAGTTAAGAGCAGAAAGTACAGGTAGGATCTATTATGCTTCGAATCTTATGTGTTTTATTTCTCTTTTGATGCCTAATATCATATGACCCAAATATGTATGCTAAGTTAATTAAGTAATGATATTTATTTGTTAAGCAGCATTATTCACTATTATGATATATAACATATATTTTTAAACCGACTTCATTTAAGGATTTTTCTTGGTTGTTTTTCAAAATCAATACATCATCCGCAAAAAGTGAGTGTTTTAACGTTTCTCCAGCAGCATTTTATGTTATTTTGCCGGAAAATCAAAAATATTGTTGGAGATAGTGTATAACTTTGTCTTACCTTTCTGTCGATGTTGATTTTGTTTATGTGGGTATTCGTTGTTTGCTATTTCGATATTTGATGTTCGTTGTTGTATATATACTTATTTGATTATTGCTAAGTATTAATGGTCCATTCTACATATGCTTAAGTAATTTTAGAATTTTTGTGAATTTACTGAATTGAAGTCTTTTTCTAAGTCAATAAAGACAAGTACACGATGTTGGTACTAGAAGATTTTACTTCAATAAAAAAATCCTTTCAAATATTACATCAGCGCATTGTTAGTAATAGTTATTTATGATATGAGTGTTAAAAGTGAGGTTTTATTTTGTGAGTGAAAACGTTTGTGAAATGAGCGGAGCGAATTGAACAATTTCACGAACAAAATAAAATCACTTTTAACACAAATACCATACAATGTTTTTTGTACAACTTCCCTATTTTGATAATGAAACGAGCAAATTTGCAATGACAATAAACCAAACCGTGTTAAAAGTAAACTAAACCGTGTTAAAAGTAAACTTGTTTACATGGCAACGTGTTAAAAGTATTTTTAACACGCTGCTATGTAAACAATCGTTTTTAACATTGTTGGCTATCATTAAAAGTGTCACTTTTAATGACAGTTGTACAAAAATACTTTTTTGCTGCTCTGTCACTTTAATTTAAAGCTTTTATTTATACAGGGTGTTAGGGAATAAGTGCGAAAAACTTCAGGGGGTGATTCTGCATGAAAAAATAATGACAGTGTGCTGTATAACATTTGTCCGCAAATTCTTCGTTTCCAAGATACGGAGTGTTAAAGTTTTTCATAAAAACTAACTATTTATGTATTGCTCTGAAACCGGTAATAGTTATTTACGTACCAAGGGAAGTAAGTAGACGTTTGCAGTCGAGAAGGGATATTAACGCTCGAGGCGTTAGCCGAGAGCGGTAACACTTCGAGACTGCAAATTACTTACTTCCCGTGTTGCGTACAATATTTTTTCTACTACCACGCGCATAAGTCATGTTCGAGAAACATTTGTTTTGGTGGCAGGCACCTTTACAATTAAAATACTGTCTTTGTCAATGTGATCTACCGTCATCTGTGTAAGCTCACTTTGCCAACATGCTCCAGATATTCCCATTATTAGAGCCACCTAAAAATATCTTTTAAAAAAATACCTTATCTAATATTCTTATCTAATACTTTCGATTACTTTGGAACGTATTCAACATTTTTTGTTTTTAGAAACATTATTAGTTTTTCAAATGTACTTATAATATTATGATTTACTTCTATCGTAGCTTTTATCATGCTGTGTACCTATAAACCATATGAACGACGCTTTTAAGGTTTTTGCTTTCTCTGTGAAGAAGTATGTTTAGATTTCAGCCATTCCATAAAACTTGAATATTCTTTCTTACAACGAAACTTAGATTATTGGGAAGAAGTTTCTTTTAGTTTCATTTGCTGTCTACTGCTCTCGAAATCAATAATTTTAAAACAACCATTTAAAAATACGTACTATAAAAATAACAACGAATTTAATAGTTAATTTAAATTTGACAGCTGTCAAACAGAATAGCTTTGTTAGTAGTAATGATTCTAAATCTAAAAAATATAAATTTGTATAGGTATAATTTACTGAAAAATCATTGCTGTTATACATATTAATAAATAATTAAAAGCTATTTAAATGAAATTTGATGGTTTCTAAGCAGTAGTTATTGCGAATTGATTGACATGCAAATAAAAATTTTATGTTCATCATTGGCGCGCATACGGGTAATGATCTCAATGTTTTGAAGGAAAAAATGGTAGGCCACTGAGATATTTTAAACTAAAAATCATTTTGGAAATCCTCGTTTAATTTGTGCCAAAATATCCCTCTCATCTTTTTGTCGTATGGTGCGCTGTTTTTATGCAAAAAAATAAAACATCTTAACGCGCATTTTTTATTACTTTTGTAATGAAAAATGCGCGTTAAGATGTTTTATTTTTTTGCATAAAAATGGCACACACCCCATACGACAGAAAGATAAAAGGGATTTTTGGCACAAATTAAACGAGGATTTCCAAAATTATTTTTAGTTTGAAATATCTCAGTGTCGTACCATTTTTTCCTTCAAATGAAAAACTTTAACACCCTGTATCTCGAAAACGAAGTATTTGCGGGCAAAAGTTATACAGCAAACTGTTTTTCGCACTTATTTACTAACACCCTGTATATCTATATAACAGAATATCGTAAAGTTATTATAAAACGTGGTTTAACAAAAACGCATCTGACATAAAATAAAAAAACATAAATGACTACTAAGAAAATACTTACTATACCTGGATTTGCAGTCCGTTGGCATTGACGTCATTTGACGTATATGCAAATAGACCAATACGCGGTAGGAATGAAGCGTAGTTGCCAGGTTTAACTTAGAAAGACTTACCGCTATTGGTCTACTTGCATATACGTCAAATAACGTCAATGCCAACGGACTGCAAATCCAGGTATAAATTAAATACTATGACGCCACCGCAGTTTATATTTAGTATATTACAACGAGCAATTTTTACTTAATTTAGTACTATGACCAAAACGTTAGCTGGTGCAGTTAATATCTAATGTATTTAAACGTCATTATGATGTGACGCAGTTGATATTTTATATATTTAAATAGACAATTTCTTATTGTATTAGGTAAGTACTACGACGTAACCGTAAGATGGCACAAATGTTATCTAACATATTTAATCAAAAAGTTATAAATTACAACCAAACAAATAGTAAAAACCTGAGAACTAACGAGAAAATATTATAAAAACGACAAAACAAAAAAAACATTCAAAACAAAAAACAGAAAAAAAAAACGAAAAATGAGAGAAATCCATAAGGCGGTACGAAGTTCGTCGGGTCAGCTATTTTTTCATAATTTTTCGTTGTGGTGATTTAATAAAAAAAATAATCGGATATAATAATCACCTCCGCAAATTTAGCACCCCAACAATGGAATTTTGGGTCGAAAATGACTTTAATCGATCGTTCTCCTTTAGGTCCTTCAAGGTCTCACAATTTTTTTGTTAGGTCCCCTTTAGATTTTTTATAAATAATTTTTTAAATTTTAGGTATAAAAAACTACACGTTAGCACCTCATCCATTACAAAATTGGCGAATTTAATCAAAATTGTATTCTTTATCGTTAGGTCCGTATTGGTCTCGTGTCTAATTTCCAAATTTAGAGTTTTAATTTTTCGGGCAGTCAATTAAAAAATTTTTTTTGGGAATTCGAAATATTTAACTTTGTTATACCAAAATTAATTCTATTATTCAAACCACCCTGTCGAAAACAGAAAACAAGTCTAAAACCAGAAGAAAATCGAAAAGGTGTGAATTGTTGACTATTTTAAGATAAAACACAATTTGTTATGAAAGAGGTAGGAGGAAGTACCTAATAGTGTGATCATAACAAGACAGGCGGAACTAAAAGGGAATAGTACATTGTGTGGCAAAGGGTGAAACAAGACGATTTTTGACGAGGGCGAGAGTTGACTGACCGAGCGAATCGAGGGCTGCCTTGGCTCTGGTCAGAAATCGTCTTTGTTTTATCCCGTGCCACACACCATATTTTTTATATAGTCCATTTCACCGTTTTTGGCCGATTTGATATTAGAAACCACTGAAATAAGATTAAACTGTCATCCAAGTTACCAATGGCGGAGAGTTTTTTTGTCTAAATAAGGTCGTAAGTTTCTAAAACTATCAGTGTGGTTTGACATCTACAAAAATATGACATTAATAATTCAACCCTTCAACAACGAGCCGTACATGAAGGTTACTAGGAATGTGAATTAAGTCAAGACTTCCGTATTGAATACTTTTTATCTACCGGTGAAACAAGATGCAGTTACGTAAGTGTTGTATTAAAAAACAAACGTCCTAATTTAAATTTCTAAGTTGCCTGTATCTGAGAGAGATGTAACTCTAAATTTACTTCGAGTATGATTTCTGTCATCGGCCAAAAATGGTGAAATGGACTATATCACATGCATTGAAACAGCGAGGTTTGATCTCTGTAGCCAGTCGAAGTAAGACTATTTCAGACCAATGCAACTGTCAGTCAGAAATATTCTGACAGACTTGAAATAAAGATATTTGTTTCTGCCCTAGGGGAGAAACAACTTTGTTTCTGACTGACAGTTGCATTGGTCTGAAATTGTCTTATTTCGGCTGGCAAAACTGAGATCAAAACTAGCTGTTTAATGCATGTGATAAGAAAAATATAATGTTGAATTGATTTAGTCCATACTTGTCCAAAAAATATAAACAAACAAAATTTGAAATTACTACTTATGAATAAGGATGGTGTAAATTACTCATCATAGGTATTTACGGGTAACAGATTTAGCTGTTCTATGATTTTTTACAATAAATTCGTATCAGTAGGCGCATGCGTATGGGTAGTAGATTTTATAATTTAGAGTTTTCACCGAATATAGACAAGAATAGTAGTATCACTTTGCGCGACACCTTTGAAGTCCTTTGTACCCAGTGACCGACTGAAAGTTCAGTTTCGGTTTCGGCCAGTTTTAGCCAAGTAATTTATGCCTCGAGGTCCAATTGTCTGGAAGTGACTTCATTGAGATACTTTTAAGAAAAATGTCAAGCGGCACTAGCGCACTTCATAATGTTCTGCAGTGTTGATATTTTTCTTAAAAGTATCTGTTTTGATTGCGCATCAATAAGACAAAGATAGTAAATCTATCTAAGTGAAACATGGCAACTAGCATTTCTTCAATCATCGTGTTGGTTGAAGCGAGCGCTACCTGTAATTACGTCACAATGACGTCACTCCTAGACAATTGGGCTTGTGTTCGTGAGATATCATGAGTCATTCGGCTCCGTTTCTATTAAACTAATTATTAGATTATATATTTAAAAAAATATATTTGTACTTTAATGGTTGTCCTTTTATTTGATATTACTCTATTTCACGAGCTAATAAAATTTTTGAAGATGTTAAAGTAAATTTCGGTTTCGGTTTCGACTAAAAAACCTGTTTAGGTCGGACACAATTTGTACTACTTTTCCCTTCGGTTTGTCGACGTTTTTTGTGCAAATTTTCTGAAAACTGGTAAGCAGCGATTTCAACTCTACCAATTTTTTGCTAGATCTACCGATTTGGACAATAATTTACCGATATACTTGGCGTTATAATCATCTTTCATAATTATTTAACATTTTTGTTACCTAATTTAAACTTACCATTTTTTCATTAAATATACACCTTTTAAATTTACCGTAATTTTTCTAAATCTTCCGATTTCTAGTTTTTTTTTACCAATCTACCGATTTCAGTTATTTTAGTTTGCTAAACGAAATCTTCAGCGGCATGGAACCAATATTTGTGAGAGTGATCCTACTGTTCTTGTCTATATACGGTGGTTATGTTTTTTGAGTGTATGAATAAATGTAGATTTTTATGTTCCTTGCTACAGCCTGAACGGCTTGATGGATTTTACTGTATGAGGTATGGTCACGTTCGTCTTAATAACGCTAGTGACACTGGGTATACAAAAATAAAACACCAAAATGGTGGTTTTTGACGTCATTATGAGAAAAAATATACCTATGTACCTACCAAACTTATCGAATGGGGTATCAAAATGAAGAATTTTAATAAATAGTGTTGCAAACAATCTTACTATATACAAAAACCGATCACTACCTTCGATCCTTTTGTAAACCCGTAACCAGTTTAATAATACTATTTTTTTAAATTGTGAGCAACTTATTGCTTTAACGACACAACAACTGCTAAAGCTATTCCAACAGATGGCGTTGTTAAGTAACACGAAGTCAATGAGTGTTTGCTTTGAGGTAAGACTAAGACAATCAATTGTTTATTTATATTATTTGTGTCTTCTTAATGCACGTGTTCACATAAAAATGCCTAAACGATCTTGGAAAAAAACGCTTATAAACAATCTAACTTCACGAAGCCGCAACTCGCCTCAAGAACACCTAGAAGAGCATCGTCATCACACTGATCAGGATTCTTAAACTTCTCACAGTAAAGACTCATTTCAAGGATACCGTCATGAAAATAATCAGGTTTTTGCTCGCCCCACACGTGCTGCTAAAGTAAATTGCTTGCAAAATTTGACCGACATTACACGAGCAAAGCTCGGTCATCCAGGTACTAGGTATTATGTGGGAATTTTGTTATTGATTTAAAACTCGTATCAACCCGAAATTTTGTCAAAATCCATATGTATATGCCTAAATACACTTAAAACTTGCATTGTCATTCAGTTGTTAGATAATCTGAAATTTTTAGAGCTCTAGGTGGTCGGGAAATAGGTATAAATTCGATAACAAAATTCCACCAGGACTGATAAAGAGAAAGACAAAATGAAAAACAAAAAAAAAACAAAGAACACGACGAAAATAAAAAAAAAGTTTTTAGTAAAAGCAAAATCGCATACAGGGAGTACCTACTGATTCTATGATGCAAAATAATCTGAAGAATATTTAGGTATTTATACATACTTAATTTTGGAAAGTTTATAACTCCGAAACTTCCAATACGTTAATAGTATCAAATAAAATTGCAATTTTAAGGAGCTTCTCAAATTAACAAATGTTTTTGTTAATATCAATACCTATAATTAAATTGGACTATCTCTTTGTTATATTAAAATAACCGGATTTTACTAAATGCATATGAACGTGAACAGGGTTATGTATATATAGCAGAATAAGAATTTAAAAAATTTTTGTCTTTCTGTTTCTCTGGAATGGCCGGGATTTTGATGGGACTTTCACTGGGGGAAAGTCTTATCTTGCATGTCACAAAAAAATCTTTATAAAATGCTTGGCATGACCTGGACATCCATATTCAAGTAAAAAAATTTCAAGGTATTTGCTGGAATACAGGGAAAATAGAAAAAAATGATTTTGTTTTAAAAATCCTCACAAAAGAAAAAAAGAAGTCCAAAGGGGTAAGGTTTTGAGACCTCGGAGTCCAAACAAAGTCCATATACCTCCTTACGTTCACATTCTTCTTTTATTACTCTTCCTAGATAGTCAAAAATTTTGAAATGGCCTTTTAAGGTAAACTTTTTGTTTTAAATAGCCCGACAAAAAAAAGACTAGAGGGGCAAGGTCTTGAGACCTCGGAGGCCAAAGAAAGTCCACATATCTCCCTACGCTCACATTCTTCTTTTATTACTCTTCCTAGATGGTCAAAAATCTCAAAATGTTCTTTTAAGGTTAACCTTTTGGTTTTAATAGCCCCACAAAAAAAAAAACCAACGTATTAACTGACAATCACTTAAAGTCTATACAGTCTATACATGTCAAAAACTAAAAAAACAACGCGTGTCAGATGCGCAATTTTTGAAAGACTTTGCCGAGGAATGTAGTTTTACAACCATTTATACCTAATAGATTTCATTTAATACTTGACCAAATGATAAACAAAAATGAGGGTAAAAAGAAACTACGTTATATACAAAGTGTCTATTTTCCTTCTTTTAGGAAGTTTGGAGACACATGTTTTAACCTACTGGGAATAAATTATTTTTTAATTTGTCAACATCAATAAAATTGCATTGATATTACGAGCCTATTATTCCTTTCGATTTTTAAATTTTTAGAATGCCACTAAGACACAAATAAACACAATATACCTACCTACAGTGTGTCGCAAAAAGTTTTATACAAATGGAGGAAAGTCTTATCTTGCGTGTCACAAAAAAAAATTCTTTATAAAATGCTCTGCATTATTACCTGGACATCCATAATTAAGTATAAAATTTTTAAGGTATTTGCTGGAATACAGGGAAAATAAAAAAAAATTGTTTTAAATATCCCCACAAAAAGAAGTCCAAAGAGGTAAGGTCTGAAGGCCTTGGAGGCCAAAGAAAGTCCACATACTTCCCTCCGTTCACATTCTTCTTTTATTACTGTTTCTAGATGGTCAAAAATTTCGAAATGGCCTTTTAAGGTAAACCTTTTGTTTTAAATAGCCCCACAAAAAGAAGTCCAGCAGAGGGGTCAGGTCTGAAGACCTCGGAGGCCAAAGAAAGTCCACATTCTTCTTTTATTACTCTTTTTAGATGGTCAAAAATCTCGAAACGGCCTTTTAAGGTAAACCTTTTGTTTTTATTAGCCCCACAAAAAAAACAACATAGTAACGGATAATCACTTAAAGTCTATACAGTCTATACATATCAAAAACTAAAAAAACAACGCGCGTCAGATGCGAAATTTTTGAAAGACTTTGCAAAGGATTTTATTTAGGTACTATTTACAACCATTTATACCTAATAGATTTGATTTAATACTTGACCACATAATAAATAAAAATAAGGGTAAAAAGAAACTACGTTATATACAAAGTGTCTATTTTCCTTCTTTTAGGAAGTTTGGAGACACATGTTTTAACCTACTGGGAATAAACTATTTTTTAATTTGTCAACATTAATAAAATTGCATTGATATTACGAACCTATTAAGATTAGGTAAGCGTTTCGATTTCTTAAACTTTTCAAATCCCACTAAGACACAAATAAACACAATATATAATATGTAACTTCTAAGAATAAAAATAAGAGTTAGGTAGAGTGGTGTAAGATCGTAAACGTGGCAAGATCGTAAACGCATTAAATCTATTCTAATATGCACTAGATTATACAATATTATACATCCTACGAAGTATAAACTTGTATTTAATTGTTGCGCAGTCATAGAAGTAGATGTCGCTAATTAAAAAGTAAGTTGAGAGTTTTTATGACATTTGTAAGTTTTCATACATGTTGCACTATACCTGAAAGTTAGAGTTGGCGAAGGAAATACCGTGATATTGCAACAAATTTTGTGTCAAGAGCGTTTATGTTTGGTATTATTAAGAAAATGTCTTACAATTTACGTTAAATGATTAAAATCTTTAAATTGTTTAAAATGTTTTAAGAAAATCACTACTCCGGTTTTGCCCCTTAAATGTTAGTGCACGGGGTAAGTTCGGAGTATGTGAAGGGGTAAGGCCGTTATTTGCAGAAATTTCAAGAAATATTTTACGTTTTTTGGTTTCTTTGCCAAATTATATATTTATAACTATTTTTAAATCTAAAATGATTCGAAATTATGTCAGAAAAACCAACCGAAGACCTATTTTCTTGAGTTTTCAACTTACCCAAGCAGCCCTTTTTGTAAAAATCCATAACTTTGAAAATAAACAACCTATTTTAATTTGGTAAAAAACGTTTTATAAATGGAAAACAATATACTTATTCCAGTTCTGCCTCAAAAGGTATAAACATAGATTTCAATAAGTTTCAAACAGCTGGTTACGGACTTGCCCCGTACATGGGGCAAGTCGGAGTAGCTACAACATTTTTTTTGATTTTTTATAAAAGTTATAATTTCCTATATTAATTTGTGTTTCTGACAGTGCAAACTATAGAGGTTAGTTGCACTTTTTGATGATGCCAACGTAATATTAAATATTTAAAGTGTTAATTGAAAAACTAAATGGCAAAGTCGAATTTAACGAAAATGGGAACGGACTTACCCCACTCCACTATATACACAAAGTGTCTATTCTTTTAGGAAGTTTGCAGACACATGTTTTAATCTACTGGGAATAAATTATTTTTTAATTTGTCAACATTAATAAAATTGCATTGTGTTTCGATTTCTAAAACTTTTCAAATGCCACTAAGACACAAATAAACACAATATATAATATGTAACATCTAAGAATAAAAATAAGAGTTATTTGGAAAAGTCTTAATCTGGACTGAGTGCCTACCGTACCTACTTGTTTAAAAAAAAAAATAGGTTCTCGTTTTTATAATTTGTAGTTGCGACTTTGTAAATTTGTAGAGGCACACAACAAAATGAACAATATTTTGTTTAGATGCATACTTAATTTGGAAAAATAAATATTTTATAGGTAAAAAAGATATCATTGATTAATAAATTAAGAAGTTTTTTTTTATTACGTCGTTAATAATCAGTTACCTATAACAAATTATTTTCGCTATTATTAATTTTTACAAAAACAAAATAATTATTAGCAACTTACCAGGAAAGAAACGTAACAGTCCACAAAAAAACCCAACAAATTAACTGACAATCACTTAAAGTCTATACATACAGTCTATACATGTCAAAAACTAAACAAATAACGCGCGTGAGATGCGCAATTTCTGAAAGTCACGTTCAAACACTCTTTGATCCGAAGTTGCGCGAACGCGAAGAATCTGAATGTTAGTGAGCTTAGTGGGCTTAGAAATCAAGGTGGCTGGACACATAAGACCGCCTTCCGCGATTCTTTAGAACAGCATTGGCCGTTAAACATCTACTTCCACTCACTATATTTCATCCTGTATTCAGAATGAGTATACTTTGATTCCCCTTTTTGTCGCGTTGACAGGTATGCGGCGTTGAAGTTTTGTCACCAAGCTTAAGAAATGGGCGGAGTTTTAGCCTTGCTTGATTTCTGATGTGTGTGCGAATTGTGTATTGTGCTTTACGGTTGGTAATTAATGAGGCTATTGCACTATTGTACCTTGAAAACATATTATAGTTTTTCGAATTTTTACTACTTACAATTTTATCTAGAAACAAAATATAAACAGCATATCTATATATATATATATATATATATATATATATATATATATACTAGCGGCCGCCCGCGACTTCATCCGCGTGGACTTTAGTTTTTTGCCACCGAGTTTCATACAAATTTGCAACCCCTATTTTAAATCCTTAGGGATGGAATTTAAAAAAGTAATTTCTTAGTACACCACTACGTAATAAAACAAATTTATTCTCGAATTTTCAAGACTCTACGCGTCTATCGACAGTTTCATGTCGGCCAGCAGCAGCGTGCTACCGTCTCACCGCTCCACACACCCGCTCAGTAAAGCGCGAGTGGTATTAGACTATTATTATTTTAAAACTTTAAAAACTTGCATGCTATATGCATGCAAAAGCTTAGTCCGATCGGTGTGAAATTGACAAAGTTTCATACAAACTTTCATCCCTATTTCATCCCTTAGGGGTGGAGTTTATCAAAATCCTTTCTTAGGGGATCCCTAAGTCATAGTAGCTATATGCATGCAAAATCTCAGCCCGATCGGTTTTAAACTGACACAGTTTCATACCAACTTTCATGCCCTATTTTATCCCCTTATGGGTGGAATTTATCAAAATCCTTTTTTAAGGGATGCCTACGTGATAGTAGCTACATTCAGGAAAAATCTCAGCCCGATCGGTTTAAAATTGAAAAAGTTTCATACAAACTTTCATTCCCTTTTTTATCCCCTTAGGGGTGGAAATTATTAAAATTCTTTCTTAAGGGATGCCTACGTCATAGTAGCTATATGCATGCAAAATCTCAGCCCGATCGGTTTAAAATTGACAAAGTTTCATACAAACTTTCATCCCCTATTTTATCCCCTTAGAGATGGAATTAATCAAAATACTTTCTTAAGGGATGCCTACGTTATAGTAACTATATGCATGCAAAGTTTTAGCCCGAACGGTTTAAAATTGACAAAGTTTCATACAAACTTTCATCCCCTATTTTATGCCCTTGGGGTGGAATTAATCAAAATCATTTCTTAGGGGATGCCTACGTCATAACATCTACCTCCATGCCAAATTTCAGCCCCATCCGTCCAGCGGTTTGAGCTGTGAGTTGATATATCATACAAACTTTCATCCCCTATTTTATCCCGTTGGGGGTGGAATTAATTAAAATCCTTTCTTAGCGGATGCCTACGTTATAACATCTACCTGCGTGCCAAATTTCAGCCCCATCCGTCCAGCGGTTTGAGCTGTGCGTTGATAGATCATACAAACTTTCATCCCCTATTTTATCCCGATGGGGGTGGAATTAATCAAAATCCTTTCTTAGCGGATGCCTACGTCATAATATCTACCTGCATGCCAAATTTCAGCCCCATCCGTCCAGCGGTTTGGGCTCTGCGCTGATAGATCACTATGTCAGTCAGTCAATCAGTCAGTCAGTCACCTTTGAGTTTTATATATATATATATATATATATATATATATATATATATATATATATAACAAGAAATAAAATATATACAAATATATATTTTGGTTTACAGGGATTCAGCCAAATTCAGGTTTATTAGTAAGACTCTACTATTACTATTACCGAGCTTTCGAATTTATTTCAAATTCTTTTTCAAGGCTAAAATATACAAAAATAGGTTACAAATTGCTAAAATTTAAAAATATGAAAATTTACTTACAAGCAAATTGAATCATTATAAATTGTTAAAAATATAAATCAATAAAATTGTTGAAAACATTACTTTTTTTACAATTCAACAGAAAATTAAATAGAATTTTTGAAATTTAAAATTGTAATCTTTTAACTTTGATTGATAATTAATTTGTCAAAAAAAAAATTTGATTTTTTATTTTAATAGGTTATTTGATGATTTTGTTACTGTTATTTTTGATTTTTTAATAATTAATAAATAAATTATTTGTTATTTTTAAATTATTGTATACTACTTGATTGTGTTATATTTTGATTTGTATTAATTGAATCATTCACTGTTAAAAGATAACAATAAATTATATTTAAATTTTGTGTTTCATTCATTTTGTTCATTGTATTTGGAGTTTTATTAATATGAACCATTTCCATAAATTTTCTTTTAGTTGTGTTATTTTCTATGTTTAGTATTTTTACATTATTGTAATCCATATGATGGAATTCATCAATTACATGTTCAGCTAGTGCACATTTTCTTTTTTTTAATCTAGCATCACTACGATGTTGAGTTATTCTTTGTTTAAGATTTTGTAATGTTTGGCCAATATATACTTTATCACAATTATAACAAGGAATTTTATAAACAACATTATTAAGATTCATTATATCTTCTTTTTGTTTTAATTTTGAGAATAAAGAAGCAATAGGTTTATATGTTTTTTGTGCTATTTTTACATTGTTAAAATTTTTAAAAGTTTTAATAATTTTAGTTGTTAAATTACCTAAGTAAGGTATTGATCCATAAGTGATACTTACATTTAAGTTATTTTCTGTGTGATTTACATGTTCTATTGTAGTTGTGTTGAATAAAAGTTTTTTTAAAAGTTTGGATGGATAATTGTTATCTAGTAATGTAATGTATAACTTTTTAAGATTTTTTTGAATAAAAGAAGGATGACAAATTTTTTCAATTCGAGATTTTAAGCCAAGAATTAAATTAGTTTTCATTTTGAAAGGATGATAAGACTTAAAATTCATATATCGGCCAGAGTAAGTTGGTTTCACATACCAGTCTAATATAATTGAATTGGCAGGATTTCTTATAACCTTACAATCAAGGAATGGTACTGATCTATCAATTTCTTTTTCTACTGTGAAACTTATATGTTGGTTATAATTATTAAATATTTCAAGGATGGAATCAATACCATTCTCTGGTACCGCACAAATTATATCATCTACATATTTTTTTAAAAAAGGAAGTTGGAAAGGTAGTAAAGGAATACAAAAATCTAACAAATCATCCATTACATATTGTGAAAAAATTGGGGATACAGTGCTACCCATTGGTGTGCCAAAAATTTGTTTATATAATTGATCATTAAAAGAAAAATAACAAGTATCACTGATAAATTGTACCATTTCAAGAAAAGCATTTAGTGGAGTTTTGCAATTAGATTGTAAATTAGGCCAATGTTTAACAATGCTATTTTTAACTAATTCAATTGGAATATTACTAAATAAAGATACAACATCAAGGCTTATAAGTATATAATCTGGAGGTAATTGAAAATTTTTTATTATTTCAACAAATTGAAAAGAATCTTTGATGAAATATTCATTATTAGAGTTGTATCCCATAGTCATAATGTTGGTTACCCATTGTGCTATTTATCCATTAGGAGAATTAATAGAAGATATAATAGGTCTTAAACTTAAAGTGCTTTTATGAATTTTAGGTAAGCCGTAATATTTAGGTGTAATTGATGAAATTCCTTTAAAATTCTTTTTTTCTGAATCATTAAAATATTGATTATGTTTTTTAATTAGAGCTTGTGCTTTTTGTTGAAAAGTAGATAAAGGATTTCTTTGAATTTTCTTATAATAAGTTGTGTCATTTAGTAGTAAATTTGAAAGATCAATGTATTGACTTTTTTTCATAATAACAGTAGTATTACCTTTATCTGCTCTTGTAACTATAAGATCACTATGTTCTTTTAAAAAAGATTTAGTTTTTTTAAAGAGATTATTTAAATAGTTATTATTTTTGTTATTATTATAAATATAGTTAGTAATACAGTTTGTTATTTTAGCTCTAATTAAATCTCGTTCATTATTATTAATTGAAAATAGTAAAAATTCTACATCAGCTAAAAGTTTAGGTATGGAAATGTCTTTAACATCAGGTGGAATAGCAAATTTATGACCTAATGCAAGAAACATTTTTATATCTATAGGAATGTCAATATCTGTGAGGTTACGTAACCAATTTTCTTTAATATTAAGAGATTTAAGATATTTTTGTTTTAATTTGTTAAATTTATTTATATTATTCTTTTTTATATTATTAAAAATTCTATTAAAAGAAAAAGATTGATTGTATTTAAAGTTTTTCCAAACATTAGTTGGTAGAATTTCAGATATAGTTTTTTCAATATTATTAATTGAAAAAGATAGATTATTGACATTCTCATGTGTAATTTTAATTTCTAAATTAATTAATTTACTTTTTAATTTAATGTTGAATTGGTTGATTTTATTAAGACTTCTTTCGCTTGCTTCTAATAAATTTTCAATATTTTTTGTGTTATTTTCTATATGTGTTGGAACAACTCCTTCTCTTCTGCAGTTAAGGAGAAAAAGTTTTCTGTTTTTCATTTTTAACAATTTGATGGAAAGTTTAACCCATTTTTTCATTGAAGACATAATATTATTGCCGTATGTTCTGGCAATATCTTGATAATACCCCATTTTATTATAAAGCAGTAATTCTTTGTTAACGGCTGGCTATTTAAACAAGAAATAAAATATATACAAATATATATTTTGGTTTACAGGGATTCAGCCAAATTCAGGTTTATTAGTAAGACTCTACTATTACTATTACCGAGCTTTCGAATTTATTTCAAATTCTTTTTCAAGGCTAAAATATACAAAAATAGGTTACAAATTGCTAAAATTTAAAAATATGAAAATTTACTTACAAGCAAATTGAATCATTATAAATTGTTAAAAATATAAATCAATAAAATTGTTGAAAACATTACTTTTTTTACAATTCAACAGAAAATTAAATAGAATTTTTGAAATTTAAAATTGTAATCTTTTAACTTTGATTGATAATTAATTTGTCAAAAAAAAATTTGATTTTTTATTTTAATAGGTTATTTGATGATTTTGTTACTGTTATTTTTGATTTTTTAATAATTAATAAATAAATTATTTGTTATTTTTAAATTATTGTATACTACTTGATTGTGTTATATTTTGATTTGTATTAATTGAATCATTCACTGTTAAAAGATAACAATAAATTATATTTAAATTTTGTGTTTCATTCATTTTGTTCATTGTATTTGGAGTTTTATTAATATGAACCATTTCCATAAATTTTCTTTTAGTTGTGTTATTTTCTATGTTTAGTATTTTTACATTATTGTAATCCATATGATGGAATTCATCAATTACATGTTCAGCTAGTGCACATTTTCTTTTTTTTAATCTAGCATCACTACGATGTTGAGTTATTCTTTGTTTAAGATTTTGTAATGTTTGGCCAATATATACTTTATCACAATTATAACAAGGAATTTTATAAACAACATTATTAAGATTCATTATATCTTCTTTTTGTTTTAATTTTGAGAATAAAGAAGCAATAGGTTTATATGTTTTTTGTGCTATTTTTACATTGTTAAAATTTTTAAAAGTTTTAATAATTTTAGTTGTTAAATTACCTAAGTAAGGTATTGATCCATAAGTGATACTTACATTTAAGTTATTTTCTGTGTGATTTACATGTTCTATTGTAGTTGTGTTGAATAAAAGTTTTTTTAAAAGTTTGGATGGATAATTGTTATCTAGTAATGTAATGTATAACTTTTTAAGATTTTTTTGAATAAAAGAAGGATGACAAATTTTTTCAATTCGAGATTTTAAGCCAAGAATTAAATTAGTTTTCATTTTGAAAGGATGATAAGACTTAAAATTCATATATCGGCCAGAGTAAGTTGGTTTCACATACCAGTCTAATATAATTGAATTGGCAGGATTTCTTATAACCTTACAATCAAGGAATGGTACTGATCTATCAATTTCTTTTTCTACTGTGAAACTTATATGTTGGTTATAATTATTAAATATTTCAAGGATGGAATCAATACCATTCTCTGGTACCGCACAAATTATATCATCTACATATTTTTTTAAAAAAGGAAGTTGGAAAGGTAGTAAAGGAATACAAAAATCTAACAAATCATCCATTACATATTGTGAAAAAATTGGGGATACAGTGCTACCCATTGGTGTGCCAAAAATTTGTTTATATAATTGATCATTAAAAGAAAAATAACAAGTATCACTGATAAATTGTACCATTTCAAGAAAAGCATTTAGTGGAGTTTTGCAATTAGATTGTAAATTAGGCCAATGTTTAACAATGCTATTTTTAACTAATTCAATTGGAATATTACTAAATAAAGATACAACATCAAGGCTTATAAGTATATAATCTGGAGGTAATTGAAAATTTTTTATTATTTCAACAAATTGAAAAGAATCTTTGATGAAATATTCATTATTAGAGTTGTATCCCATAGTCATAATGTTGGTTACCCATTGTGCTATTTTTCCATTAGGAGAATTAATAGAAGATATAATAGGTCTTAAACTTAAAGTGCTTTTATGAATTTTAGGTAAGCCGTAATATTTAGGTGTAATTGATGAAATTCCTTTAAAATTCTTTTTTTCTGAATCATTAAAATATTGATTATGTTTTTTAATTAGAGCTTGTGCTTTTTGTTGAAAAGTAGATAAAGGATTTCTTTGAATTTTCTTATAATAAGTTGTGTCATTTAGTAGTAAATTTGAAAGATCAATGTATTGACTTTTTTTCATAATAACAGTAGTATTACCTTTATCTGCTCTTGTAACTATAAGATCACTATGTTCTTTTAAAAAAGATTTAGTTTTTTTAAAGAGATTATTTAAATAGTTATTATTTTTGTTATTATTATAAATATAGTTAGTAATACAGTTTGTTATTTTAGCTCTAATTAAATCTCGTTCATTATTATTAATTGAAAATAGTAAAAATTCTACATCAGCTAAAAGTTTAGGTATGGAAATGTCTTTAACATCAGGTGGAATAGCAAATTTATGACCTAATGCAAGAAACATTTTTATATCTATAGGAATGTCAATATCTGTGAGGTTACGTAACCAATTTTCTTTAATATTAAGAGATTTAAGATATTTTTGTTTTAATTTGTTAAATTTATTTATATTATTCTTTTTTATATTATTAAAAATTCTATTAAAAGAAAAAGATTGATTGTATTTAAAGTTTTTCCAAACATTAGTTGGTAGAATTTCAGATATAGTTTTTTCAATATTATTAATTGAAAAAGATAGATTATTGACATTCTCATGTGTAATTTTAATTTCTAAATTAATTAATTTACTTTTTAATTTAATGTTGAATTGGTTGATTTTATTAAGACTTCTTTCGCTTGCTTCTAATAAATTTTCAATATTTTTTGTGTTATTTTCTATATGTGTTGGAACAACTCCTTCTCTTCTGCAGTTAAGGAGAAAAAGTTTTCTGTTTTTCATTTTTAACAATTTGATGGAAAGTTTAACCCATTTTTTCATTGAAGACATAATATTATTGCCGTATGTTCTGGCAATATCTTGATAATACCCCATTTTATTATAAAGCAGTAATTCTTTGTTAACGGCTGGCTATTTAAACAAGAAATAAAATATATACAAATATATATTTTGGTTTACAGGGATTCAGCCAAATTCAGGTTTATTAGTAAGACTCTACTATTACTATTACCGAGCTTTCGAATTTATTTCAAATTCTTTTTCAAGGCTAAAATATACAAAAATAGGTTACAAATTGCTAAAATTTAAAAATATGAAAATTTACTTACAAGCAAATTGAATCATTATAAATTGTTAAAAATATAAATCAATAAAATTGTTGAAAACATTACTTTTTTTACAATTCAACAGAAAATTAAATAGAATTTTTGAAATTTAAAATTGTAATCTTTTAACTTTGATTGATAATTAATTTGTCAAAAAAAAAATTTGATTTTTTATTTTAATAGGTTATTTGATGATTTTGTTACTGTTATTTTTGATTTTTTAATAATTAATAAATAAATTATTTGTTATTTTTAAATTATTGTATACTACTTGATTGTGTTATATTTTGATTTGTATTAATTGAATCATTCACTGTTAAAAGATAACAATAAATTATATTTAAATTTTGTGTTTCATTCATTTTGTTCATTGTATTTGGAGTTTTATTAATATGAACCATTTCCATAAATTTTCTTTTAGTTGTGTTATTTTCTATGTTTAGTATTTTTACATTATTGTAATCCATATGATGGAATTCATCAATTACATGTTCAGCTAGTGCACATTTTCTTTTTTTTAATCTAGCATCACTACGATGTTGAGTTATTCTTTGTTTAAGATTTTGTAATGTTTGGCCAATATATACTTTATCACAATTATAACAAGGAATTTTATAAACAACATTATTAAGATTCATTATATCTTCTTTTTGTTTTAATTTTGAGAATAAAGAAGCAATAGGTTTATATGTTTTTTGTGCTATTTTTACATTGTTAAAATTTTTAAAAGTTTTAATAATTTTAGTTGTTAAATTACCTAAGTAAGGTATTGATCCATAAGTGATACTTACATTTAAGTTATTTTCTGTGTGATTTACATGTTCTATTGTAGTTGTGTTGAATAAAAGTTTTTTTAAAAGTTTGGATGGATAATTGTTATCTAGTAATGTAATGTATAACTTTTTAAGATTTTTTTGAATAAAAGAAGGATGACAAATTTTTTCAATTCGAGATTTTAAGCCAAGAATTAAATTAGTTTTCATTTTGAAAGGATGATAAGACTTAAAATTCATATATCGGCCAGAGTAAGTTGGTTTCACATACCAGTCTAATATAATTGAATTGGCAGGATTTCTTATAACCTTACAATCAAGGAATGGTACTGATCTATCAATTTCTTTTTCTACTGTGAAACTTATATGTTGGTTATAATTATTAAATATTTCAAGGATGGAATCAATACCATTCTCTGGTACCGCACAAATTATATCATCTACATATTTTTTTAAAAAAGGAAGTTGGAAAGGTAGTAAAGGAATACAAAAATCTAACAAATCATCCATTACATATTGTGAAAAAATTGGGGATACAGTGCTACCCATTGGTGTGCCAAAAATTTGTTTATATAATTGATCATTAAAAGAAAAATAACAAGTATCACTGATAAATTGTACCATTTCAAGAAAAGCATTTAGTGGAGTTTTGCAATTAAATTTTAAATTAGGCCAATGTTTAACAATGCTATTTTTAACTAATTCAATTGGAATATTACTAAATAAAGATACAACATCAAGGCTTATAAGTATATAATCTGGAGGTAATTGAAAATTTTTTATTATTTCAACAAATTGAAAAGAATCTTTGATGAAATATTCATTATTAGAGTTGTATCCCATAGTCATAATGTTGGTTACCCATTGTGCTATTTTTCCATTAGGAGAATTAATAGAAGATATAATAGGTCTTAAACTTAAAGTGCTTTTATGAATTTTAGGTAAGCCGTAATATTTAGGTGTAATTGATGAAATTCCTTTAAAATTCTTTTTTTCTGAATCATTAAAATATTGATTATGTTTTTTAATTAGAGCTTGTGCTTTTTGTTGAAAAGTAGATAAAGGATTTCTTTGAATTTTCTTATAATAAGTTGTGTCATTTAGTAGTAAATTTGAAAGATCAATGTATTGACTTTTTTTCATAATAACAGTAGTATTACCTTTATCTGCTCTTGTAACTATAAGATCACTATGTTCTTTTAAAAAAGATTTAGTTTTTTTAAAGAGATTATTTAAATAGTTATTATTTTTGTTATTATTATAAATATAGTTAGTAATACAGTTTGTTATTTTAGATCTTTCAAATTTACTACTAAATGACACAACTTATTATAAGAAAATTCAAAGAAATCCTTTATCTACTTTTCAACAAAAAGCACAAGCTCTAATTAAAAAACATAATCAATATTTTAATGATTCAGAAAAAAAGAATTTTAAAGGAATTTCACCAATTACACCTAAATATTACGGCTTACCTAAAATTCATAAAAGCACTTTAAGTTTAAGACCTATTATATCTTCTATTAATTCTCCTAATGGAAAAATAGCACAATGGGTAACCAACATTATGACTATGGGATACAACTCTAATAATGAATATTTCATCAAAGATTCTTTTCAATTTGTTGAAATAATAAAAAATTTTCAATTACCTCCAGATTATATACTTATAAGCCTTGATGTTGTATCTTTATTTAGTAATATTCCAATTGAATTAGTTAAAAATAGCATTGTTAAACATTGGCCTAATTTACAATCTAATTGCAAAACTCCACTAAATGCTTTTCTTGAAATGGTACAATTTATCAGTGATACTTGTTATTTTTCTTTTAATGATCAATTATATAAACAAATTTTTGGCACACCAATGGGTAGCACTGTATCCCCAATTTTTTCACAATATGTAATGGATGATTTGTTAGATTTTTGTATTCCTTTACTACCTTTCCAACTTCCTTTTTTAAAAAAATATGTAGATGATATAATTTGTGCGGTACCAGAGAATGGTATTGATTCCATCCTTGAAATATTTAATAATTATAACCAACATATAAGTTTCACAGTAGAAAAAGAAATTGATAGATCAGTACCATTCCTTGATTGTAAGGTTATAAGAAATCCTGCCAATTCAATTATATTAGACTGGTATGTGAAACCAACTTACTCTGGCCGATATATGAATTTTAAGTCTTATCATCCTTTCAAAATGAAAACTAATTTAATTCTTGGCTTAAAATCTCGAATTGAAAAAATTTGTCATCCTTCTTTTATTCAAAAAAATCTTAAAAAGTTATACATTACATTACTAGATAACAATTATCCATCCAAACTTTTAAAAAAACTTTTATTCAACACAACTACAATAGAACATGTAAATCACACAGAAAATAACTTAAATGTAAGTATCACTTATGGATCAATACCTTACTTAGGTAATTTAACAACTAAAATTATTAAAACTTTTAAAAATTTTAACAATGTAAAAATAGCACAAAAAACATATAAACCTATTGCTTCTTTATTCTCAAAATTAAAACAAAAAGAAGATATAATGAATCTTAATAATGTTGTTTATAAAATTCCTTGTTATAATTGTGATAAAGTATATATTGGCCAAACATTACAAAATCTTAAACAAAGAATAACTCAACATCGTAGTGATGCTAGATTAAAAAAAAGAAAATGTGCACTAGCTGAACATGTAATTGATGAATTCCATCATATGGATTACAATAATGTAAAAATACTAAACATAGAAAATAACACAACTAAAAGAAAATTTATGGAAATGGTTCATATTAATAAAACTCCAAATACAATGAACAAAATGAATGAAACACAAAATTTAAATATAATTTATTGTTATCTTTTAACAGTGAATGATTCAATTAATACAAATCAAAATATAACACAATCAAGTAGTATACAATAATTTAAAAATAACAAATAATTTATTTATTAATTATTAAAAAATCAAAAATAACAGTAACAAAATCATCAAATAACCTATTAAAATAAAAAATCAAATTTTTTTTTTGACAAATTAATTATCAATCAAAGTTAAAAGATTACAATTTTAAATTTCAAAAATTCTATTTAATTTTCTGTTGAATTGTAAAAAAAGTAATGTTTTCAACAATTTTATTGATTTATATTTTTAACAATTTATAATGATTCAATTTGCTTGTAAGTAAATTTTCATATTTTTAAATTTTAGCAATTTGTAACCTATTTTTGTATATTTTAGCCTTGAAAAAGAATTTGAAATAAATTCGAAAGCTCGGTAATAGTAATAGTAGAGTCTTACTAATAAACCTGAATTTGGCTGAATCCCTGTAAACCAAAATATATATTTGTATATATTTTATTTCTTGTTTAAATAGCCAGCCGTTAACAAAGAATTACTGCTTTATAATAAAATGGGGTATTATCAAGATATTGCCAGAACATACGGCAATAATATTATGTCTTCAATGAAAAAATGGGTTAAACTTTCCATCAAATTGTTAAAAATGAAAAACAGAAAACTTTTTCTCCTTAACTGCAGAAGAGAAGGAGTTGTTCCAACACATATAGAAAATAACACAAAAAATATTGAAAATTTATTAGAAGCAAGCGAAAGAAGTCTTAATAAAATCAACCAATTCAACATTAAATTAAAAAGTAAATTAATTAATTTAGAAATTAAAATTACACATGAGAATGTCAATAATCTATCTTTTTCAATTAATAATATTGAAAAAACTATATCTGAAATTCTACCAACTAATGTTTGGAAAAACTTTAAATACAATCAATCTTTTTCTTTTAATAGAATTTTTAATAATATAAAAAAGAATAATATAAATAAATTTAACAAATTAAAACAAAAATATCTTAAATCTCTTAATATTAAAGAAAATTGGTTACGTAACCTCACAGATATTGACATTCCTATAGATATAAAAATGTTTCTTGCATTAGGTCATAAATTTGCTATTCCACCTGATGTTAAAGACATTTCCATACCTAAACTTTTAGCTGATGTAGAATTTTTACTATTTTCAATTAATAATAATGAACGAGATTTAATTAGAGCTAAAATAACAAACTGTATTACTAACTATATTTATAATAATAACAAAAATAATAACTATTTAAATAATCTCTTTAAAAAAACTAAATCTTTTTTAAAAGAACATAGTGATCTTATAGTTACAAGAGCAGATAAAGGTAATACTACTGTTATTATGAAAAAAAGTCAATACATTGATCTTTCAAATTTACTACTAAATGACACAACTTATTATAAGAAAATTCAAAGAAATCCTTTATCTACTTTTCAACAAAAAGCACAAGCTCTAATTAAAAAACATAATCAATATTTTAATGATTCAGAAAAAAAGAATTTTAAAGGAATTTCATCAATTACACCTAAATATTACGGCTTACCTAAAATTCATAAAAGCACTTTAAGTTTAAGACCTATTATATCTTCTATTAATTCTCCTAATGGAAAAATAGCACAATGGGTAACCAACATTATGACTATGGGATACAACTCTAATAATGAATATTTCATCAAAGATTCTTTTCAATTTGTTGAAATAATAAAAAATTTTCAATTACCTCCAGATTATATACTTATAAGCCTTGATGTTGTATCTTTATTTAGTAATATTCCAATTGAATTAGTTAAAAATAGCATTGTTAAACATTGGCCTAATTTACAATCTAATTGCAAAACTCCACTAAATGCTTTTCTTGAAATGGTACAATTTATCAGTGATACTTGTTATTTTTCTTTTAATGATCAATTATATAAACAAATTTTTGGCACACCAATGGGTAGCACTGTATCCCCAATTTTTTCACAATATGTAATGGATGATTTGTTAGATTTTTGTATTCCTTTACTACCTTTCCAACTTCCTTTTTTAAAAAAATATGTAGATGATATAATTTGTGCGGTACCAAAGAATGGTATTGATTCCATCCTTGAAATATTTAATAATTATAACCAACATATAAGTTTCACAGTAGAAAAAGAAATTGATAGATCAGTACCATTCCTTGATTGTAAGGTTATAAGAAATCCTGCCAATTCAATTATATTAGACTGGTATGTGAAACCAACTTACTCTGGCCGATATATGAATTTTAAGTCTTATCATCCTTTCAAAATGAAAACTAATTTAATTCTTGGCTTAAAATCTCGAATTGAAAAAATTTGTCATCCTTCTTTTATTCAAAAAAATCTTAAAAAGTTATACATTACATTACTAGATAACAATTATCCATCCAAACTTTTAAAAAAACTTTTATTCAACACAACTACAATAGAACATGTAAATCACACAGAAAATAACTTAAATGTAAGTATCACTTATGGATCAATACCTTACTTAGGTAATTTAACAACTAAAATTATTAAAACTTTTAAAAATTTTAACAATGTAAAAATAGCACAAAAAACATATAAACCTATTGCTTCTTTATTCTCAAAATTAAAACAAAAAGAAGATATAATGAATCTTAATAATGTTGTTTATAAAATTCCTTGTTATAATTGTGATAAAGTATATATTGGCCAAACATTACAAAATCTTAAACAAAGAATAACTCAACATCGTAGTGATGCTAGATTAAAAAAAAGAAAATGTGCACTAGCTGAACATGTAATTGATGAATTCCATCATATGGATTACAATAATGTAAAAATACTAAACATAGAAAATAACACAACTAAAAGAAAATTAATGGAAATGGTTCATATTAATAAAACTCCAAATACAATGAACAAAATGAATGAAACACAAAATTTAATTATAATTTATTGTTATCTTTTAACAGTGAATGATTCAATTAATACAAATCAAAATATAACACAATCAAGTAGTATACAATAATTTAAAAATAACAAATAATTTATTTATTAATTATTAAAAAATCAAAAATAACAGTAACAAAATCATCAAATAACCTATTAAAATAAAAAATCAAATTTTTTTTTTGACAAATTAATTATCAATCAAAGTTAAAAGATTACAATTTTAAATTTCAAAAATTCTATTTAATTTTCTGTTGAATTGTAAAAAAAGTAATGTTTTCAACAATTTTATTGATTTATATTTTTAACAATTTATAATGATTCAATTTGCTTGTAAGTAAATTTTCATATTTTTAAATTTTAGCAATTTGTAACCTATTTTTGTATATTTTAGCCTTGAAAAAGAATTTGAAATAAATTCGAAAGCTCGGTAATAGTAATAGTAGAGTCTTACTAATAAACCTGAATTTGGCTGAATCCCTGTAAACCAAAATATATATTTGTATATATTTTATTTCTTGTTTAAATAGCCAGCCGTTAACAAAGAATTACTGCTTTATAATAAAATGGGGTATTATCAAGATATTGCCAGAACATACGGCAATAATATTATGTCTTCAATGAAAAAATGGGTTAAACTTTCCATCAAATTGTTAAAAATGAAAAACAGAAAACTTTTTCTCCTTAACTGCAGAAGAGAAGGAGTTGTTCCAACACATATAGAAAATAACACAAAAAATATTGAAAATTTATTAGAAGCAAGCGAAAGAAGTCTTAATAAAATCAACCAATTCAACATTAAATTAAAAAGTAAATTAATTAATTTAGAAATTAAAATTACACATGAGAATGTCAATAATCTATCTTTTTCAATTAATAATATTGAAAAAACTATATCTGAAATTCTACCAACTAATGTTTGGAAAAACTTTAAATACAATCAATCTTTTTCTTTTAATAGAATTTTTAATAATATAAAAAAGAATAATATAAATAAATTTAACAAATTAAAACAAAAATATCTTAAATCTCTTAATATTAAAGAAAATTGGTTACGTAACCTCACAGATATTGACATTCCTATAGATATAAAAATGTTTCTTGCATTAGGTCATAAATTTGCTATTCCACCTGATGTTAAAGACATTTCCATACCTAAACTTTTAGCTGATGTAGAATTTTTACTATTTTCAATTAATAATAATGAACGAGATTTAATTAGAGCTAAAATAACAAACTGTATTACTAACTATATTTATAATAATAACAAAAATAATAACTATTTAAATAATCTCTTTAAAAAAACTAAATCTTTTTTAAAAGAACATAGTGATCTTATAGTTACAAGAGCAGATAAAGGTAATACTACTGTTATTATGAAAAAAAGTCAATACATTGATCTTTCAAATTTACTACTAAATGACACAACTTATTATAAGAAAATTCAAAGAAATCCTTTATCTACTTTTCAACAAAAAGCACAAGCTCTAATTAAAAAACATAATCAATATTTTAATGATTCAGAAAAAAAGAATTTTAAAGGAATTTCATCAATTACACCTAAATATTACGGCTTACCTAAAATTCATAAAAGCACTTTAAGTTTAAGACCTATTATATCTTCTATTAATTCTCCTAATGGAAAAATAGCACAATGGGTAACCAACATTATGACTATGGGATACAACTCTAATAATGAATATTTCATCAAAGATTCTTTTCAATTTGTTGAAATAATAAAAAATTTTCAATTACCTCCAGATTATATACTTATAAGCCTTGATGTTGTATCTTTATTTAGTAATATTCCAATTGAATTAGTTAAAAATAGCATTGTTAAACATTGGCCTAATTTACAATCTAATTGCAAAACTCCACTAAATGCTTTTCTTGAAATGGTACAATTTATCAGTGATACTTGTTATTTTTCTTTTAATGATCAATTATATAAACAAATTTTTGGCACACCAATGGGTAGCACTGTATCCCCAATTTTTTCACAATATGTAATGGATGATTTGTTAGATTTTTGTATTCCTTTACTACCTTTCCAACTTCCTTTTTTAAAAAAATATGTAGATGATATAATTTGTGCGGTACCAGAGAATGGTATTGATTCCATCCTTGAAATATTTAATAATTATAACCAACATATAAGTTTCACAGTAGAAAAAGAAATTGATAGATCAGTACCATTCCTTGATTGTAAGGTTATAAGAAATCCTGCCAATTCAATTATATTAGACTGGTATGTGAAACCAACTTACTCTGGCCGATATATGAATTTTAAGTCTTATCATCCTTTCAAAATGAAAACTAATTTAATTCTTGGCTTAAAATCTCGAATTGAAAAAATTTGTCATCCTTCTTTTATTCAAAAAAATCTTAAAAAGTTATACATTACATTACTAGATAACAATTATCCATCCAAACTTTTAAAAAAACTTTTATTCAACACAACTACAATAGAACATGTAAATCACACAGAAAATAACTTAAATGTAAGTATCACTTATGGATCAATACCTTACTTAGGTAATTTAACAACTAAAATTATTAAAACTTTTAAAAATTTTAACAATGTAAAAATAGCACAAAAAACATATAAACCTATTGCTTCTTTATTCTCAAAATTAAAACAAAAAGAAGATATAATGAATCTTAATAATGTTGTTTATAAAATTCCTTGTTATAATTGTGATAAAGTATATATTGGCCAAACATTACAAAATCTTAAACAAAGAATAACTCAACATCGTAGTGATGCTAGATTAAAAAAAAGAAAATGTGCACTAGCTGAACATGTAATTGATGAATTCCATCATATGGATTACAATAATGTAAAAATACTAAACATAGAAAATAACACAACTAAAAGAAAATTTATGGAAATGGTTCATATTAATAAAACTCCAAATACAATGAACAAAATGAATGAAACACAAAATTTAAATATAATTTATTGTTATCTTTTAACAGTGAATGATTCAATTAATACAAATCAAAATATAACACAATCAAGTAGTATACAATAATTTAAAAATAACAAATAATTTATTTATTAATTATTAAAAAATCAAAAATAACAGTAACAAAATCATCAAATAACCTATTAAAATAAAAAATCAAATTTTTTTTTTGACAAATTAATTATCAATCAAAGTTAAAAGATTACAATTTTAAATTTCAAAAATTCTATTTAATTTTCTGTTGAATTGTAAAAAAAGTAATGTTTTCAACAATTTTATTGATTTATATTTTTAACAATTTATAATGATTCAATTTGCTTGTAAGTAAATTTTCATATTTTTAAATTTTAGCAATTTGTAACCTATTTTTGTATATTTTAGCCTTGAAAAAGAATTTGAAATAAATTCGAAAGCTCGGTAATAGTAATAGTAGAGTCTTACTAATAAACCTGAATTTGGCTGAATCCCTGTAAACCAAAATATATATTTGTATATATTTTATTTCTTGTTTAAATAGCCAGCCGTTAACAATAAAATTCTCGGTCGTGGATTCCAAAATTTTTAAATTGATTGTCCTAAAAATAAAGTACAAAATTATAAATAAAAAAATAATTCTTTCTGAATCTTTCTTCCTACGTTTTTCCACTCTTTCTCTATATCTTCCTCTTCCAACTACTTTCCAATTCCTTCTTGTTGCTGCCTTTCCATCTATTTAATACCTTTCTGCTGCTCAACTCTTTCTCTATACCTTCTTCTTTTACAATTTTCCAACTCTGACCTCTCTGTATCCTCTTATCCAATTCCAATTACCTTTTTATTTATTTATTTATTATTTATAAACTCTTCTTATTTTTTACAATTTTATTTCACCTGACTTTTACAAAATTAACTCAATGACAATCTCTCAATAATAATCTCTTAACAACATAACATCCTATAATCTAAACAAAAACAAATACAATATCAAAAAAATACTTAATCCAGACAACCGATTTAAAAATCATGACCACGTTCCAACACTTCATTGAAAGAATGTGCACCACGAAGAAAAATCCATATTAATATATATATATATATAATATATATATATCAATCAATTAGATTTTTCTTCTTTATTTTTATTAATATCTTCTTTTATTGCTTCTGTATTTTTGTCTTGTTTTTCTTGATTTTCTTGTAAATTCTTCTTCAAATCTTCTCTTAAGTTATTATTCATTTTTTCTAAAAATTTAAACATCCTTTCCATGTCACTTTCTTCATGTTTATTACCATTACTTTCAATAATTGCTTCTATAATAGTGGTATTCTCTTTTTCATCTCCCGATTCATTTGTTTCCATAATCTGTATGTCATCATCTTTTTGATGATCTCCTTGTTGCATCTGTAAATCCTGTTTCTTGTTTTGCCTTCTTCTTGTTTCCATTTTATTATTTAAAATATTCAATTTGTTTTTATTTTATTTAAATTTTAATATGTATATTAAATTAATAATTTTAATTCACCCCCCGTATATCAAAGTTTCTTATGTCTTATTGACACTGTCAAAATCAAAATTTTTATAAAAATGATCTGTATCAACCTAAATATTTATAAATTATGTCTTAACAGAAATTATGTATCCCCCCTATTTCAAATATAAACAACAAAATAAAAAAACTGTCTCTATATAGAAATTTAAAAATCTTACCCCAGAGTACAATTTTTCTAATATGAAATTTCAAAATTTCTATCTCAGTTTCTTTCGATCGGCTTGGTGTCTTGTTTCTTTTTATTCTTTTCTGGGTGTCTGGGTGTTCTTTTTGACAAGTTGCGCCGCACGTTGGTTCATCAATTTATTCTGAAATCTTTTCTATCCTTGTTGTTGCCCCACGTTGGATCGACAATTTGTTATGAAATCAGACTTTTCTTCAGCTCCGGCTACTTCTCCTGCTATTGGGTCTGGATTCAACTTAAACTTCCTTTATATTCTTGTTTGTTTAATTTAAATTTTTATTTTTAACTTTAACTTCAATTACACAAAATCATAAACTTTAAAATTCTAACTCTCTTTTCAAATTCAAATTCAATAATCATAATCCAAATTTTTCTTTATGACATTTTTTTCAAAATTAACTCAATGACAATCCATCATAATCCTCTTCCCAATTCTTTTTTCCCCGTCCCTAGGTAACCTCTTAAAACAAAATATCCAACAAAATAAACAACTCTACACTTTCTGAAATAAAATTTTTAAACACCTATATAAAGACAGTTACCTATTATCAAATACAAAAAAATACAATCAAATCATAACAATATATATATATATATATATATATATATATATATATATATATATATATATATATATATATATGGAAATGGATCTTCCTTCTGGAACACCCTCCTTCAATATAAATATTGGTCGTGGATTCCAATATTTCTAAATTGATTATCCTAAAAAAAATATAAACAAAAAAAATATTCTTTTTCTCTTCTTCTTATTCCACTTCTTTTCTGTTCCTCAACGCTTTCTCTATTATTAGTTCCTTCTGTTAACTTCCTTTTTCTATTACTTTATTTACTATCGCCAATTAACTTGGATCTTCTTTCCGGAACACCCTTCTTCAATGTAATTATCTGTCGTGGATTCCAATATTTCTAAATTGATTACCCTAAAAAAAATGTATAAACATAAAAAAATATTTTCGTCCTCTTTTTCCTATTCCAATTCTTTTCTGTTGCTCAGCTCCTTCTATATACCTTCCTCTTCCTACTATTTTCCAACTCCTTCTTGCTGCTGCCTTTATTTTTATCTATTGACTTTCTGTTTTTTTAAAATTTCCAACTCTTGGCTTTTCTGTACCTTCCAAGTTCTGGTTTCTTTCTATTTCAATTTAAATCTTAATATTACTTACTTAGTTAAACAAATTCTATGGATTTTCTCAACTTTTATTTTTTTTATGACTTTTTTAAATTACAATTTTTTTATAATAATATCAAAACCAAAACAACTTATAATCTAAACAATTAAAATACAAAAATACTTAATCTAGACAACCAATTTACAAATAATGGATCACGTTCCAACATTCCATTGAAGAAACATGCACCATGAAGAAAAATCCATATCAAGGACGTTTGTATATATGAAATCAATAGACTCAGAAACTATTTGACCGATCATTATGAAAGTTGATAAGTACATGTATTTTTCTACAGAGAAGGTTTATATACTATGCCCATTGATGTAACTCGCCACCTGTCGGCGCTGTAAAGTATCGACTTTCGCCCCGTTTAACCGATTGTCATAAAAATTAGTATGACTATGTATTTTTCCTTGGAGAAAACGAATATGCTATGCACATTGATGTAACTCGCAACCAGGCGGCGCTGCAACGTATAACCTAAAAATGAACTATTCAAAAAGCAAATCAACTAACTTCACTTCTATCATCTGTCAATAAGCTTAAAATAATCACACAAACATCAGTAGGCGGTACGAAGTTCGCCGGGTCAGCCAGTTTTATATAAAATAAAAGTGAATATTACGTTCCAAGAATTATTGAAAACCTTTGAAAGGTGACATATGCAGACTGATCTGACTGACTTTACGCATGTCGTATAGTAGTAAAATTATTAGAGAAATTAGAGAAGAGAATCCTAATATACGGATCCTGGACGATTTGTACCTACTTTTTATTTATGGGTATTACATTACCATTGTTCAGACTCTGTTATTATTTGTTCTTACACTCTTTAAACTACGAGGTGAAAAAACAAAAAATATTTGAGTCATAGCTTACATAACTAAAAATCAAACGCGAAAAAGAATTCAACACTGTAGATACCAATTCTGATAACTCATGCACTAGTTTGCAAACCAAAAAAAAAAACCAAAATCGTAAATGCTATATTTACGATTTTAATAAAACTAGTTCCAATAGAAATCACAGCTTTCTAAACTTTTAAATATATGTAGATTTAAAAAAGCAATTAAATTGAACAGCATCACCGTCTGTAAAAGCAACAATGAAATTGTGTTTTTTATTGTAAAGTAAGTCTCTATCAGTACACATACAAATAACAAGATCCAAATATCTTAATTATTATAGGTATAGATCGCCCAACGAAAGTTTGGGACAGCCACGTGGCTTCTCGTTCAATGCGCAGTGGTTTTTTTACGAGCGTTACGATAACAACGACCGTTCTGAAAGCTTGTCAGTGTGGTAGCTAGAATAGTTTTGAAAACTGTATTTAGCTACGAATATGCTGAGAGAGTTTCTGAGTTGTTTTTTAAATGTATCTATTTTTTTAGTTTAAATTAGGCAGTAACAAATTTATATAAAATAAATTCTTCTTAATTATGTTGGCATCATACATTAAAAATTAATTTAAGATGTATAATATATTTTTATTTCCGTCCGCCACTGATAGAAAGTTTCCGCCTACCTGCGCCGACTAACACGTAGCTGTCACAAACTTTCGTTGGGAGACCTATAATTTAGTATTGTTAGTTATCTTCGTACTTAATTCTTAAGATCCACGTATTGCAAAATTTTTAAACTGTCGTTTATTTTATCAGTAGTACCTGGATGACCGAGCTTTGCTCGTGTAATGTCAGTCAAATTTTGCCAGCATCTTACTTTAGCAGCACGTGTGGGACGAGCAGAAACCTGATTATTTTCATGACGGTATTCTTGAAATGAGTCTTCACTGTGAGAAGTTTGAGAATCCTGATTAGTTTGATGACGATGCTCTTCTAGGTGTTCTTGAGACGAGTTGCGGCTTCGTGAAGTTAGATTGTTTATAAGCGTTTTTTTTCAAGATCGTTTAGGCATTTTTAAGTGAACACATGCATTAAGAAGACACAAATAATATAAATAAACAATTGATTTTCTTAGTCTAACCCCAAAGTAAACACTCATTGACTTCGTGTTACTTAATAGCGCAATCTGAAGGAATAGCTTTAGCTATTGTTGTGTCGTTAAAGCAATTAGTTGCTCACAATTTAAAAAAAATAGTATTATTATTCGCCAATAGATGTCAGGAAGAGTCATATTTTTCAGTTTAAATTGGGACTACTCAAACGCCACCTTTTTGTTATTTTTCTTCCAATAAAAAAACTAGTGTGGCCGTCAGTAGGACTGCCGGTAGAAGTTATACTTCCATGCACGCGCATGGATTCATAAATTTGTATGCAAATGATTTAGCAAACTCGTTGTATGATATTCGTGGTAAGCGACTCAAAAAAACCTCCTAGTACCGTGTGCACACTCTGTTTGTATCGAATTTGCATAAAATTCCTGGAGACGAATCCAAGGCAAAAAAACGCATTCCGATCCATCTTACGTTACAAAATTCGGAGGTTTTGGTGCTTTATTTCCTCGACTATTCGTAAAAACTCTGTTTATGTATCCAACAACCTTAAAAGCATGGAGCAAAATATACTGCAACCATGTGACGATATTTTAGACTACAATACAATACTCATTACTGAATATTATTATTAATATAAAATGCTAAACTTTATATGTATACTTACGTGACAGAATTATAAAATAATCTGTCAAATAATCATGTGGTCCGTCACTATGATATTCATATATTAGTTCAGACTGTTTTTTGTATATCTATCCCTTTTCAATGTACTGAATGTGTAAACGGTATTCAAAGGACTTATAGTTATGACTAATAACATGTGGTATATATTTTATCTTTGTTTTTACCGACCAATATACCTTATAAGTGTTTCTGTCTCTCTCTTACTTACACCATTACATATGTAATGATTTTTCCCATTTAACTCTACACAATCTTTTTCTACAGAGTGTACCAATAGAAGTATAACTTCAAAAAAGTAAGTTTACGTTTAAGTTGATTATCGATAAAATACGAATAAAATGATATTTTCTAAAAATGATTCATAGCTAGATCGATTTATCGCCCCCGAAACCCCCTATATACAAAATTTCATGAAAACTGTGGGAGCCGATTCCGAGATTCTAAAAAACACGAATAAAATGACATTTTCTAAAAATGATTCCTAGCTAGATCGATTTATCTCCCCCGAAACCCCTTATATACTAAATTTCATGAAAGTCGTTGGAGCCGATTCCGAGATTCCAAATATATATATACAAGAATTGCTCATTTAAATATATTAGATAAGGAAATGCAGTATATTTAAAATAAAGCAGGTAATTCGGAAAACCTATATATAATAAGAACGCTGACTACCTATGCTGTGTGGTCGCAAACACAACTGTATTTGAAGTCTACCTACCTACCAAAAACAGATTTTGATTTCTTTTTGCATGTTGGTGATGGGTATATTTATGACTATTAATAGTATTAATATTTATTGACAAGTTCTGTTAGATACAGGCGCTAAAGGTAAGTATTTCATGTTATATTGGGTGTTGTTTGTTTCTCAGTGTAATTTAGAATATTTTGGTGTAATATCTGTAAACTACAAAATTTTGCGTACCTAAAGTATTATATATGGCAGAAATCAGAAAAAAAATGTCTTTACGTTTCTGATATTTATTTAGTGTTATTTAAAAAAAATTAAACACATATATTTGTTAAATTTAAACAATGTATTGTAAAATCGTGAACTCATACAACCACATGCGGTTAGGGTCGGCGAAAAGTTTCTTTTATTGGTCTTTTATTGGTCTTTTATTGGCCTCCCACTGGGCCCAGGTAAGGGGTGACGTGATCGACTTTTTAACCAGCACTGATAATAATCATTTATGAATTAGAAATAATTGAATAAAATAATATTACTAATTAAAGTACATGGTGGCCTGTCACACTTAGCTGCACGATATTATATCAAGAGCCACATTCAGACCCATTGGTCTGTTTAAGAGATACCCCAAAGGGTGTGTTGCAAACTTTAACAGTCTATATTTTTTTTTGTGAAATTTGGCAACAAGTGGGGTAAGTACGTTGGGGTTCGAGAAGTGCATGCGCGCTATGACGGAATCGAACTAGACTTCGGTAACCTAACAAGTGAAATACCCTAAAAATGATCATTCTCAATAACTTTGTTTATGATACTGAAGGTATTTTTGTAGTTAATAGCAATATTACAAGTTATTTAAAAATTTCAAAGTGTATTTTATTCACAAAAATAACGTAACATAAATAGCGTAACGAAATAATTTTTTAATTGTAATAATACTTACCAACATTTTTTACTGATAGATAATTCCTAAATATATTTTTTTTAAATTTTACAGTATTAAACGAAAATAAGCATTTTCAACTAAAACCATACGGGAATAGTATATTGTAATACAAGTGTTACAATGACAGAGGTTTCGTAGTACGAGTTCAGTTTGTGAAACGAACCGCGAAGCGGTGAGTTTCGCAAAGAACGAGTACTACAAACCGTCATTGTAACTCGAGTGTTACATACTATTTTTTATAATGAACTTTTAAAAGTATAAAAAAAATAAAATGAGAGTTTTTCGAAATATTTATTTATGTTGGCTATCTTGACAGTTTTGACACTTGTCAGTTTTAATGATTTTAAATTAGAATGTTTGTCAAATTTGTATAAAATATTCCGAATTTAGCAATAACGCTGATAATGTAGTTAATAATTTACTACAACATACTTTTTGATTTACTACCTGAACTCTTTCGTTGAAAATCAGTGCAGTGCAACCAATTGTGCAAAACAAAAAGTTACCAAAAACAGTGTTACAATGAATCTATTTCGATACTGTTTTTAGTGTGGAAATAGAAACTTTGTGAACGTGAATTATAAAATAGTATATTGTAATACAAGTGTTCCAATGACAGAGGTTTCGTAGTACGAGTTCAGTTTGTGAAACGAACCGCGAAGCGGTGAGTTTCGCAAAGAACGAGTACTACAAACCGTCATTGTAACTCGAGTGTTACATACTATTTTTTATAATGAACTTTTAAAAGTATAAAAAAATGTAAAATTAGTGTTTTTCGAAATATTTATTTATGTTGGCAATCTTGACAGTTTTGACACTTGTCAGTTTTAATGATTTTAAATTAGAATGTTTGTCAAATTTGTATAAAATATTCCGAATTTAGCAATAACGCTGATAATGTAGTTAATAATTTACTACAACATACTTCTTGATTTACTACCTGAACTCTTTCGTTGAAAATCAGTGCAGTGCAACCAATTGTGTAAAACAAAAAGTTACCAAAAACAGTGTTACAATGAATCTATTTCGATACTGTTTTTAGTGTCGAAATAGAAACTTTGTGAACGTGAATTATAAAAATAAAATTTTATTTCTGCATCTTGAAATCTTTAATGGGGGATTGAAATTCTACCGTGCTATCGAATCACCATCTTATATATAATAAACCAACGTCCGAAACTCATTTAATAATTGATATAGGTATCGGTAAGGTCCTTTATCAAGGGATGGTCATACATGAAGAATTAAGTCTCTGCCATCTCTCAAGAACCAATTTAAATTTTTCAAGAGACTCATCCCTCTGCACTAATTAACCCTCGAGAGTCCCCGGATATGACCGAATCCTCTGAGATCCAGCTTTCCAGACCCAAATCTGAGAAAGTAACAGGTCCGACCTTCATAGGGCATTTGTACAACAAAAATATTAAAAAAACAAACTTAATAAATTGATTATGTATTTTCTATAATACTTTTTGTTTTTGTTTTATACAATTTTATAAAAATTTTGTTTTTAATTATTATGATTATTATTTATTTTGTTATTATTGTTTTAAAGTCATATTTCGAATTTTGTTTAAAACATGCTAACAAAAACATTAATGTAATATTTTTCTTTACTTACAATTTAGTTGTTTTCCATCTTTAGTATTGTTATAATTTTTTCTTCGTGTATTCGGGATAAGTGATAAACAGCAGACAAACTTAACAATTTATTGATAAACACAACTAAATAACAATTTCTTAAACTAATTTAAACAACTTCGATACAATCACTATTACTAAATAACGTCTTTAAAATATTTCGTACAACAATCGCACTTTATCGCCAGCTATTAGCATAACAATTAATTCTCCCGTCCGAAGCTGTCCCTTTTTATATAGAATTAGATTCTTCCAGAAACATCCATGAAGTTACATTTCGAACAGAAAACTCTCGAACCACCTCGACGTCATAACAGCTCAGAGAAGTTTCAATTTCGTTCGGAAACAAACTAGACTAGACTAGAATTCCAAGAATTATAACGACATCCCACACTTTGGTCTGGGCGACAGGTCCGGACTCGTAACACTATAATAAAACTTGCCCTAAACTATTTTTCTTCTTAGCGATTAAACACAACTCCGTTTACAGCTTATAATAACTACAAACTTTATAAAATACTAGCTGTACCCGGCGTTGCTACGCCAGTAACTAAAATAAATTTAAGAAAAATAAAAGAGAAGAAGAGATAGAGAAGGAAAGAAAGTTTATAGTTTTGTTTTACTTATCGCACCAAAAATATATTCTTCGAACTTATATTTATACAAATTCGTATAGATATCTATGTATCAGTATTGAATTTGATACATGGAAGCGCCATCTGTTGATAACTTCCATTAATACGAATATCATATTCATCCTACCCATTAAAAATACATCATCATAATGATTTTCATGACAATCGGTTGAACAGGGCAGAAGTTGCTACTCTGCAGCGCCACTTAGTGGCGAGTGGCATCAATGAGCATATCATACAAACCTTATCCGTGAAAAAGTACAAATACAGACCAATTTTCATGACAATCGGTTTAACGGGACAGAAGTTGCTACTCTGCAGCGCCACCTGGTGGTGAGTGGCATCAATGAGCATATCATACAAACCTTCTCCGTGGAAAAATACATATACATACCAATTTTCATAATAATCGGTCCAGTAGGTTTTGAGTTCATTGAGTACATACAGACATACAGACAAACATTCATTATATATATATATATATATATATATATATATATATATATATATATATATATGTTATGATGTAGTGTTTCACGGATGGTAGAATGAACAGTAGTGGTGTTCCGGGTTTCAATCCGTTGGTTGTTTGTGTCTTCACGACGTTTCGCCAACATCTCAGCTGGCATTTTCAAGTGATGCTTCCTTTGCGGCTGCTAAACTTGGAATTCCATATATATAGATTGACTCACTTTAAATTTAATCAATTCTCAGTACACAACTTAAAGTTTAATTTAAAAAAATATGCATAGGATTACAAACACGCTTCTTTTAAATACTATTAATTTGTACAAAACCATGCCTGTTTGTCCATACGAGGGTTTTAAAGACAAAAAATGTATAGACTTGAAGTACTTTATTGCTTTTCAAAATATGTCCCACTTTTTCATACGTTTAAACCAATTGGTCTTCAGTTGACACCTGCAAAATCGCTGTTTTAAAGGCGTCGATGGCTTCTTCTGTCGACTGGAATCGCTGCTCATGCATTAAATTTTTGATCTTTGGGAACGTGAAGATGTCATTGGGACTGATCTCGGAACTATACGGTGGATAGTCTAACAATTCCAACTTTTTAAGCTCCAAACACATGGTAATATATTGGGCAGTATGAGCGCTTTTATTGTCCTGATAGGATGATTCGCCGTTGTGTGTTGCTTTGTCGGAGGTTTGTCATAACTTCTAGTAAACAAACGTTTATATACCAATCGGAACTTACCATTCTAAGATCTTCTAAAGCAATACTTGTTGCCACATGACTAGATTTTGACACATAAGTTGCAACCATTTTCTTTGACACACTTTGAGAACGGATTGCTTTTGTTGGTTTTTCCTCATCGTGAAACACGGTGGTGTTTTTTTTCGGTTCGTAGGACTAAATCCAAAATTCGTCGCCACTACTTTACTACTATACGACTTTAAACGTTTTTTGCGCTTTCTTTGTTGAACCATTTCCATTTTTTTGACACCAATTGACGTAAACCGCTTTTTGCTCTTCTGTGAGTAAATGGGAGATCCAATAAAAAACCACCTTCGTAAAATAAAGTTGTTTAATTAGTTCCTTAATTAGCTGATGAAATGCATCAGCTGAGACTGGAGCGACCACATTAAAATTCGCAATACCAATGGAAAATAGTTGAATGGTGTGGTGGTTCAGTCCCAAATGAAGAAACCAATTTAGCAAGTATTGTTGTTGGGATAATCCTCTCCAAATATTTTAAAAAAAGTTTGCTCGAAAATGTAATTGGCTAAGATCTATTTTTCGACCGATTTGTTCATATTAAAAATTTACTGCACCTACAAAATTGCAATAAAACTCTGGATTTAAGTCAACTTAAGATTGAGGTTAGATTTGTGTCTAAAAGTTCTATTGGTGGCGCCTTTTAAGCGGCTATATACAAAACTAAAAAGACAACCCTCGTATTGCAATCTGTATGAGGCAAGAAAAGAAGTTTTAACTTCAAAAATTTAAATTAAATATTGTTTTGTGAGTTTTATACACATATTGAAATATAACATTGTTTTGTAGGTGTTTAAATCTTTTTTAATAACTATTAGTATATTAGGAATATTTGGTTAAAAAAATACTTTTTAAAGTTTTGCATTAATTTGTTTACTTTATTTCCAGTTATTGACAAACAAAAAGCAATTACAACCGACTCTGTGAAATAACGTCTTAAACTCCGTCGTCACTATTCGCATGCATGACTCCGGGAGTGAGTGCGATAGGATGAAGGAGCGTCCAGGTCCCGAAATCCGTGATGTGTGGACGTGAATATGCAATGTGGGACAGAAACGAGCTAAGATTAATGGACCACCGTTGCTTCTGGGCCCTGGATTTCTCGGCCTAAAATAACCCTTAGTTATGCTTGGGGGCCACTAGTAGTTAGCAGTCTCGAGGCGATGGTTTTTACCCCCGTATGTAGATTAGAGGACAACTTCCTTTATTACCCTACGTCTTGAATGTTGTATTATTTACTTACAGGAAAGATAGTTTATTCCTTCGCCAATGTACTGAGCGATTAATTTTGTCCGAATGAAAAATTTAAAATTTGCAAGAATTCAATCTTTACTCAGTAGTTATCCACATTATTTATACATAATTACACAAATTATTAGTTTTATGTGAAAATAGAAGTTATAATAGGATACCGATCACAAAAAAAAACACTAGGAAAATTCCGATACGTAGAAGAATAGTTGAATGTCTAACTGAAAAGGATGTATTAAATAAATTTAAATAAACCATCTGTTGAAAAAAATTTGAAACTATCAAACTAAAGTTTAACAGTACTTTACGAGAAATAACAGAATCTATGCTATTTGTAATAATTTGGATAATAAAAAAAAAATTATGAAAAAGTTTATTAGATGAATAAACCTGAAGCTTGAAATCAAGAGTCCCCATCGTTACCGACAAGTCACGGTATTACGTATTAATCTAAACGACAAAATAACAATTTAAATACAATTTAATTTATCAAAAATTTAAAAAAAATTGAATAATAAATGTCTATAAGTCTGCTTCGCTCGGGCAGTCAACTCTCGCCCTAGTCATCCCGTGCCACATACTATATTTTTCATATCACATGCATTGAAAGAGCGAGTTTTGATCTCTGTAGCCAGTTGAAGTAAGACTATTTCAGACAAATAGCGTAGTAATATCTTGACAACGATTTGACGACGCTTTTATTTATTACAAATGCGATTCTGACAGACTTGAAATAAAGACATAAATAATAAATAAATGAATGTACCGGGCAGAAATAACGTTGTTTCTCCCCTAGGGCAAAAAAAACTGTCAGTTCCTGACTGACAGTTGCATTGGTCAGAAATTGTCTTGTTTCGACTGACAAAACAGGGATCAAAACAAGCTGTTTCAATGCATGTGATATGAAAAGAATATTTTTTTAGGTAGGGTAGATGGTAATAAGGTCTAAGTATCAAAAATAAAACTTAAAACTTTCGATCTCGCTCAAGAAAACACTCTTAGATAACACTCTTATATGTCTCTTTAAACTTTCCGACACTTCTCACTCGTTTGTTTTGGCCCAAGTTGGGGAACCAGGGGTTTTTGAGGTTGCTGATCACGATTGTGATGTTCAAATTAACCCTTGAACAGCTGGAGCTCAGGAACGTTGACGAACGTCATCTCCGGGAGACTATCCCGAACTTAATGCGAGAAAGGAGAGAAACTCGACACCCGGGTGTTTTTTGGGTCGCTGAATTTAAATATGGCACCGGCGAACACCCGACGGACATCTGGTGCGCCCTAACCTGGACGCGGACGTCATCTTCGAGAATTTTCCTGGAAACAAAAACGAACCGAAAATCATTATTTTGTTTGCGCTGAATCCATATTTCACGTGGAAAGTGACCACCCGAACACCTGGTGCGCCCAAAACTGGCTATGGACGTAATCGCCAAGGAAAACAATGAAAAAGACGAACCGAAAATTGACACGGGGGGTTTTTTGGCTTGCTGAATTCATATATGGCACGGGCGAACTCCCCACGGACAGGTGTTCGGGGGTGTTCGCCTAGAAACACCATGCGTGATAAAACGTGGACTTAATTGTCTGAAATCAGCAACCCGCAGTGAGCAAGTGAATTGATTAAATGCTCTCTCTTCACCTTGTGAGGAGAGGCCTTTGGCTTAATAGTGGTACAATAACGGGCTACTTATTATGTTTTAATGTTATACAACATTATTAACATATTAAAATAGCTGCAGAGCTTATTTTGTTCATTTTTGTGGTATTTCCTGAAATATCTTTCACATTGATAACCAGACCTTAACCAAATTTGTATGGTACCAATTGGACACTCTTTTAAATGCAAAAATGATTTTTTAAATCGGATTAGAAATACCGAAGATATTCGTTAACATACAAAAAAAATATATATGGTCGAATTGATAACCTTCTCCTTTTTTGAAGTCGGTTAAAAATCAATGATCAAGAAATGTGTGAATATTCGATATAGATAATTATTTTATATGATTTAAAGAGACTCCAAATGTAAAAGAGTTTTAATAGTTTTAAGTATCTCGAGGAAATAATAACAGATGATAACAACATGCTAGAAGAATTTAAAGCTAGGATTATAACAGGCAATAAGTGCATGTACACTATGCTTAACATTCTTAAATCGAAGCATTTTTCTAGAAAAACTAAGATACAAATATCCAGAACCATTTTAAGGGCGATAGTATGAAAAAGCTCAACCTGAACGCTAAATAAAACACAGAAGAAAGACTAAAGTGCTTTAAAAGACAAGTATTAAGAAAAATGTATGGAGATACCGAATAAGAACAAAAACCAAAGACTTTTACGAACACCTGGACATTATAACAAAGGCAACAGCACAGAGATTGCGATGGACAATGGAATCCAGATGATCGATTGGTAAAATTGGCATGGTAAACTAACCCTTAAGGAATAAGACCATAGAGATTACCACGCACCAGATGAAATGACAATATAAAAAAAGACCTCAATATCATGGGCACAGCAAAGGACAGAAACCTGTTGATGGACTGAAAGACATTGAGGCAAATTGGACAATCAGCCAGTACCCACAAAGAATTGTGCTGCTACGGAGTAAGTAAGTGAAGTCTATTGTTTTAACTGGTCAAATTTTTATAGAAAGAAAAATTATTACAAGTTTTATTTTTAATAATAGTAAAGATAAATGCCAATTTTATTTTTTATACATACACGTTATGTAATAAGAAATTGAATAAAAAAAAACGCTAATCCACTCTGTGTGCCACTATTTCTTTATTTTTTTTCATTTTACTTTAATAATTTTTGATATTCAGTATTTTTGGATTTATCATGTTTTAATATTTAAATTTTCTGTTTTTTTAATATTTTTCTTTAAAATATTAAAATTTTAATTAATGCTTTTTGCATTTAGTCCACCGCGCACAACCCTTTTTTTCGAAATAATTAATACATTCTTTAAACTTTGTGTATAGCTTCCTATTGACGAGTCCAACAAAGGTTGAAATTATCTAAATTTAAAACTGTTGCTTTTTCGAGCCAGAAATAAACGAAATTTTTAAGCTGTCGGACAGCAAAAACACAGTAATAAATTTGTCGGACAATGTGAGCATTTGATTTAATACTTAATAATAAACAAATTCTGTAAAAATGAATTATATATATATATATATATATTGAGATGATATTAGTTACTATGTTATATTAAATAAGAATGTAGAAGGAAAATCTAATGGAAAGTAGAGAAAGGAGATTTACTTATTTCGAGTCAGAGCGCAAATTTAGTAACATTGGGATTGATTATCATCATCTTCTTCATAATTCCTAAAAAAGAAAAAAGAAAATAGAATAATAAGAAAAAAAATACAAATACATTTCAAAGATTTTTATTTAAAGATTCAAAAATGATTAATCTACATTATATAAAGTTTTGATAATTATGAAATTGATAAATGGGTAAAGTAGATAATTAAAAGTTTATAAAATTGCCAATACGTTAGTAATCAAACATTAATTTTAAATGAATTAGGGGTGTAAGTAAATGAGAAAATTAAATTATAAAAAAAAAAGACATCACAAATAGTTAAAATACATGTTAAAACTTCTACTTACTTTTAAATAATACGTATTTACCAACCATATTCTAATTTATTAATAGTTCAAATGCCAAATGAAATATTCTGAAAAAGAGAAAATTATTAGTTTGTAGTGCTAGTAAATTTCATAAGAATATAAAAAAAAGAATGATCATTGTTTTAAATTGTAATATTGAATCAAGAATTAGATTTTGTTAAAAATTTTATTTGAATAAGAAATTAGTAGGCGATTAGATGGAAAAGATGTATAGATTTAAGTTTGTTGAATTTGTCATTTGTTTTTTTGTTGATTCTGATAGAATCTCGCTTGTTTTTGGGGTTGTTGAAATGGAAGTTGTATTAAAAATTTGCTCCGTAGAAATTTTGAGTTTTTTTTGAAAGTATTGAGAATAGAAAGTATTAAAACAGTTTAAAGTATCAAGATTATCCCAAGGTAACCAGAGAGAGCAATTGGTAAGAGAAATTTATATGATTTTATGAAGAAATAGATATTTCAATTTATGGGGCTGAGCACTTTATGGTATAACTGTATTTTAATTGAGTTAAAGAAGATTAAATTAATATTTAACAAGAAAGAAAATCATAATTACACTTACCAGAGAAGATAGTAGTCATCCATCGCTTGGTTTTGAAGAGGAAGTGATTATTTGATCTTCATAAAGTTTCCTGAAATCTTTGCTGTATTGGAGGAAGAAAGTAGATTGTCCTAAGAACAGAATCCTGATTCCAGAAGAGGGTGAAGCTTCACACAAATGGTAACAACTTTGCACTCGTTATAATAAAGAGTTTTATATGTGTTTGATTTTTGAAATTTTGATGAACATTTTTATTTCACTGTTTTATGTATTTAACTAAATAATAATTATTATTATTCACCTTTTTGATAAGTTTAATCCAAATTGTTTAGTAACTCAAGTCAGAATATTTCATTTTATATATTTGATGCATATTTGGGTTTATCAACGGTATCTTTGAAGTTTGACACATTTTGAATTAGAAAGGTTAGAAATTTATATGCAATTCACGCCTAGAAAATATTGTTGGTCTAGGATAGTGCGGTTATACAGTCATTTTATTGCAAATTTGTGTATTCACTGATTTTGAATCTAGTTTGGTTGAATATTTGAACTCTGACCTTGACATAAGGCAATAGCCGGTAGCATATTTAATTAATCATATTGGAAAATAATTACACTGAGTTAATTCTTACCTATTCACTATTTATATTTAAAATTTAAAATTAATTAAAGGTAAGGAATATTTTATAACATAGTGATTGATATTATCAAAACATATTATTATTATTCATACATGTTATAAATTTTGGCGCCCAACGTGGGGCTCTAAACAATCAAAATTAGAGCCGATTCAAATAATTAAAATTTGAGAATTTTGTTAAATTTTTTTTTTATTATTTCGCTCTAAATAATCAAAACGAGAGCCTATTTAAATAAATAATATTTAAAATATTTTTTTTTAAAAACTTGATTTGAAATTTTTTTTGTGATTCATATTAGTTATATTTATCTCGATAGAATAAATTGTGAATATGGAGGGAAAAATGAGATTGAGAGATGGTAAGATAGTAGGAGATGAGAGTGAAAGTAGTGATGGAGGAGAGATTGAGATGGAAAGTGTGGCGGTACAAGTACATGAAGAGAGAGTGTTAGGAGCAGGGGATTACCGAGTGGAAGAGCTGATTCAAACAGGCCAGATACAGGAAGAAGCAGAAACGGAAGAAGGAGAGAATTTAATAGAGATAGGGGGAGAGCAGGATCGAACTATGGTAGAAATAGAGACAGAGGCAAATGCTGGTGGAAATGAACAGGAAGTACAGGTGATACAAGAAAGGCCAGGAGATGAGATTCCTTCTGATATATGTAGTATGCTTCAAAGTATTATGATGAACATGGTAAAAAAAGAAGATATGGATAAGAAATTTGAAGAAAATAATAAAAAGTTGGATAAAATAAAAGAAGATAATTTGAAGATGAGAAAAGATATAGATAAGAAATTTGAGGAAATAAAAGAAGATAATAAGAAATTTAGAAGTGAAATGAAAATTATAAAGGAAGACAATTTGAAGACCAGAGAAGAAGTTAAAATAATTAAAAAGGAATGTGACAAGAAAATAGAACAGCAAAACAAGAAATTGAGGACTGAAATACAAGATACAGGAGTAAAAATTAAAGGGGAAATTGAAAAAGGTATGGAAATTAAAATTCAAGAAGTAGAAAACTCCATTAAAGAAAATTTATCGGAGGAAATAGAACGTGAAGTCAATAAACATACTGATGTCATAAAAAAAGATATAGGACAAATACGATTACAAGAGCAAATTTATGAAGAGGTAGTGGACAATTTAAAAATTAACTTAGGAAAAGAATTTGAAAGACTAGAGGGAGAAGTAGAAAAACAAAAAGGAGTTTGTAGTAGGAATCAAGAATTAACCAAGTATCAATTAAATAAGGAAATGGAAGATATACAAAAGAAGTTACAAGAAATTATGGATAATAATGTCAGAGGAAATATGGTGGGATTTCTTCCTAACATGATATCACACTACAACAATACCGGAATTAAATTTGATGGAAACATTAATCATATACATCCAAAAGTATTTGTGAATATAATAAAAAGTAAAACAAAACATATTAGTGATTTCCTGGAGAAAAAACTGTGGATCCGGGATATGTTAACAGGACATCCTTTACTATGGTTCTGCAATAAAGAAAATCAAATGTCGTCAATAAAAGATTTCGAAGAGCAATTTTGTAGATATTTCTGGGGGGAAATCCAACAATCTACTTTTAGAGAAAAACTGTATTTTGGTAAATATGACTATAATAAAGGAAAAAATTTTAATGCATATGCAATGCAACTATATAATAATGCACAATATTTGGAACCTGCAATGAGGGAAGAGGAAATTGTTTTGTATGTGGCGAGACAGTACAAACATGAAATGACGGAAACAATAGCAATTCATAATATTAAAACAATGGAACAGTTATCAAATTATTTACAGAGACTAGAACGAAGTCTAATGAATGAAAGTAGAACGAATGGGAATGAAAGATTTAATGATAGAAATAGATATGATAATAGGAATTCTGGAGGTAATAGATTTAATAAAAGGAATCGAAATGAGAATAGGAATGATAGTAATTACAGATTTAATAATAGGAATAGGGAATTTAATAGGGGATATAGTAATTTTAATAGGAATGAAACAAGAACAAATGAATATAGGAATGATAATAGTAATGGTAGAAATGGGGAAAATAGGAATTTTGATAGAAGAAATAGGGAATTTCCAAATAATAATAATTATGATAGGAATGTAGGATCAGGTGATAGGTGGAACAGAGATAATAATTATAGTAATAGAAATTATGATAATAGAAATGTAGTAAATCGGGATAACGAAAGGAGAGATAGAGGTGAAAACAGTAGACAGGTGAATGTTGTAAGTGTTAATCAGAGTGATGTGACTGGTCAAGGCCAGGAACAGAGCGTGGATTTTGCATAAATCGCTCTCATGTGCATAATATCATCTACTCTTCTAAGTATGAACATCCTAGGGAATTTATTGTGAATGATGACGAGGTTAAATTTAATGAACTAAAAAGGTTAATTTTTATAGAGGGGGTTTTCCAAAATATTAAATGTAAAATTATGATAGATACTGGTTCAGAGGTTACTTTAATTAGTCAAAGGGTGGTTTCACAAATCAAACAAGATGATATTATGGTGATAAAAACAAATAAATTATCATTAGTGGGAGCGAATAATAAGAAATTATATGAAACAAGTAATATGATTATGGGGGAAATTTTAATAGGGTGTAAAATGTATAAATTTCAAATGTTATTAATACAAAATTTGAACTATGACATTATATTGGGTTCAGATGAATTAAATAATCATAAGGTTATCATCGATTATGAAGATGAATGTTTAAGATGGGAACAACAAATAATACCATTTATAGTAAAAAAGAATGAAAGTTCGGAAATTAATAAGAATGTTATGTACAACAACATAGAAAATATGGAGTTTGACAAATTAGAAGAAAATTGTGGATTGTATAGGACGGAAGTAGAAATATTATGTAAGAAATATTATAAATTGTTTAATGAAGATATATGTATAGCTACAAATTACACGCACAAGTTGGAGATGAATAAAGATATTAAGAATTTTAAAATAAAAACTTATCCGATACCGTATAAAATAAAAGATGAAGTATATGAAGAATTAAATAAAATGTTGAAGGATGGAATAATAGAAAGATCGGATTCTCCATACATAAATGCAATTACTTGTGTAAGAAAGAAGTCAGGAGAGATTAGAATATGTCTTGATGCAAGAAACATAAATGCCTATACAGTCAAACAATATGAAAGTCCTATGAATGTGGAAGGAATTTTTGGAAGAATTACAAATGCAAAAATTTATTCTAAATTAGATCTTAAACATAGTTTCTGGTTAATTCCGTTAGAAGAAAATAGTAGACCATATACAGCTTTCATGGTAGATGGTATTGTATATCAATTTTGTGTGGTGCCATATGGATTGCAAAGTTCATGTGCAGCTTTAGTTAGAACTTTACATACAATTTTAAATAAATATGAATCATTCATTTTACACTACATTGATGATATTTTAATTTATTCGGAAAATGAAATTGTACATAAAAAACATTTAGAAATCACATTAAAAGAATTGGAAAGAGCTGGACTAAAATTAAATGTGGAAAAGTGTAAATTTTATCAAAAAGAAGTTAAATATTTAGGATATGTCTTGAATACGACAGGGGTAAGTATGGATCCTGAAAGAGTACAAGCTATTATGAATTATCAAACACCTAAAAATTTGAAGACGTTAAGAGGATTCCTTGGAATTATAAATTATTATAAAAGATTAATACCAGATTTGTCAAATAAAGAAGTTCCTTTAATAGAGCTACTAAAAAAAGATGTTAAATGGAAATGGACACCCGAGAGAGAAAAAGCTTTTCAAGAATTAAAATTTGTCTTTACCAATAATTTAAAAGTGTATCACCCGCAATACGATAAAGTATTTATACTTAGGACAGATGCATCGATAGAAAGATTAGCAGGAGTGTTAATACAAGTTCAGGAAGTAGGAGAAGTACCTATTAGTTTTGTATCAAGAGTAACAAAGAATTGTGAGAAGAAGTACACGGTTACGGAATTGGAGATGGCCAGTGTGGTATTTTGTATAACCAAATTAAGGTTTTATTTGTTAGGAGCAAAGTTTATAGTGGAGAGTGATCATAATGCTTTAACGGCGATGATGAAAAATAGGTATGCAAATAATAGGGTACACAGATGGTTGTTATTGTTGCAAGAATACGACTTTGAGATTAAATATATTCCAGGAAAAAGTAACATCATAGCAGATGCATTGAGTAGGGAAAGTGAAGAACAAGGGGACCATAAAAAATTCAAAATAGGTATAAATAAATTATTGGATAAAGAGGGATTATTTACTTTGGAAAGGGTTATACAAGATCAGAATTATTTGACAGAGGTGGAAAAGAAAAGAACTTTTACAGAAGACAATATTATTTATAAAAAACTAGAAAATTGGGATACGTATGTTATTACAACTAATTATGCAAAGGAAATTCTATATAATCTTCATCACGAATATGGTCATATCGGAGTAAGAAAATTATGGATGCTATTTAGGGAAAATTATTATGCAAAAAAGGATTTAACTAGAGCCAAAGAAATATGCAAAGCTTGTACAATATGTCAATTAGCCAAAGAAAAAAATTATCATAATAGCAATATAAATAAATCAATAGTGACACAAAAACCATTACAAATTTTAGCAATAGATTTTATAAGTAATTTAGTGGAGAGTATTCAGGGATGTAAACACATATTGGTCATGGTAGACATATTTACAAAATATGTACAGATGTATCCTTGTAAAAGAACTAATACCAATACAATATTAAAATGCATTAAAAATTATATACAAATTCATGGAAAACCAGAGAAATTAATTTTAGATCATGCCACATATTTTGAGAATTATAAATTTTTATCTGCATGTCAACATTATAATATACAAGTAAATTTTATTAGCATAAGAAATCCATCATCAAATCCAGCTGAAAGATATATCAAAGAAGTAATTAAATATTTGAGAATTTTATGTATACAAGAACACGATCAGTGGGAAAATAACTTGGATAAAGTACAAAGATATGTGAATGAAACACCTCATGGAGTGACGAAAGAATGTCCAGAGCTTTTATTTAAAGGTAGAGTACCAGAAAGAAAGTGGGAATGGAATAGAAGACAAGAAATCCAAGAAATATTTGATAAAGTTAAGAAAAATTTAAAAAGAAACGCAGAACGATATGTCAAGAGACAAGAAAAGAAATTAAAAAAGAAAACTAAATTTGAAAAGGGAGAACTTGTCATAATAAGAGCTTTACAAGTAGCGGATAAAAGGGAAAATTTGTGTGCAAAATTATTAATGCCTTTTGAGGGACCATATGTGGTAGATAATCATAATGCTGAAAACAGCTATCGGTTAGTATATCCGGATACAGGGAGATTAAGGGGAGTTTTTAATATTAAGGATGTGTACAAGTTTATACCAGAAGAGGGGTAGATGATATTAATAGCAAAGTTTTGTAAATAATAGTATTAAGATGTAAATATCAAATTAAGATTGAATGTTTTTATTAAAAAAAGGTTTATACAATCTGTGCAAATAATATTAATTGAGGCTAAAGTTTTTGTAAAATGAGTGTTTATTTATAAAAAAAAAAATAGATTAAAATTATAATTTTTAATCCAACATCAATGAAATGTTTGATGTAAAAATTTTAATTGGGGGATTTGAGATGATATTAGTTACTATGTTATATTAAATAAGAATGTAGAAGGAAAATCTAATGGAAAGTAGAGAAAGGAGATTTACTTATTTCGAGTCAGAGCGCAAATTTAGTAACATTGGGATTGATTATCATCATCTTCTTCATAATTCCTAAAAAAGAAAAAAGAAAATAGAATAATAAGAAAAAAAATACAAATACATTTCAAAGATTTTTATTTAAAGATTCAAAAATGATTAATCTACATTATATAAAGTTTTGATAATTATGAAATTGATAAATGGGTAAAGTAGATAATTAAAAGTTTATAAAATTGCCAATACGTTAGTAATCAAACATTAATTTTAAATGAATTAGGGGTGTAAGTAAATGAGAAAATTAAATTATAAAAAAAAAAGACATCACAAATAGTTAAAATACATGTTAAAACTTCTACTTACTTTTAAATAATACGTATTTACCAACCATATTCTAATTTATTAATAGTTCAAATGCCAAATGAAATATTCTGAAAAAGAGAAAATTATTAGTTTGTAGTGCTAGTAAATTTCATAAGAATATAAAAAAAAGAATGATCATTGTTTTAAATTGTAATATTGAATCAAGAATTAGATTTTGTTAAAAATTTTATTTGAATAAGAAATTAGTAGGCGATTAGATGGAAAAGATGTATAGATTTAAGTTTGTTGAATTTGTCATTTGTTTTTTTGTTGATTCTGATAGAATCTCGCTTGTTTTTGGGGTTGTTGAAATGGAAGTTGTATTAAAAATTTGCTCCGTAGAAATTTTGAGTTTTTTTTGAAAGTATTGAGAATAGAAAGTATTAAAACAGTTTAAAGTATCAAGATTATCCCAAGGTAACCAGAGAGAGCAATTGGTAAGAGAAATTTATATGATTTTATGAAGAAATAGATATTTCAATTTATGGGGCTGAGCACTTTATGGTATAACTGTATTTTAATTGAGTTAAAGAAGATTAAATTAATATTTAACAAGAAAGAAAATCATAATTACACTTACCAGAGAAGATAGTAGTCATCCATCGCTTGGTTTTGAAGAGGAAGTGATTATTTGATCTTCATAAAGTTTCCTGAAATCTTTGCTGTATTGGAGGAAGAAAGTAGATTGTCCTAAGAACAGAATCCTGATTCCAGAAGAGGGTGAAGCTTCACACAAATGGTAACAACTTTGCACTCGTTATAATAAAGAGTTTTATATGTGTTTGATTTTTGAAATTTTGATGAACATTTTTATTTCACTGTTTTATGTATTTAACTAAATAATTATTATTATTATTCACCTTTTTGATAAGTTTAATCCAAATTGTTTAGTAACTCAAGTCAGAATATTTCATTTTATATATTTGATGCATATTTGGGTTTATCAACGGTATCTTTGAAGTTTGACACATTTTGAATTAGAAAGGTTAGAAATTTATATGCAATTCACGCCTAGAAAATATTGTTGGTCTAGGATAGTGCGGTTATACAGTCATTTTATTGCAAATTTGTGTATTCACTGATTTTGAATCTAGTTTGGTTGAATATTTGAACTCTGACCTTGACATAAGGCAATAGCCGGTAGCATATTTAATTAATCATATTGGAAAATAATTACACTGAGTTAATTCTTACCTATTCACTATTTATATTTAAAATTTAAAATTAATTAAAGGTAAGGAATATTTTATAACATAGTGATTGATATTATCAAAACATATTATTATTATTCATACATGTTATAATATATATATATATATATATATATATATATATATATATATATATATATATATATATATATATATAAAAGGAGGATAACGGGCAATGTACGCAACAAGGATCATAGGTTACAAGTAGGAATGGTAACCGCAGACATGCATGTTTCTGGCTCATTAGCCGTCATCAGTGCGGCATAACCAAGAAAAGTATTGCACTTGGCTAGCAAAAGTGTTGGGTACTTGGGAGCAAAGGATGTTGGGGAAACATGTGTCAAGAAACACAAAAAACACAATAACAACGAACGCTCACACAGGAGTCCTATCGCCATTTGTGCTTTCGGCCAGCTGTGCCAATGGGTTTTCGGCTAGCAACCAGCGTCGCCACGTTGCGTTGGCGAAACGGATCCCATTGTGTTTGAGTCGTTCTAGCCCAGGACATGAAACAAAGTGCCAAGAAAACGCGCATCAATATATATATTAACATAATAAAAGAAGAATTGTTCTAACCTTAAATTGTACCGGCCGAAGTACGACCAAAGAATTTTAAACATTATGGTGAATTTTATTGATAATTTTAATTAACTTTTAATATTTTATTGTGATTAAGTAATCCGGAAACTAATTATGTGTTTTTAATTATTTTATTATACAAAGCTTCAACTGTATTAGATAGTTTAGTTATTCATGACGATCACTCATCATATTTTAACATCATTGTGTAACATCCTGAAAAAAGATGTAAGTTAGTGCACATTGTAATTAATTTAATTCTTAACTAACACACCACACATTATAGAATCCCTGATGATGGAAATCAGTAAATAAAATTTCCGAAAGATTGGAGACGTCTTTACAGAGTTTTCTTTACACCTTTTGCTGCTGTCCCCAATAGATTGGTTATAGTTATATATATATATATATATATATATATATATATATATATATATATATATATATATATATATATATATATATATATATATATATATATATACAGGGTGCCTCCGATTAAGTCGGCACTATTGTTAACTTCTTTATTATTACAGCTACGAGGTTGGTTAAATTAGCAAACTAGTAGAGTTTTTTCCGCTTATTAAGATGCTGAAAACAGAAAAACAATTTAGCATCGCGTTTTCGACTTATTTAGAAAAATAATAATTTTTTATATGGAACACCCTGTATATTTTGACCTATTACGATAGCAAATCCTTTTCTACATAAAAAAGGTCCTATACACTATCGCTCTAAATTGAAAAATAACAGAATTGTGACGATATTTTATTTTCAGTAAAGTTGGCTGTGAAACTCCAAACCAAAAACAATTGTACGGTTGCTTGGTAACATAAATAATAGTGGCTATTATTGAGTGTGATTTTGTTGACAGCAAATTTAAACACTTACAGTTTTTGGTACTAGAATTTGTTTTAAAATGCCTTTCACGCATATTGAAAAGTGTGATATGTTAGAAATTTATATTACGTGTAGAAAAAACAGTGTTAGAGCACTAGAAGAATACCGCCACAGATTCCCCCTATGTGATTTGCCAAACAGGAGATATTTTTTAGTTCTGTACAGAAAATTTCGGAGTAACGAGGATGTTTTTAAAAAGACGAGAAAGAGAAAACAGTTTGTTGTAAGCGAAGACGTTGAAACCACGATCTCGGCCTATTTTGAAGCACACAAAGAAAATTCAACCAGAGATTTAGCAAAAGAGTATGATGTCAGTTTGGTTACAATATGGCGGGTTTTAAAGAAACTTAAATTTGTTCCTTACAAGTATCGACCAGTCCAAACACTATTACCCGGTGATAGCGAGAGAAGACTTGCTTTTTGCAATTGGTTGTCCCATATGTGCGATAATGATATTGAAATTTTAAAGTACATTATTTGGAGCGATGAGGCTAATTTTTCAAATAAAGGTATGTTTAATCGGAAGAACGTACACTATTGGTCCCAAGCAAACTTGTTCCTTACTAATCCTAGAAATCCTCAACATCAATTTAGTGTTAATGTTTGGTGCGGATTAATAGGAAGTCAAATAATTGGACCAGTGTTTTATGATGGGACATTGACAGGACAGAGGTATGTTGACCTTATAATCTCCGGAGCGCTAGAAGAGTATTTGGACGGTGTGAACTTGGCAACTCGCCAACTTATCTACTTCCACCAAGATGGGGCACCACCTCATCAATTTGGCGAAGTAAGGATTTTACTACGAAGATTGTTTGGAGATAAATGGATTGCCACAACCGGTCCAGTTCCTTGGCCACCCAGATCCCCAGATATAACCCCGCTCGATTTCTATTTTTGGGGTCACGTTAAAGATGAGTTGTATAAGAAAAAATATGCAACCGTAGAAGAACTTAAAATTAATATTAGAAGAATAATAGAATCTATTGATGGCAAGACTATTTTGAAAGCGACAAGGCGAGTGTTAAAATGTGCTCGAAAGTGTATAGAACAAAATGGTGATGTATTTGCTCATTTATTATGACTGTTAAAGAATTTCGTTAAAAATTATTTATTTAAATTACTAATAATTCAATTTAATAATTAATATTTCCACTTTTATCTAAAATAAACTATTTATTCGTTACCAAGCAACAGTTTAATAATTGTTTTTACTTTGGAGTTTCACATTCAACTTTACTAGAAATAAAATATCGTTATAATTCTGTTATTTTTCAATTTAGAGCGATAGTGTATGGGACCATTTTTATGTAGAAAAGGATTTGCTATCGTATAACGTCAAAATATACAGGGTGTTCCATATAAAAAATTGTTATTTTTCTAAATAAGTCGAAAACGCGATGCTAAATTGTTTTTCTGTTTTCAGCATCTTAATAAGCGGAAAAAACTCTACTAGTTTGCTAATTTAACCAACCTCGTAGCTGTAATAATAAAGAAGTTAACAATAGTGCCGACTTAATCGGAGGCACCCTGTATATATATCCAAAGATGATACATAACGTATCTAATGCCATACTGTCGAAAGTAATAATTTCAGTTTTGAACTGAAATGGTGTTGTTAGAAATTTCTAACACTTTAAAAGACACCTTGGATGCTGCGATATAAATAGATATAAATATCATTCAACCTATATCAGGGCAAAATCAAACTACAGACACGTGTTTCGCTCTTATTTTGAGCTCGTCAGTGTAGTACAGGCTATGTCTCTCAAGTCACTAATCAAGAGACATCCCTGCTATAAATGGAACGATATCTATAGATGTCAATTGCGAAACTGATAAACAGTCGCAAGTGGTTCCATCTTCACTATTATGTATCATCTTTGGACATTTTTAGACTGTCACAAATCGCTCTGTTCGTTATATACCTATATATACCTATATATATATATATATATATATATATATATATATATATATATATATATAATATATTATATATTTATATATATAATAAATTTTAGCTGTATACTATTTTTTGATTATATTTTGTAATTTATCGATTAAATATATAAGATATTAACTGCGCCACCTCACGGTGGCATACTCAGGCTTGGAACTTCATTACTGAACCGTTAGATGGCGTTGAAGAAGCTAGTTTTTGTGATTTTTTAATAAAAAGTATCCTATGTTAATTCTAATACCTTCAAGAGTATGTGTACAAATTTTCATGATGATCGGTTGAGTAGTTTTCGCGTGAAAGCGTAACAAACAAACTTACATTCACATTTATAATATTAGTAGGGATTCCGTTATGCTGACAGGTTTTTATTATATTTTTTAAAAATAACTTAAAATCATTTTTAAAAATACTTGAAATTTATTTAATCATTAAATTTATCAAGTTTAAGCAAAATGTCTAATAAATCTAAATACTTAAATATTTATTTTCGCAACTTACTATAAATTTATAAAATTAATTTCTAATCCCTTTTTCATCCTATTATAAATTTATATATTATCATAGAAACGTATATTCACTCTAGCTTTTATGAATTTCCTTCATGAACTCAGTTGGAAATCGTGAAGAAAGGTAAATCGGACAACATTCTAATATTAATACATATCGATATTTCTTGTGCTTTTCAGTTCGCACCCATTGTCGTAATAGTTACACCCTGGTGTTGTATGTATCCACAATACTTATAAAACTACATACCACCAGGAATGTTTCGTTACAGAGCTGTAATAGAATATTTACAACAATAATGTTAATTTATTTATATAAAATGTAAATGTTTATTTTTGATAAAGATTTTATAAAACAGCATTTTTTTTAAATTATTTAATTCACAATCATTTAAAAATATATGGTTTTTCACCCTACAAAACAGTTGGAAAGTAGACTATTGTTAACCAGAGTAAAAAGTGGTCACTTTCCATCCCGGGTGGAAAGTAGCTAGAAAGTAGATAGAGATCATTAAAATTGGCAAATATAACAAACATTTTATATCGGCATCGGTATAGGCAGTATAAAGACAAAAACCAAAACGAAGCTTTAGTAGAATAAAAACTTATGTATGTACTGAAAAAAACGAAGGAATAAAGTAAACTATAAGGCACTAGCCGGGCACACATCGGAGAGAAAGGACAAAAAATGACCTCAAATGTAAACAATAGATGTTTCCAACTACGTTTTGTAACGATTACAGAATTCAGAATACCTAATAACAACGAATTGTATTTTAGAATAAACGATTGTGTAGACATTATACATTTTTATTAATTCCAGTGAAATTTGTTATTAATAGAAACGTAACAACAACAACAACCAGTAATTAATAGTTAATTAATACTTAACATTAAATTAAACACTATTTGAAGCGTTGATAATTCGCAGTACTTGGTTTCTCCACAGTTGTGAATTATTAGAAATAAATATTGAGATACGACATACGAGATTTATATACCTACTGGTAGCCCACTTTAACCAGAGTAGTTCTCAGTTTGACATTTTATTTATCCAAGTTCAAAAATAGCAAACTAATACTATCACTTGTTTGATGTTCATGTATAGTTTATGTTTAAATATACTTAAATGTTGTTTTATCGTTAGCAAAATGAGCTACTTAAAAGGTTTCATTGATACTGCGTTATAAATAAAATTTTAATTTTCTATTTTTGAACTTAACTAATTTTAAGCTTTAACAACAAATATCGACGCCAACGTAAATATTACAAGTCAAACTTAAGCTCATTATTTTCATAAAATGGAATAAAGCGGTATTGTGGATATTGATATTAAAAGTCAACTAGAGAAGAGTAAAAAAGATGTTCTGCTTAAGTAGCTACTATGGTTTTATTAACACTTAAGAGTAATGAATAATAGGTATGTGTTCGTTTTGTATATAAAAATCACATTAATGCAAAAGGAAAATAGTTTCAAAATAAATATACTATTCTACGTTAAAATATAAACTTAGTAACATCTTTCTACGTGCGTGAAGGTACTCAGTAGGATATCGACATTAAAATAATTTATTTAATCCCACCCATTCCCCGTTAATCAGCCGCGTGCACCTTGCACCGTTTCTTTGTGACTCATCGCAAAACACCAATAACAAAAGAGAGAAATATGACCTATGGAATATTACGAGGAACTATCGCCTTATAAATAATAAAGTTATTTTTTGAGATATTAGGTATTATTTAGTGAAAACAATAACTGAGAAATTCATTTCTTTAATGCCCAGTAATGCAATTCTTAAATCTACACTTTTTTCGGAAATACGTCTGTAATTTTTTTCAAGTTCACTATCTAATATCCAGTTTATTATTTTCATTAAATTTTTTATCCAAATTTCGAAATTATGCCGGTATTACATTTACAATTTTATCATAAATAAGTTTTAACAACTAACTTATGAAATTATTCAAGGTCTTCTTTACGCTATAGTCTGTATTACACTTGCATCAAAGTTACGAAATATCAATAAACTTTTATTCATACAAAATTAAACAAACGTGAAACAAAAAAAAACAAGTTTTGCAGTCAGTGGAACTGCCGGTAGAAGTTATACTTCCATGCACGCGCCCGAGTTTATAAATTTTTCTGGGAATGGTTTAGCAAAATCACTATATGCTTGAACCATGAATCTAATATACTATAAATTCGAACATTCGTGTTCATTTAATAGGTTAAAATGTAATGTACCGTCAAAAAAAATTCTCATCGTATAATAAAACTCTTTTCAATGGTATGTTACAAAATATCGCTTTTTGATCAAAATCTATAAATATTTATTTCGAAAATATATATCGTGTGTACATAAAACTAAAAACTGTATAAAGTATAAGGTTAGTCAGTGCTCCAACATTTTGACTAGCGTATAGGTTGGCAACAAGGTGAGAGAGCCTCTTTAATAGGGAAAGATAGAAGAAAGGGAGTGATATAAAAACTAGCATTAGTCACGTAGGTAGTGTATTTGTTGACCATTTGCACCAGTTATTCATGCCAAGTCACAAAAAGTTAAACACGAAAACTCCCGAAGAAGTAACCTATACGCATATATAAAGCGATGAATGACAGAATATTTATAATAATTTTGTAAAAATAATAAAGGAATATTTATAAAATTTATTATAATTTCCCAAAAAGTTAACTAAAATAAATTTCTTAAAACCTCTGTTTATGTAGCCATCACCCTCAAAAGCATATTGCAGGATACAATATAACCTAAACTACAATCCTGTGACGATTTTTTAGACTACAATACAATCAGGATTTCCGGATTCTGCCACATACTCCAGGTAAAAAAATATGATGTCCGGACTACCACGGATTACAATATTATAGAGATTAGGTTCCTAAATCATTAGCAGGTCTCTACGAACCAATCAAGAGATTATCAATGTAGGTATTCAAAAAGTTAATGATATTGTTAACTATATGTTGTACTTAATAAAGAGGAGCTCAATGAGAGACTCTCAAAATGATTCGGCAAGAAATATACAATAAAATGCCTGTAACAGTAACAGAAAAAGATGTCGAATATTTGAGAAAATATATTTACAATCACAGACAAAGAGTTTTACTGGCACGTAGGTACTCCACGAAATGCTGAAAAAGTGTATACCTAGTGTTTTACTTAAAATCAGTACTAGCAAAGGTGAGAGTTTTCTATAATATGTAATGACTCCGAATGTGGCATTGTTGTGTTTTGTGTACTACAAACATAAATATGTTATGTAAGATGTCTAATATATACATGGACGGGACAATTGCGTATTGTACGAATTATTTTACCCAGTTATAGACTGTGCATGGTCTTACAAATGGTCAGGATATTTCATAATTAGGTCTTTTGATTTTGCAAGATAAGAAAGCTGAAACATACAAAAACCTTTTTAAAATATTATAATGACATTCAAACCGATCTTGATCGCATTTTTTCGTGGAGTGTAAAATGGATGTTACCCCTGAACACTTCTAAGTGTATCGTTCTCCATCTAGGTAAAAATAATCCTAGGACTGATTATATTCTTAATGATGAGTTGCTCCACCATACAAACAGGCATGCAGATTTCGGAGTTGTTATTAATTCGGATCTTTCGTGGTCTGAACAAACTTTACAACAAGTAAATAAAGCTAATAAAATTAGCTACGTACTCTCCAAGGTATTCTCGTAGTGTGATATCCGAACGTGTGCGACACTGTTTAAGAGTTATGTGCGACCTATCCTCGAGTTTGCAAATCCAGTATGGTCACCGCATTTGGTTCGTAACATTAATTTGCTCGAAAATGTGCAACGAAAGTTCACACCTTTTAATTTCCGTCAGCGCCCGTCCTACGTAGGCAACGAGGTGACTTGATCCAGACTTTCAAGGCCCTGAGTAGTATTGACTCTCCTGTGAGTCATAGTTTTAAACGGAATGATGATGCACGCTTGAGAGGACATTACCTTAAACTCCGTAGGGAAAATTTCAGGACTACTTGCCGCCAGTATTTTCTTCCTAATCGTGTGTTTTACGAATGGAACGCGTTAACTAATGAAATTGTTTCTGCTACTAATGTAGATCGTTTTAAAATTTTGTTAGATAATATTTAGTTCACTATTTGCTAGTAATAATGTTGTTATCTTGCATGTAAAGAGTTTTATAGGAACTTAGTTCCTCAACTCTTATCTTGTATAATAATAATAATAATAATTTATTTAACAAACAAACAATATTTTAATCCAAAACACATTACTATCGATTTCGAAAAAGCAATTCATAAGGCAGTCTCCATAGTTTGATCAAATGCGAAGGTGTTGAGATGTAGAATAATGTAGATTTCATTTAAACCAATCATTGTTTCAAAAATACAAAATGAGGGTTTAACTATAGAGTACGGTGAAATTGGTCGTTGGTTAAGATATTGTTTCGGATTGTCTTATTTAGTTTCACAAGAAGTATGTGACAGTTTTAAATAGGTTTTTGTGATTATCTACTAGGAACATATAAAGACTAAAAAGTTGATTTTCCAGTTGACGTGTGGGCAGAATGGAATCCAGTGTTAACTAGAACGACAAACTATTGTGAGTCTTTTTATTTTCATTTCAATAAAGCATTTTACTCGCCAGCGCATCCTCCATTATGTAGTTTCATAGATAAACTGAAATAATTTTAGATTAATGCATATATAAAAAATTCAAAGTGTTAGTGAGTCTAAGCTAAATTTATATACTAAGTAGTAATGCTAAATCAAAAAAAAGTATAAACCGGGTTGCCTACCACTATTGAGACAAAAGGTCAAAACATCGAAGAAATTAAGAAACATGGATTATAAAAGAAGTGCTTTATACCACAAAACTTAATTGAAACAATAAAGGCGAATTCTCTTCACAATCGAATTATAAATTAAAGTAATAAAAAAATCATAGCAACCTAAAGATGGATATTACAAGAAAATATGAAAATTGTTATTGTTTTTACTCTTAATTTTATGTATAAAATATATTTTTTAGGTTCTGATCTGATAATTTTTATTATCCAACGATGATATATTGTACAATACTATAATTACCTAAAACTCTAAATAAAAATAACACTTTTTTTACATCAATTTCCTTAAAGTAGACCTATAATTTTTATCTGCTGGAGAGTATTCATCATCGTTATTTTCATTCCGTTGTTTCTCCTGTTCTTCCGTAGTGTCTGACGGGGCCCTATGCTGACCTATAAATAGGTGGTTCGTCAACTTCGCACCAAAACTTTCGTTTTTCCCAGCTCTTAATTTCCGACTGACCATTCTCAATGGTCAACCCTTGGGGTAGATCAGGTAACCGTTAGCCATATTATAAGGTCATCGAACTTTAATCCACGGTCAAGTTCTCGAAAAATATAATTCGTTTTTTGTTCAGAGATGCCGATATTCAAAATGTAAACATCAATAAATATTAAAATTTTGTAAAATTACAGTACAGAATACGATATTATTTTGTGTTTGTGTATTAGTTTTTATCAGTTTTTTTTTAATTGTGCTTTAGGGATATTGATGTTTGTTACGCTTTTTAACTCATTACCTCATTAATTTATGGTTTTAATTTAGCTATTTTTAATACTAATAGTTCTATATCTTTTAGGCAGTAATGTACTTTCTCGCCATACTTTGCTTTAATATATTGAAACACTTATGGGGACTTTAACACAATTTATTCATCAGAGTGTAACAAGAACTCTGCTGGAATATGTCTAAACAGATTGCACAATTGACAATAAACTATTTGAACTACCGTTAACTGCCCATACATCCCCTTATATACCTACAACAAATGAACATTCTAAAATTTGCGAGAAACATGATCCAATCTAGTCACTATACACTGGAGATTTCTAGAGAATAAACTAAAAACAGTCATTCAAGTAACGGTCCTTTCTTTATTCGGTTATCCCGTTACACTGCCCCCTCCTTAGATTCATTCCTCCTGAAATGTTATTTCAGACTGATATTGCATCGCTGTGGTTCTAGTTTTGTGGATGCCTAATCTTTGGCAAACTTCTTAAAACAACTTGCTCTCCAAATATCTCTCTTGGTCTTAATGTAATTCTAGTGGTATGTACTCCAAAACGGCTTACGATTTCTTCAACTTATATACTTGCTAAAGTGGTGGATTCCTGATTTAAAACTACGTATGCTTCAACTAATTTAGTAAAGTAGTCCATTCCAACAAAGATGTACTTATTTCCTACATCGCTCTGTCAAATTGTTTCAGGTAATTTGACCAGGAAGTCTTCATATCGAAGGTCGGGGGTTTTTTCGTCGTTCGTAAATGGGTCACCCTCCTGGTTCCTCATCGTACGATGTCTCCGGGGCTGGTTTCCATCCTTTCTGCATCTCCTTCGCCGGTGGTGGAGGGTTTGGTTTCGCGACAAGCTTTCAATTCTCGTTTAAGCTTCCTTATCTTGGACTGCATTTGTTGGATCTCTTCTCACAAGTTATCCACTTACAATAAGCTAAAGGGCATTGCAACCCCGCTTTCCTGCAAACACACTTTGAGCCACAACAACTTTTGCATTTATAGAATATTGTGTTGAGTAATTCATCCGGAGCACGTGGTATTATTGTCCTAAACACAATTAAAATATTCGTTAGCTGCTTCACTTGTTGGGGGAATAACAATGAAGATTATCGGTACTGTCTACAGATCTTGGAGCATTATAAACCGGTAATAAAGTTTGTATTCCACTTTTAAAGAATTTTTGAACCGGGCAGTTTTTTTCTTTAAATGCTGAAGCAAGTTGATCTTAATTAGGCAGTTTCTTAAATATTTTAAAAAACATTTTCAAAAATTTTAACAATTTTAAAATGTCTAAATACAAGTTTAACAAGTTTCTAGCTGGGTATGTCGAATTCCGAGATTCTCACATATTTTTGACTAAGATGACTGGACTTTGTAATATACTTTGTGAAGTATTTTTAGTATTTGTCATTTTTAAAGTGAAGGTTTCTGTAAGCTTTAGCGATAGGAGTGAATCGAGAAAAAGTGTCCCCGCACGGAAAATGACCTTGTTTCCTATCCCTTTTCTCGTTCTTATGGCATAAGCGAAATACTATAAAGTATAACAATACGTTTAAATAAAATCACAGATGTTTGTTTTATAGTATGATTATCACTAAACTATGGTCTCTGTTATAGAATATAATAATGATGATAATCATGTATAAATAAATATTTTTCACTAATTTATTATTATTTTTTTAAAAATAAAGTTTTATGATAGTATTGGCTTAAAACTTATTTTAATGTTTTATATTTCTAAAATCCTATGTAACCAACAGACATTTTCGTGTAAAAAATGAAGATTCATATTCGGAACTGAAGCAAGTTGAGGCGGGGGTACCACAAGGAAGCGTTCTGGGACCAGTCTTATATCTTATATTTATTAGTGATATACCAACAACATTGTACAGCACAACGACCACCTTCGCTGATGATACGGCTATCATGGCAGAGGGAGAGTCTGTAGAAAGCTCAACTAGAAAACTTCAATCAGCAGTTAACAAAATTGCCACCTGGACAAAAAAAAATGGGGCATTAAACTTAATGAATTGAAATCGACTCATATTGACTTCACAAACAAAAGGATTGTACAACAACCAGTCTTTATTAATGGCACACAATTAAAGTACGCCAATACAGCAAAATACCTTGGTATGACTCTCGATACCAAGCTTCGGTGAAAGGAGCATATTAAGAAGAAACGTGATGAACTCAACATCAAGTTCAAGAAAATGTATTGGTTGCTTGGTGGCAATTCTGAGTTATCAATCTGCAACAAGCAAGTAATTTGTCCAGTATGAAGTAATGGTGTCAAGTTATGGGGCTGCGCCAGCAAATCCAACATCCAAGTGATACAACGGTTTCAAAATAAAGTGTTAAGGTGTATAGTGAATGCGCTCTGGTACGTGCGTAATAGCAATCTTCATCGTGATTTAAATATAGAAATGGTGACAGACATAATAACCAAGTTGGCTCATTCTCATCAAAAGAGACTCCAAAACCACATCAACAGAGAGGCGTTCAGACTTCTAGATGTGTGGAATATTAAAAGAAGACTGAAACGGGTAAAACCCTTTGAACTTGTTAAATGACAAAACATTAAGTGATTTAGTGGAAGATATCTTAATTTTACCTAACTTTAGTATTTTAAGTCAGCAGAAAATTAATCGTTAGTTGTGATAACTAGTTTTAATTAAATAGGACTGTGATCCTATTAAAAAAAATGTTTTATATTATTTATTAAATAATTTTTGTTATCCAAACAACATGGCTAAAAAAACATTTTTTCCGGCTTACTCTTTTGTCTTCATTGGAATTAGCTGAGTTTTACAAGTTTGTTTTTGTAGCCGTTGCAATAAATTAATTTAGTCCAAATATACAGCTCCCCACGCAATAACTTCAGAGCTTAACAAACAGTGTAAAAAAGCATTTTACTGTTTTTTTTTAGACTTTAAATCGCTTTTAACTCAAAAACCGTGCATTTTATACAAAAATATTGGCATCATTTTTGTTGAAAATAAGCTAACAAAAAAAATACTAAAATAAAAGTTTCTTTAGCGTAAAGAAAAAGGTAAGACGAGCCATGTTGAATGTGCCACCAACAGAATCAGCTTTTTAAAAAAACAAATTGACTTTACCTTGTCAACTTCTAAGGGATGTTATATGCTACATAAAAATAGTGATGTACATACGAGACAAAAAGTTAATGTATATCAACCATTCTCACGTTGGGAGTGGCACAGCACGGTTCCAGCTATATTGGCGTGATATGTTTTAACAATCTTAGTGACGTATTGGGTGCTCCTGTGAATTTGGGCCTTCCTCTTTTAATTAAGGATAAAACAATTTCTGTTATCGTAGATTATACAGCATAAATAAATTTTTAGAATTTTAAATACTTGTAATTATTTAGTGTTTTTATTTTTTTAGAGAACTTTTTTTCATATGATAAATGATAAGATTATTAAGGTTTTTATGGATAAATAAATATTTAGAAAGTAATTGTAAAAAAATAATTTTTAATTGTGACCACTTTCCGCGAGAGTAAAATCTTAATATAGATTCTAGAGCATTGATTAAGGAGATTATGCCTAAAAACCTCATGGGATAATTTTAAGAAAGACCATGATGTTTACTTGCGTATAATTTGGTATTTGAACAGGATTTTAAATTTTTAGTTAGTTTTAGTAGAATCTGCCACAATTTGCTATTATTGTTATAGATTAATTTTAAATAAAAAATCTTAATCTTAAGACAGACAAAATGAGTTAGGTTGTAGACAACTGTTATAACTTGTTTAATAAATTTTTTTATTAAATATACAAACAGAACAAACCTTTACCATTTTCTAATTGGAAGCAAATATTTAGATATATTTGTTAAATTTGAAAATAGATAATAATAGAAAATTACGATAAGACTATCAAATCACATCCCTGTATAAACTTAAAGAGGAGACATATCAACCCCTTCGCATAAAATTAATTTTGTGTATGAAACGACGAGGAGAGATTAAGAGAAAAAGTTTACACAGATTAGAGATACAAAAATTCGCTTTGGTCATCCCGCTTAGGTGGAGGAAAATTAAAAAGGGTTCGGACCAACGGATTACACACAACAGATTTAATTTTGTATTAGATTGAAGGAAACACCAAACAGATTTTCATCGATTTATCCTTAGGCTTATTGTTCGTTTCAGCAGAAAAAAATACAAGGAAGTTTAGAAAGTATGCGGCTTTGTATAACATTTAAATCACATTAGGCTTCTTTAAATATCCAGTGGTGTTTTTGACACAATAGTTGATTTTAAAAATAAAAAAAATACTCTGTTACATTTTTTTTAAAATAACAATATATTTCGTTATTAAATTAAAAACTTAAAAACAAAATTTCTATCACCAAATTTCAATTGTATACTTTTCTTTAGTTAAGCTTAATAAATAATAGGTTAATTTTGTTTATTAATTAAGCAATAAATTTTTAATTTGATGTCTTATTCTATTTTTAGTTTATTTTGTTGCATGCTTTTGCGCCTTCCAATTTATATTCCAATTCCAATTTTTATGTATATTAGGTTTCCTATTTAATAAAGATCTATCTATCTAATATTTTTTACCTAATCCAAGTCATGTATACTGTATAAATGTCTGAACTGAACTTATTTTATTTTAATTTTGCTTATTTATTACCAGAGTTTGTGTCTTAACATAGCAACCTATATTTTTTGTTGCAGACCAATCAGACCATTCCAACAAGTGTTTCAAGTTCTCTTTGAATACCTGCATTTTGGAAGACGTTATGACCAAAAAATTGGAAGTTGCTGAAATAAGAAAATGAGCAATGCTTTATCCTATTCACAAAAAATCCCTTTCAGTATCCTTATAAGACTGTTTCAATGAGTCAAGTATAGAGAAAAAAGTAGTATTTTGTTCTTTTAATACCAATGTAACGGTACAGAAGGTTGTCTTTTTAGTTTTGCATATATCTGCTTAGAAGGCGTCACCAACAGAACTAGTCAACTATTTCCCGCTAGTATTGCGAATATCAACGTGGAAGAGGTTTTGACCCAAAAATTGAAAGTGCTAAAATAACAAAATAAACAATGCGTTATCCTATTCACAGAAAATCCCTTTTAGTATCCTTATCATTTTATCAGACGGATTCAACGAGTCTGGTGTAGAGAAAAAAGTAGTTATCCGTTCTTTTAATACCTATGTAACGGTACAGTAGGTTGTCTTTTTAGTTTTGCATATATCCACTTAGAAGGCGTCAGCAACAGAACTTGTAACTATTTCCCGCTTGTATCCAATCCAGGCTTGGTCCACCCAGAACAGCAGCAAAACATTGATGCGGTTTGTCAGCGAATTAAGGATGACAGCTGTGTTATATACCAGGAGATGGAGGCATTTCTGGGTAGTTTAAAGAACTCGATCTAAATAATCCAACATAAAGAACTGGGTGTTGGTTTTCCGTTGGATCCCTCATTTCCTCACAAAAGAGGAAAAAGAAGTTTGCGTCAATTGGTGTCGAAGAACATTAAAACGGTTCAACAAAGAAAGTTCAAAAAACTGTTATAGTATTGTTAGTGGTGATGAACCGAAAAATAAACGCTTATCCGCTGTTTGGGTGTCCGACGATAAGAAAAATCCAACAAAAGTGATCTGTTCTCGAAGCGTGTCAAAGAAAATGGTCGTAACTTTTGTGTCAAAATCTGGTCATGTGGTAAGAATTGCTTTAGAAGATCTAAGAACAGTTACTTCCAAAGGGTATATAAACGTTTGTTTACTGGAATTTACCGCGAAAATTCGAAAAGCAAAACACAATGGCAAATCGTCCTACATCAGGACAATGCAAGTGCTCAAACAGCCCAAAAAAAATCGAGCTTAAAAACATCTCGAACTGTTAGACCATCCACCGTATGGTCCAGACCTAAGTTCCAACGATTTCTCTACGTTCCCAAATATCCAGAATTCAATGCGTGGGCAGCGATTTCAGTAGCCAGAAGAAGTCATCAATGCCTTTAAAACAGCGATTTTGCAGGTGTCAACTGAAGACTAGAATAACTGTTTTACCAATTAGTTTGAACGTATGCAAAATTGTATTGATCGTGGTGGAAAATATTTTAAAAAGCAATAAAGTATAAATGCAAAACTAAAAACACAACCTTCGTATCTTTCGATTTATTAATTTTACAATTTTTCTCTTTTGGGTAACTATATAGATCTTATATCATTATAACACGTTCTGTTCTTTTGATTTAAGATTCAGATATTGCTCCTGGTATATACATTTTGTTATGTATAAAACTATCTTGCATATAATTGATAGTGATACTTTCTACGAAACGAAAGCTAAAATGTCAGACACAAACAAACCACGTGGTTGGTCATGTCTTCAGTAAAGCCCGTGAAAAGGGTTGACTAATGCCCTTACGACAAACGTGATACATCCAACTGGTTTCACGTAAGTTTTTATTTTCATTTGCAATGTGTTGCGGTTGTGTAAGGTATTTTCTATTTTCCTGTCAGACCTAAAACCCTTTCCTGTTCTTGCTTCTATTTCTAGAGACAATATATTTCACACGTTGCTTTGCATGTTGGAACAGATCTTTATTTCTATCAACATGACGGATATGGTTAACTTAATAAATATTTCACTTAGGTTTTCGCTTACCTTTAGTTTATTTTTCGATTTTATTAGGGAAAGTCTGCAAAAAAATTTAAATAAATAAATATAAATAACTAATCTGCTTCAATTATATACCTACATCGATTATCAGTGTCTAAAACAAATAGTAAGGAAAAAAATAATTTCACAAATTATTTTATTTGCAAAATATTACCATTACTTAAGATTTTACAATTTTTTTGAGTTGTTTTAATAATCGCTTGTTTCTAGTTAAACAAGCGGAAGATTTTAGAGAGCCCATCACTTCATGGTGCTGTTCAATATACCTCAAAAATATCCTGTCCATGTGGCTTTTATTATAATTATAATTTTTTACATTTTTTTTATTGAAAAGGTTTGTCGCATATATGCATAAAATTTGTAATCTATACATATAATAAAACTGTAGAAATGTATATGTTTGTGCGCTCATCACATGAAAACTACTGATCCTATTCGAATGCGGTTTTCAAAGACGTATTTGTCTTCTTTCAACTTAACATCTGGTGTATAAAACTTTTTGCCCCCACCCTTTTAACGGGGTGAGGAAAGAAATTTTTATACAAAAATCAACACGCCACGCAAACGACGTCGCGGGTACATCAAAATAGAACCCAAAAATGTGGTTAGATTTTTTTGTCTGTCTGTATGTTTGTGCGCGCATCACATGAAAACTACTGATCCGATTTGAATGCGGTTTTTACAGATGTATTTGTCTTCTTTCAACTTAACATCTGGTGTATAAAAATTTCTCTCCCATTTCTTAAATGGGGTGGGGTAAGAAATTTTTATACAATAATCACACGCCACGCGAACGACGTTGCGAGTATAACCAGTCTATACGTATAATAAAACTGTAGGAATGTATATGTTTGTGCGCGCATCACATAAAAACTACTGATCCTATTCGAATGTGGTTTTCAAAGACGTATTTGTCTTCTTTCAACTTAACATCTTTAACGGGGTGAGAAAAGAAATTTTTATACAAAAATCAACACGCAACGCGAACGTCGTCACGGGTACATTGAAATAGAACCCAAAAATGTGGTTAGATTTTTTTGTCTGCCTGTCTGTATGTTTGTGCGCGCATCACATGAAAACTACTGATCCGATTTGAATGCGGTTTTCACAGATATATTTGTCTCCTTTCAACTTAACATTTGGTGTTTGAAAATTTCTCTCTTATTCCTTAAATGGGGTGGGGTAAGAAATTTTTATACAACAATCACATGCCACGCGAACGACGTTGCGAGTACAACTTGTATAATAATAAAACATTTATTTTATTTTTAATGATAGATATTTATTTTTATTGTATTTAAAATTTTTTGGATTTTTTATTTTTTTTAACTTATATATTTTTCGATTCTTTTTTTAATTGTGTTTCTCAAAAAATTATACGTTTTCTTATAGTTATTTGGGTACTGATAACTACTTCTTTGTTTCAATATAGATTTTTGCTTCTGAGCGTAAGTTAGTAGGTAACTCATTGATTTAAATTTAAATTATTGCCTTGAACTTTGTAAATACATAGCTATAAACATTCCGTAAATAGCCGATTCAGTTAATCGACAACAAATCACGAAACAAAATCATTTATTTCGTCTGTTCGGTTTAGCAAAAAACCATCTGAGCAACATAAAAGAGTGTAGTCTCCGCCTTTGGGTAATTCCAATTTCCTTTCGCATGTTCACCTAAACGTATGTAAGCGATTAAATGCAAAATAATTAGCCCTTTGAGAATCCCTCTTTAAAAAAACTTGTAGGGATAACAATTAAATTATTCCGGTAGCTGTGTTTTTAATTGGAAACATATAACATGTAAGCATAAGAGGTATTTTGGAAAGAACGATAGGGAAAAGGGTAAAGTAAGATAATTAAAATGGCCAAGAGAAATTTGTGAAATTGATTGCAATGCAGAATTTTATATCAAGTATTATATATTTTCAAATCTCTATTTGTTTTTAGTGTAAGTCACTTATCTAAGGTTTAGAGCTAGGACCTTATACCAAAAAAAAGTATACGTTTCAGAAAAAAATGTTTTAGATAAAAGTTGTAGGTCTCTTTAAGAAAAACAAAAAAGTCCCCTAACATTTTTTGTACAGGGTGAAGTAAAAAAGTTACGAATTTTTTTTCATTTTGATTTGATGTCACGCCCAAACGACTGTACCGATTTGGCCCATTAACGAACTCGACCGAGATTTTGGGACGATTGATTTTTGTACCAAATTTCATTTCGATCCGTTAAGAAATGCGACCGCTATCGTGTCCACAGATTTCGTTATATCACAATTTTATTTAAATCTCTAAAATCAATGCATAATCTAGTCTTTCCTTCGTCTTTTTTTAATGCAAGAGTTACTGGTGCAGCAAATGGGCTATATGACTCTTCAATTAAATTTTTTTCCAATAGTTTTGCCACTTGCCGTTCTATTTCCTTTCTGTCTTCAATTGTACATCTATATGGTCGTTTACTACAAAATTTATCCACTAAGAGATCTATTCTTGCTTCATAGTCTTTTACAGTTCCTACATCATATTTATCTTTGGCAAATATTGTTTTGTATTCTTTTATCAATTGTTCTATTTTTATTTTTTTCTCCTCATCCAAATGATTCAAGTCTATTTTAAAATCTTTTTCTATAACATATTCATTAAAATTTACTTCTATTATATCTTCTCTTGGCAATTGTTTTTGGCTTATATTCAGATTTTCATCTTGTCTTAATTTGAATTCTTTTATTATATCTAGGCCTATCAAAAAATCATGGAAATCTTCATTTTCTACAATAAACACGTCTACTTCTTTTTCAATATTAAAAATTTTTAATTTTATTTTTGTTAATCCCTTTGTAAGTGACACACCACTAATTGTTTTTAATTGTACTTTGTTCTTATCTTTATTATTACTATTTATAGTTTTTATAATTTTTTTATTAATTAATGAAACTTGAGATCCTGAGTCATAGATACCTTCTATATTTATTTTATCTTCTAATACACTGTTTAATTTAATTAGTGGTGTGTTTATTCGTTTTTTGTTTCATCATAAATTTCTACATCCAGAATAGAATTGTTATTTACTTTTTTGGTTTTGGTGGTTTTTTCTCTATTTTCTTCCTTTTTCATAAACCAACATTTTTCATTGGGGTGGTATCTCATACCTTTGCCCAAATCTTCACATGTCTTACAAGGTTTCTTTTCTTCATATTTTTTTTGAGAGTCTAATGTGATTTTTTTTGGAATTTTTTTTTGTTTACTAGACATTCGAGTTGTCTTAATTCATTCAATAAGTCTGTTGTATCTTTTAATTCTGACTTATTAATTCTGTTTAATATAAATTCTGGTAACCCTACGCTATTAATGCTATAAGTGACTTAATATTTATATCCTTATTAAAATCTATCAAAAGTTTTTCTTTTTTCAAAGCATAGTCAGTTAGCGTACCTTCTCGATATTTAAATGATATTGCATAAGTAACATTATTCCATCCATTATCTGTAAAGCATTCTAAAAATCTTTTTTTCCATTCTAACCAATCAGCATTTACTGTTAATCTAATGAGCGTAGAAGAATGCCAATCTAAACTTGGTTTATCCAAAAATAATTTTAACAATTCAATTTTATCCTCACTTTTATCTATTTGAAATCTACAGCACTCTTTTTCAAAGCTTTCCATCCACTGTTTGGCATTGGTGGTTTTGCTTGAAAATTTTCCTACCAAAAGTTTTTCTGATATTTGCTTTAAGTTTTTTTCTTTATCTTTATTTTGTGTTGTTTCTATCAGTTTTTCTAATATCTCTTTTAGATTATGATCTTGTGTTATGTTTGCATTCCGTTCATTCATTTCCTCTAAATATTGATCTCCAAATTGTAGATTTCCATCTTCATCTATATATGTCTCCTCCAACTCCTTTGTCATCGTAATCCACACATTTCTTACCTGATTTCTTCTCTTTAATGTATTAGTTAATTTTGTGAAATTGTTTGTTTTTCTCAATTCTACATGATCTCCTACATATCTTAATTCTTCTGGCAATACATATCTTTTTCCATTCTCTGTACAAATTGAGTTTATGGCAATTACATTTGTTTTAGCATCTTTCGGTGAAGCTACTACCATAAATTCAAACTGCAACTTCGACATCATAAACAAAATTGTTGTTTTATAAGAATCTTATATTTTTATTGATAATAACAAATCAGTTTGGTTTCTCTGTAATACAAAAGATTTTATTAGCTATTATTTACACTATTTACATTTATTACAAAATTACCTGTAATACAAAAGAAACAACAATTAAAGTTTATTACTATCTCTTTGAAATTATTTTCTGATTGACGTATTATTCTACAGTATTTCAAAATCTGTCAGTCATATTCCATCTACTGTTTCATCTGGTGACGTCAACATGTAGCGCGGCAAATGTGAATAAAAAAACTTTCTTTACATATATATATATATATATGAAAAAGTCTATTGGGTATGCAGCAACAATAATGAAACAGAGTACTCTTTCAAGTGTTTATTCCGAGCTTTCGGCCAATATTACAGCCATCTTCAGGGATCTACAATATTAATCAAGAGCGTAATTTATAAAAAAGTAAAAAAAATATAAAAACTTACAACTTGGGGAGGTTGTATCCAAAACGATGTTAGTAAAAATATTACATGTAAGTATCTGGATCCGGTTACACTAATTATACTTAATTTCCACTTGGTGATAATTAGATTATTGCAAATACCAATTCTATTGTCTAAGTTACAGGTTATATTACCAACTAATGGTACCAAGCTGAGAAAACCAAGACTAAGTCTCAAAACCACAAAAAAACAGATAATCTGTATTAACACAAAACAAGATGTAAGCATCCGTATCAAGAAACGAACTTTGATAAAATTTTTGAAAAAATTAATCGTTTTTCTCAAACTGAGATGCATGAGTAGCATAAATTGAAAGAAAGATGACATTAGCCATGACAATCTCAAGTAGTACCAACTACATAAAAAGAGGGGTAGGCAATTTTTTGAGATTAGGATTGACAACAATTATTTTTAAAAATACAAAAAATATTACATTATTATTCATAAAAATGGAAGTTAAAAATCTAATTTTAAAATTAATTATGCTATGAAGAATAATAAAATTCTTTTTAACAATTATAGTTTATCAGTCATAGTTGACATTAGTATTATAAAATTTATTATGTTTAAGAAATAAAAGAAGAAGAGAAAAGCAGTAATTAACATCAATTTGATTATTATTTAAGTTAACAAAATTACTTTAATCTGAGATATGCGCTAAATTTCGACAGTCTAACGATAACAAATATGAAAACATTTCATTAAGGTGGCCTATATCAGATTTATGGTTCATCGCGAGAGGTTGTTTGTTAATATAAACCATTTCCATGAAGAGCCTTCTAGCAGTGTTTCTTTCTTTGCAAAGGATGCTAACATTACTATAATCAATGCGATGATCATTGGTAAGGACATGTTCTCCCAATGCACTACGTTCAGGGTGTAATCTACAGTCTGACTTATGTGAAGTAAGTCGGTCATTAAGGCGCCGAGAAGTTTGACCAATGTAAGTCAAGTCACAATCCATACAAGGTAAATTGTATACAACATCTGTGGTAGATAACAAGGGGGTTTTATCTTTAACTTTAGAGAAGATTCCATTAATGGTGAGCACAGATTTATAAGCTACTTTAGCCTGTACCAAAGGAAGTAAAATACGAGTTAGTGAAGGTGTTAGATCCCTAATATAAGGTAAAAGAAAATAAGAAGTCACATCATTATTTGGAGTTATTTTTGGCCTATTACTTCTATCGTGAGATGCAATCTGTGGAGTTGACATTGTATTGAATAAAAGTTTAGTTAGTAATGTTACAGGATAACCGTTGTTAATAAAAAGTTTTGATAAAATTTTAAGGTTTTTTTTATGAAAGGAACTATCACTAATTTTCATTACCCTATTTTTCATTTCCTTAACCAAATTAATTTTCATTGAATACTTATGATATGAGTTGTAATTTAAATAACGACCCGAACTTAATGGTTTTGTGTACCAATCAACTAGTAAGTTATTATTATTACGAATTATACGTGTGTCTAAAAAGGGAACGGATTGATTTTCATCTTCATTTTCTAAAGTAAACTGGATGTATTCATTAAAATCATTAAAGTAATATAAAACATTGTCTAATTCATCCGCTGGAAGGCTTATTAGTAAATCATCAACATATTTTTTAACAAAAAATAACCTAAAAGGTAAGACTTGGATTACATAGTCTAGAATATAGTTCATTACGTAGTCTGCGAGGATAGGTGAGATTTTGTTACCCATAGGTGTGCCAAACGTTTGTTGATAGAATTTATTATCATATACAAAATAATTGTTATTAAATAAGAAAGACAAAAGTTCAAAGAAAGTTGTTTTTGATATTGAACAATGTTCCGCGATTAATTGCCATTTTTTATCTATCGCTTTTATGCAGATGTCAAAATAAACATTGGTAAATAAAGATATAACATCAAGACTCGCTATTACGTAGTTTTCAGGTATTTGAAGTCTGTTAAAAATAGTGTTTACTTGGAAAGAATCGGTTATATGGTATTCGTTGTCGTATTCATATGATTTGGTCAAGATATCAGTGAGGAACTTAGCTATCGGTTCAGTGGGAGTACCAATGGAAGCTACTATAGGTCTCATGGCTAATGGATTCTTGTGAATTTTAGGTAGAGTATAAAACTTCGCGATTATTCCATTGTAACAAGATAAATTCTTCTTTTCTTTTTCAGAGATCTCACCATTATTAAAAAGTTTTCGAATTAAAGTGTTGTTTTTACGTTCAACCATCATAGTTGGGTCTCTATCTAAGGATACATATGAATTATCGTTGTTTAATATCTTAGTGTTTAAATCATTATATTGTGACTTATCCATGATAACTGTGACTCCTCCTTTGTCAGATCTAGTTATTAATAGGTTAGGATTATTTTTCAAGAAGATTTTTGATTTGAAATAAAGTTTTCTATAGATTGTATTATTGAATTTTGATTTTTGAATTGAATTGGTAATAACATTAATTGATTTAGCGGTGGTAATGTTTTTGGTCTGTGGGTTCGTGATATTGGAAAGAAAACTGTCTAAATATGATAAAATATTACTTACAGGGATGTCTCTACCGAGGACAGGTTCTATGCTAAACTTTGGCCCTAATGATAAAAATTTTAGGATATCTTCTGGAATTACTATGTTAGATAGATTTTTTATCCATTTTGAATTAGTATTGAGTAGACTTTTGATTTTATCATTTTCAAGTCTTTCTAATTTAGTTATATTTCTACGTTTAACCTCATGAAAAGTTTTATTGTATCGTCTGACTTGATAACTTTGAAAGTTGTTAAAAAGGTCTATATTAGTAACCGCTATTATCTCAGATCGAAGGGTTTTACGTAATGATTCAAGATATAGAATATTTTTTTGATTGTTACCTATCTCTAAATTTAAAATCTTACAACTAAACATACTGTAACTTTTAGACGTTAGATCCTGACGATGTAGTAGTTCATCAATTGGTTTAATTACATTTTCAATGTGGGCAGGAGATAATCCAAGTTTCCGACATTTGAGTAAAAAACATCTACGGTTGTATAAATTAGCTAATTTCAAGTGTATCCGTGTCCAAGATTTCATATTTTTCACTACTTGGTGTCCAAATGTAGATTTAATTTGTTCGTAGAAACCCATCTAAGAATATTATACGCAGACGAAGTCTTTGCTGACACAATAATATGAAAAAGTCTATTGGGTATGCAGCAACAATAATGAAACAGAGTACTCTTTCAAGTGTTTATTCCGAGCTTTCGGCCAATATTACAGCCATCTTCAGGGATCTACAATATTAATCAAGAGCGTAATTTATAAAAAAGTAAAAAAAATATAAAAACTTACAACTTGGGGAGGTTGTATCCAAAACGATGTTAGTAAAAATATTACATGTAAGTATCTGGATCCGGTTACACTAATTATATCTTGTTTTGTGTTAATACAGATTATCTGTTTTTTTGTGGTTTTGAGACTTAGTCTTGGTTTTCTCAGCTTGGTACCATTAGTTGGTAATATAACCTGTAACTTAGACAATAGAATTGGTATTTGCAATAATCTAATTATCACCAAGTGGAAATTAAGTATAATTAGTGTAACCGGATCCAGATACTTACATGTAATATTTTTACTAACATCGTTTTGGATACAACCTCCCCAAGTTGTAAGTTTTTATATTTTTTTTACTTTTTTATAAATTACGCTCTTGATTAATATTGTAGATCCCTGAAGATGGCTGTAATATTGGCCGAAAGCTCGGAATAAACACTTGAAAGAGTACTCTGTTTCATTATTGTTGCTGCATACCCAATAGACTTTTTCATATTATTGTGTCAGCAAAGACTTCGTCTGCGTATATATATATATATATATATATATATATATATATATATATATATATTATAACATATACCTGCGTGTAAGAATAATACTTTGTTTTGATTATATAAATTACTATGTTATAAAATATTCCTTACCATGAATTAATTTTGAATTTAAATATAAATGTTAAATAGGTAAGAATTAACTTAATTTAATTATTTTCCAATATTATTATTTAAATATGCTACCGGCTATTCTCTTATATCAGGGTCAGAGTTCAAAATATTCAAACAAAAAAAATTGAATAGATTCAAAATCAGTTAATATAAAAATTTTCAACTAAATGACTGTAAAACCTCACTATCCTAGACCAATGATGTTCTCTAGGCATAGACTGTATATAAATTTCTAACCTTACTAATTCAAAAATGTGACATACCTCAAGAGACCGTTGTTAAAACCAAATATGCATCAAATATATGAAATGAAATATTCTGACTTTTGTTAATAAACAATTCAAATTAAACTTATCAAATAGTGAATAATAATTTAGTTAAACACGTAAAACAGTGAAATGTTCATCAAAGTTATAAAAAATCAAACATAGAGAAACTCTTTATTGTAACGAGTGAAAAGTGGTTACCATTTGAATGAAACTTCGCTCCTCTTCTGGAAAACCAGGATTCGGGATTCACTTCTCAGGACAATCTACTTTCTTCCCCGGAACAGCAAAGATTTCAGGACACTTTGTAGAGATCGAACAATAAATTCTTCTTCAATCAAAAGATAAACTGCTACTACATCCACTGGTGAGTGTAATTATGACTTTCTTTCTTATTAAATATTAGTTTAATCTTCATTAACTTAATTAAAATGCAGTCATACCCATATACTGCTCAGCCCACAATTTAAGTATCTATTTCTTCATAAAATATTGTAATTTTCTCTTACCAATTACTTTCTCTGGTTACCTTGTGATAATATTAATACTTTAAACTGATTTAAAACTTTCCTTTATCAATATTTTTAAAAAAAACTCAAAATTTCAACGGAGCAATTTTTAATACAACGTACATATCAAGAATCGGAAAACAAGAGAGATTTCATCAAATCAACAAAAAAACAACTGAAAAATTCAACAAACTTAAATCTATACATCCTTACCACCTAATCGCCTACTAATTCCTTATTTAAATAAAATTACTAACAAAATCTAATTCTTGATTCATTATTATAATTTAAAACAATGATTATTCTTTTTATTTTTATAAAATTTACTAGCACTATAAACTAATATTTTCTTTTTTTTCAGAATATTCCATTTGGAATTTGAACTATTAACAAATTAGAATATGGTTGATAAATTTGTATATTTTAAAAGTAAGTAAAAATTTTAATATTTATTTTAATTATTTGTGATCTTTTCATCATTTAATTTTCTTATTTAATTATACCCTTAATTCATTTAAAAATTAATGTTTAATTACTAACGTATTGGCAACTTTATAAGCTTTTAATTATTTACTTTTCCCATTTATCAATTTCATAATTATTGAAACTTTATATAATGTAGATTAAACCATTTTGAATCTTTAAAAAAAAATCTTTGAAATGAATTTGTATTTTTTTTCTTTCTTATTCTATTTTCTTTTTCCTTTTTTAGGAATTATGAAGAAAATGATGATAATTTATCCTACTGTTACTGCATTTGCGCTCTGACCCGACATAAGAAAATTTTCCTTTCTCTATTTGCCATAAAATTTTCATTCTACATTCTTATTTAATATAGCATAGTAACTCATATCATCTCAATATATATATAAACTTTTCAACGGAAGGTGCTTTTGAGGTCACGGGAGCCCAAAACCAAAAACTGTAGTGGAATTTTCCCGAACTCGTGACCTGCGAACCTGCTAAATAGTAGATATAAATCTACTAAAAACAAATATGGAAACATTTAAAAAAAGTAAGCAACTTGAAAAATAATAAGTTAACTTAAAACAAAGGCATAATAAATTCATGGAATACCTTTACTAAACACTCATATCATATAGTAAAAATTTTAGTTTTAAGATATTTTAAGCAGTTTACGGAATACCTATAGGAATTAAAAAATTAGGAAAAAAAGCAAAGAAATCGGTAAATCCATAAACAACAAACCAGAATTATTAGCATTAGCAACTCAAAAGAATACGTTAGGAGGAGTTACTACAAATCAGGGTCTAACAGAGATCTTAGATTTTCTCTAAAGAAGTGAAATAGGGGTTGAAACTTTGTATAGAATTTGTTTTAAATCGGCATCGATTTTTAAAAAATTGAAATTCAGACTCTTAAAAATATTTAATTGTACATTGTACATGTGTTTCATGGTTTATTAGAATTCACCCTTGAAGGGTGCAAGAGCAGTGGCTGATCTTTCATTGTTCTACCGATACATAAACGGATTTTGCTCAGAAGAACTCTGCTCTATAATGCCTCCACTTGCCAGACGAGCCAGAGCAACGCGACGAGCCAACTCCATGCACCCTTATACTGTTCAGTGCCCGACATCGAGAACGGATTGATACGATCGTTCCTTCATCCCCAGGGCCTCCAGATTGTGGAACTCCTTACCCCCCACGTCTTCCCTACTCGTCCTAACTTGCAGACCTTTAAATCCCAAATTAATAAATTACCTCTTCTGCCCCAATAGATGTTCTCGGTACATTTGTATTTAGGTCTATACCTACGAGGACATTCTTAATAAAAAAAAAAACAAAATAAGGAATTGGAACTTTGTATGGATAATATTTAAAAATTATTCAGTTTTCCATAAAAATTATTATGCAGACTCCCAAAATATGATAAAATAATAAAAACTAAAAAACAAAACATGAAAAACAATAAAAAAACAAAAAAAAAACTAACGAAAAAATTTGAAAACCAAAAAAAAGTTATTATTGAAAAAAGGTAAGAAACAGAAAGCAAGCGACAAAACTAGATAAATCTAAAAAAAAATATATAATTGCACCAATTTTAAAAAAAGAAAAAAAAAAGAAAAAACACGATAAAAATGTATAATCAATCAAAAATAATGGCGTTGTATTTCGATTCCTAAATATTAGAGTTAAAGAACTTATTTGGATTTGTATTCGTCCGAAAAAAAATGAAAAAGTTTCAACAAAATGGCGAAAAAAAAAAATCGAAAAAAAAATTAAAGATAACGAAATTTAAAGAAATGACTATACAGAAAACAAAAACAAGCAAAAATTAAAAAACATAGAAAAAAGAATACGAAAATCTGTAAAATCGATAATACGGAAAAATCGAAAAAAAAAAACAAAAATTGAAAAACAATGGTAGCTACCAAATGAGACACTTTTAGTAAAATGAGAAATAATGTAAAAAACTGAAAGAAGACAAGAAAATATAACAAAAATTATATGAATTATAAAATCGACAAAACTTAAAAAATCACAAAATTTATCTTTAAAAAATATTATAAAGTTAACAAAAGCATGAAAAAGAATAAAAAACCCGAGATTTTTTTTTTAAATTAACAAATAATGGGAAAATAAGTCATTGATTAATAGGCGGTACGAAGTTCGCTGGGTCAGCTAGTAAAACATATACCACGAATATCTTTTAAAATTTGCATACTCGTAAATAGAGTTAATATTTCAGATTTATTACTCTGAGGTTAATATCTATCTATACTTAACGTAAACACGTAGTTTTTGTGCGATATGTCAAAATGGAGAAGTTGGTAAACAAAGTGAATTAAATAGTGAACATATTCACCCGGGACTTTTTTATTACTTAGATGACATACCAAAAATAGTACTCACTAACTTAGAAAAATATCGATGTTCTGGGCCATCTCATCTACAAAGATAGACGTGTAACATATCGCGAAACGCACCATTGGGATTTTAGGAAATTCTAATTCAAAAAATTAAAAAATAAAAGTTTTTAGTTAGAAAACGAATCTATCGACCCAAAAATGTGTACTCTAAAAATACATATTATTAAAGTATTATTTGGCTTCAGATATGCAATTTATAAATATTAGCATATGACATCGTGTGAATATGGATTGTCTTAATTTATATTCTACCTTACTCCAACCGTACCTAGCTTATGCATATTCTTCCAACTGAAAATATTCCGTATGTCAAAAGTGCCTAATAATTCAAAGAGACATTTTCGTTTGCAAATCATACTAAAAGTCGTTGTCCGTGTGTTTCCAGTACTTTTTTTTCTTGCTTGTACCAAAACGGAATCGGTGCAGTCTAATAAATCAGCACGAGAAAGGCTCGTATCGAACCGTGAACTCGACTGCATATTTATTAATTGTATTCACGCGAACTTGGGACCCAGAACGCCCGTCTGAGCCAGCCCGAGTCCAGCCCAACTAACTAGGTACTAAACACCCGAATTTGCCGTTAAAAGTAAAGATTATCGCGAATGATATTGCATCGGCCGCATTAATCATTATTTATTATTGGGGACCCAATATTGTCTCTGCGTGTAATAAAATATTTTATCTATCTAATAAAAATAATAAGAACTTCACAGACAACAAAAGAGTTAAAGGTATTTAGGAAATGTAAATTTGTTCTTTTTTAAGGTAAATCACAAAAAAATATTATTTGCTATAATAGGCAGCAATAACTGCGAATTAAAATAATTTGCTCTGAAAATGAGATATTATTAAACGCTATTTTTTAAAATGGTTAATATAAATTCAATTATATTTTATTTTTAGTACAGAATTGAATATCAAAACAACAAAACATTTAATAACCTAGTGTCTAATATTAATATCATAAAACTCTGTGATGCTTTGGTAGAGTTTTATTACTACAACTTAGTGAGCTTTTAATGTTATCTTTGGTGCGTAAGAGTCGAATGAAACAATGCATTTTAAATACTATTTAAAAACAAATAAAACAAAACTTAATAAAAAAAATTAACAATCGTCCTACCGTTAATCAGTTTCTGTATTATTAAACACGTGACCGAGATTAGAGTGTCCTTGGTTATTACTTAAATCAGCAGTTTTCAAATTCTTATACTTAACGCCTACACATTTTGTTTCAAACATTTTTGCGCTTCGCGTTGTATTGCAATAATTAAATAGTCAACCTGGTGTAATAATCCCTTAATAAGTTAAATTGGCACGTTGAGCGCCAATTTGTAGCTTAATAAATTCCCTTTTAAGGGATTACCACCCTTAACTAGCGCAACCGATTTCGTGGCTTCTTTTCCGAGTTTTATCAATTTTTCCCAAACAAAAATTTTTGGGCACCAAATTACAAAACAAAGCAAATAACACTCAAACACCAGTTTTAAATGATTTATTTAAAAAATCATTCATATAGGTAATAATATTAACAGATAATGCGAAAATTAATTAAATCTCTTATCTTTTGTTTTCTTCAAAGGATTTCCATAAATTAATTTCTTCTTGGGATGGACTAAATATTCTTCGGAATATTATCAAATAAAGTTTCTTCCAAGGATGGTATTGATTCGGTAAATTTTCAACAATCATTAAAGTCAGATAACTTCCCACAAAATGGCTGTCAGCCCGACACGTCTTCGATTTAAAATATATAATTCCTACGTAGGACTCCTGCTGATGTGGCATAAACCCTAATAATGAAATCAATAATCAAAACTCCATCCCTTAATGAATTACAATCAAGTAGAATCACTATCTGGTTTCTCCATATTATTAAGAAATAATTAACTTTAAATACACGTGTATTATTCAATCAATCATCAAATAAAAAACTGATGTTTGATGATAGCAAGTCTACTTGGAATTGGGTGTTAGTAATATTTAAAAAACAAAATTTACCACAATTTGGACAATTTAATACAAATAAAATTAATAACTAAAACGATAGAATTACTTACTTTTATACTGAGGAGTTGATCGTACGGAAACAGATATTAAAATAAACGTGAAAAGAAAACTTCGGTTATCGGAGACTCTTTCCTCCCACTTATAATCGCGGCGCAAAACAATAAAATAGATATCTACAAATAGTCAGGTGGATCTCTGAACTAAAACGATCACTAGATCGTTACACTGGAGAATTTAAATTAGACTAGACAACACTGTATATCTAGCTAGTATAGTCATATGTACGCGGATGATGATGCTTCGTGAAAGATGTTAAACATTATCGAATTTTCCCGACACTAGATGCGCGGCTATAAATAAAGGAGTTCGTTTACAGGTATATCCTTTTGTTTTGACACAGTTATGTATTACAAATCGTTAAAGTTAAACAAGAAATTTTTAAGTTTAGTACTCTAACGCTAAAAATTGTGTACGCTGTAAATATGGATTAATTTTTGAGCCAAACGAAAACTATAGAAAGAAGAATCTTGTACTTCAACTGATTTACGAGGATATAAGTCTTAAACTCAAAAATATGACTAAGAATTTGCAATCGCTTGCAAAGAAGCAATCCTCAGATATTATTTAGAGACATTGCATGATCTATCGGGAAGCTTTAATCTCCAAATCTATAAGCCCTGGTCCAAATATTGTTTTAAAAGTAGTTTTAAAGCAATTAACTACATAAAACCCAGGCTATTAAAATAAAGGATATTCTCTGCCCTTTGTACAGATATGTCAGCTAAATATCTTTGTTTATTTATTCTTCATCCAGATATGGTTATCACGTGGTAAGGTTGTTAACTGTATCTACGAACTGAGTAGTAAAATAGCGGTATTTTTAAATGAAGATGGTTTAAAACGTTCGGCAGAATTCTGCGACAAGTTAATTTAAATAAAGCTGTCTTATTTGGTAGATACCTTTAAGAAACTTAATCTTCAACTCCAGAATAAAAACTTGAATGTATTTCATTTGAGTGAAAATATTGAATCTTTTATAAACAAATGCATTTATAGTTAAACAAGTTACAAGAAAACGGCTTTGATTTGTTCAATTGGAATTGGGTTTGTAATCCATTTGACAGTAAACCTAACGGCCTATCACTGGAAGAAGAATAATAACTAATAGACGTTTCGTTCATTACTTCACTCAAAATGGATTTCATTACCAAATTTGTTACAAATTTCTAGATCGAACTTTTAAATGACTTCTCAGTACTTTATAAAAGCCAAAGCGATACGAATTTTATTAATTTTTTCCACCTCCTATCTTTGTGGGAAAGGATTTTTTGCTGTTGCTTCCTTAAAATCTATATATCGAAATAAGCTTCCACTTGAAAAAGAACTCGCCGTTTTCAATCTAGCACCCAACTAAAAGAGATTGTGAATCACAAAGCAAGCGCATGTCAGCCATTAGTTCTTGCATTATAAAAATATTTAATATTTATTAGGCTTAGAATAAGTTTGTAGTTTAATATTTAATAATAAAAATGTTAGAAATCGGTTATAATAATTTTGTTTATTAGTTTACCTCCCTTACCACCCAAAGTTTGAGAAACACTGAATTAAATCATTAGTCTCACTCCTCGAATCATCCATAATTATCCATTATTGTTATTAATATTACATAATAATTATTAAAAAAATTTGAATAATATTTCAACAAAGATATATACTTATAACCCTCTGTATACTGCAAAATCCTATAAAGACTATTATACCTAAAGCAATCTATGAATCAATAAGATTACTATCAAAAATCAAATAACACTCCGGAAAAAAATCTAAGCTCATAATACAAAGAAATTATACAATAATCAAAGTTATTAAAAAGAGCCCCCAGGTCAATTTTTGTAAATTCCAAATTTATTTATGTTAAGCTAATAACCCTTTTAACCCTTCAGTGCACAATGCGTTTTCTATATTAATGGCAAAATGTAAATTTGACGTCTTCCATAAGATTTAGACCCCTCTGAGTAGGATCGTTGTTGGTAACGAGGTCCAGTAATGCGAAGAGTTTTCAATTTTTTTTAAATTGATTTTATTTTATTGAAAATATTTAAAATTTGTTTATCGAAACAGTAGACTTTACAATGTTATCCGCAATTCCGCTTTTTGTTGCCCCGGAGACCCGTATTAAGGTAGAAACAGATTATTATCACGTCACGTGAGTTTAAGTGACCTCACTCACGTCACGGACAAAATATGTGCTATACATTTTTCCATGCTTCGTTATAAACGAGAACCATACTAAAGTCACCTCATATATTACGTCACGTCACAGGCTTTACATGTGATTTCACGTTGTGGTTTTTTTCGCTTGCACATATTTTGTCTCCGTGAGCTCATACATTTTGATAGCCTTCATCTAATTAAGGAAAATAGACGAAAATTTAAAAAATATATTTGGGTGACATCAAATGATATATAATCAAAAAACGAATAAATACCGAATATATTCGACAAGAAGCTTAGAAGGAGATTCATTTATTATTGATAATTTTAATAATTACTTGGAAGTTAAATAGAGAACAGGAATAGGAACGGATTTACTAAAATTTCCACAGTTAGGTAAACAAATGTTTAATATTTGCATGTTAGCTTTGTATTCTTTTACATAAATCCTGATTTAAAATTTACATTTTGTCATTAGAAACTAATAATATTTAATTTAATTTCAATTAATTTTGTTATCAAGAATTACACTACAAATTGTGTATTAATAATACCCTATATAATAATCTTTATATAAATAACCTCCAATGGAATAATTTGGTCCATGAGAAATATCTGCGTGATAAAATTATTTTTGTATCTTAAGCGAGTTGATTATATAAAAGTAAGGTAGCTAATTGTCTTCATAAAGTTAAAATGAACTGCAAACGACCGATCTCCGTGAACCTTCACACCTGCCTCAAAAAAAAAATCTGTCGAAAATATCGTGAATATATCCAAAAACGCCAGTTTCTCCGAATGAAAAACGATTAGCGCAGTTGGTAATGGCAGATACTGGCAGTTTAGTTACGTGATTTACCTGATTATTGAATCGGATTCACGTCTACGTATTGTTTTATAAACGTTACTTCCCACGGTCATTGGTTTTGCATATCGTGCTAATATGTTTAGGGCACACGAAGGATTTAAAATGGACTTTTAGGGAAATGATATGTTTACCGAACGTTGTAGCTATGTATTTACTTAGCATATACCATAGTATTTTTGCTTGAGGTATAATTGTTTATAATCTTCACTCAATGACGAATTGTGAAAATTGCTATTAGGTAATGCCTACGTGTGTAAACACCACATATAGATTTTACTCAGATGCTGACTTAAATAAGTAAGGAGAAAAATAACACAAAAAAGTATTGTTTGGTATTGTACCAATGGTTTTTGGGCTGTTAGGCCGGCGTCGATTGTCATGTTGTCCAAAAACCATTGATACATTGGACAATGGCCGCGAATGCCTTTCACAGTTTATTTATTGTATGGTATTATTTCAGAGCTCAAAAATAAATACCATGCATTTCAGAATAATGCAGAGTATGAAATTTAAGAGTTAGTTAGGCTATATTTTGTTTGTAATATATATGCAAAATATTTGTTACAAACACATACCGGTGTTCTAAGCAAGATGTGGAATTTACTCTAGATCCTTAAACCTAAAAATAAAATGGGCTATGGATGGCTTGTCAAGTGTGGTTCAGTCAGAACTCACAGGCATAACCATAGCTGCAAAAGAATTAATCAATAGGAACATCACAGGCAGGAATATAAATATATACACAGACTGCCACCAAGCACTACTGACCTTGAATAGACCATCTCCAACTGAGGCCAGCCAGAATAACGTGGTCACTCTCAGCTAGATCAAAGGAATGGGAACTCTAAAGGCAACCGCATTGCGAACAATTTAGCAACGAGGGCTACGGGCTACAAATATGTTAGCCCCCGCCCATCTACCAAGCTAACATTGTCCGCAGTCGTGGACCTTATTAAACAGCACTCTCACAAAGAATTCATACAGTGCTGGGATGAAACTACGAACTGTAGACAGGCCAGAGAGTTATTACCTCATCCTGGCGAGGAAACAGCAAAAAAATTTAAGGCACTGACCAGACAAAATCTCCGAACAGCTGTGGGAATCTTGACAGGTCACTGCCAATTGCGACAACATCTTTTTAGGATGAAATTAACAGAATTGCCGCTATGCAGAGGCTGCGAACAAGAAGAGGAAACAGTAGAATCCATTATGTATGACTGCTCTGCTTTTTCTGAAATCAGAAGATCCGTGTTGGGCGAGTATTGGCTTACACCAGCCGATGTTAGGGAGATCCCCCTCGGGTGCCTCATCACCGATTTTAAATCACTAGGCCTGGTGACAGCCTGAGGTGAGGATATCCCTACAATACGGGAGGATGCACAATGGGTCATATGTGGCCTCAGTGCTGGCTAAGCACTAGCTCGCCCCTCCCCAAAATTCCAGATCCAGATACCGGTGTTCTAGTTAAAAACACACTTTAAATTAGTTATAGGATATTTAAATATTACCTGTAACTTCTTTGTAGGATTAGGATAAGGTGGTGTGGGACTACTCAGTTTTTAGATGACGGTTTATAAAATGAAAACTTCCATTTATATTAAAATTATTTATTCATAATCGCGTATTATTTAAAACAATAAAACAATAAATTAAAACAATAACATTTATGAAAAATAAACAAAATCTTCTAACAGGATTTGCGCAGTCTTACACAACCCAATGTGTTATACTGCGCATTGAGGATGATAAGACTGCGCATATATTTATTTGCCATATTGCACATGTTATAAGAACATACAAAATAAAAATAAAATATTACTTATTACCATGCAAATTAAAAACATCTTATTTGGAAAAATCGCAACTAAAAATTCCTGAGCCAATATAGTCTGAGCGTTCTTCATGCCACCACTCTTGACACGAATTACAGTCGATCCATTCTTCTGTTTGGGGCACATACACTTCAGAACATCCCCCACATAAGTACTCTTTTTGGGTATAAGTCTTTGGTTTAAGTTTTTTATTTAACACTTTTTTATAACTTCTTGGTTTTGGTGTTGGTTTCATTTTCTTTCTTTTTACATATTCTGTTTCTTCTATAACGATGCCGGTTAAAAATAAGGTTCAACAAACTGTCCAGTGGCATATGTTTGATTGATACTGATGAAAAATCGGTCCACCTAAAATTTTACCGATATCTATTTGTTCTTAAACTGCCGATGTTCAAAGTGCAAGAGTAAATGTGACGGTTTGCCACACAATCAATATATTCAATTTTATTACGTTTAATTTTTAAATTTTTAATTTTATCTTTCGGGTTTAATAATGCACTTAGTAAGCACTTAATTTGAAGATTATGCAATCCTAGGTCTGCTAGGTTTTTAAAGACTGGCGCTCCTTTGGTTTTTCGTGAATATTCCAAAAACGGTAAATGCACCTAATTTTTGTTTTGTGCACCTAAATGGCACCTAAAAAGTACCTAATTTTGACCCAAATTTCGACAAATTTGTTTAATTTGGGTCCGCCACCTTTATGGGGGTATAATCTAACGTACTGACTTGACCTGAAATATTACAATACAAAACAATACAATAAAATATAAAACTATTAAATTATTACGAAGAGTAAAACTACCCTGGTATTGTATCAATGGTTTTTGGGCTATTAGGCCGGCGTCGATTGTCTTGCTGACTTGACGTTTCGCCAACACGAGCGGTTGGCATCTTCAGAAGTTGCTTCCTGGTTGACAGTCTGCGACTTACTAAGCTTTGCGTGATCGCAGCTCGTATTTATACGTCGGGAAGGAAGTGGGCGGGGCCACAGTTGCTTTCGATTCCAATCGGTTCTGGTTGTTCGTACAACACCGACCAGAACCGATTGGAATCGAAAGCAACTGTGGCCCCGCCCACTTCCTTCCCGACGTATAAATACGAGCTTCGATCACGCAAAGCTTAGTAAGTCGCAGACTGTCAACCAGGAAGCAACTTCTGAAGATGCCAACCGCTCGTGTTGGCGAAACGTCAAGTCAGCAAGACAATCGACGCCGGCCTAATAGCCCAAAAACCATTGATACAATAGACAATGGCCGCGAAAGCCTTTCACAGTTTACCCTGGTATTGTTTTTCAGGATAGGCAGACTTACTATTACACTATTCTTGTTAAAAAAATATCTTTGTGTTTATATGTTTACGCCAATGTCCAATATCAACAAGTCGACAAATTTTAGCAAGTAAACAAGTAAAGTACATATTGATTTGCTACCAGAGACACTAAATTTTTATAGATCACAGGGCGACTTCACAAACATCTTCTAGATCTGTATAAATTAGTGCAGGGTACCAAGAAGTACAATAAACAGCGAAATAAGTTCATTTTATTAATAATTAGTAGCGGACAGTAAAAGTAATAAATACGCCAATATAATGTTCATATCCATAAGTAAAATAAAATGCCGTCATTTAATTAATATATTCTTAGTGATATTAGTAAATATAACTTTACCAACTTGTACGTATACTTAAGAATTTATTTATTTTAGAAGGTCAATAAACAATTGAAAGACAACGGAAAGCTAATACTCTTGAACCACTATGTATAATGTTTTTTTTGAGTTTTCCTTTCTGTCGGTCTTTAGTGTCTCTTATGTTTTAAAGTATTAAAGCAGCCTTGTCTTTTAGTGTTTTAGGTTGTAAAGAGAACGGCAATGCCGGTCCGTTGTTGAATAGACAACAGCAAAACTAACTTCATTAATCGACTATCCCTCTAATTTCTTGTACAAGGGTGTTAGTTGAACCGCCAATGCTTGACCGTCCCACGTCCTGCATGTCTTTCTAACTCCTGTTTCCCTTGTCTTGTCAGGACCCTTCTCTTCTCTCTCCCTGGGTCCTTACGTTAACAGTCCATGCCCAACTTTCGATATTAAGGAAGTGTTCTACTCCGTGTTATGTCATTTGCATGATTTTAGCCCTTCTTGTGGGTTTAGTCTCATCGTAATCCATTCTCTAACGTTATCTCTTTGAGATTGTTGTGTGAATCTGAGATAAATTTAGGTAACATTCTAACGGGTTCGTCAGTGACGCATTTTAAGACGGACGGGATGTAAAAAAATGATTTAACAAGGACCTAAACTAACTTAATTAATATTCTACCTCTTGTAAGAAATTAAGTTAATCTCAATATGCTAAATATGCAAAGTTTACGTAGTTGTTTTTTATAAAAATGCAATTTACAACATTTCATTTACAACATTTATTTCTAAAACTGGAGATTATCTACAAAACCCCCTTACGGAATACTTCTGGGATCTCATCAGTTTTTTGGGCTGTGGATCGACCGATCGAGGCCGGGATCTTTCCAGCGGTATGTGTTCCTGTTTTCTGGATTCCAATAAAGCCTGGTTCGTCGCCTTATTGAAAATGTTTGATTTGTCTTTGGTTTTATACATAAATGGTCCCACGAGTTGGTAAGAATAAAGACGACTGTCGCAGTGCTCCGTTGCCACAGCAAGACTAGTTTTAAACCGGAGTGCGCCTGGTATCCGGAGTTAACCATTTATCACAAACTACGCATTAAGATTCAATACTTTAGTTTTCGGAACTTTTTTCCCGGGTTTACTCCCTGGGGTTATTTAATTATAAGCGTAAGGTGCACTCCTCAGGTTTTTTGGGTGTGGAATGTTTAGGATACTTGTACCACCGGCCAGCTCTGTTTTAGCATAGATGGGTTTTAAGTCTATGTTGCGCTGACCCGGTAATACATGTAATCCTAATGAGATAGAAGAGGTAGGGCTATTAGGGTTAGGATGGGCGCAGGTTTTCAGGATAGACGGTATGAAGACAAGTGCTTCTGATAGTCGCCTTATACGACAGGCTAGAAGGTTCCCTGGGGGTATTCTTCTTGTGCTGCCCACTCCCCAGACGATAATTACGATAATGGGAATAAAAGATGTGGGCAGTAGACATATGTTTTTAAATAAAACTACTTTAAATTGTAATAAATTGTGATACTCTCAATCAATTAACATCTACCAGCGAAGTTTAGTATTTGGTGAAAATTACATATTATACGATAAGGATACTTGATTTTAAAAAAAGTTCTTTACTGATTATGATTATATTATCTCGAGAAACTCTCTTTGTTTTTCGATTCATTTTTGCTTTTGTAAGGATAAGCAAGAATAGTAGCAGAAACGTCATCCTCTATAATTTTTAGCTTTAAGATCTAGTTTTACTTAAATTAATGTATTTAATATTATTTATAAGTGAATGTTAATTGGATTCCAAAAGTCTTACGACAAATTTCTTGAAAAAGAATTTAAATAAATTCGAAAGTTTGGCAGTGAAGTTAAAGAATTTTTCTTGAGCTTACATAAATTTGACTACTACCCACAAGTAACTATTTATATGTGTAAAGCTCGTAATATTTTTCTGTAAAAACCTGCTCAAATATTTATGCGAAAATCTAATTTTCTGAGTATTACATAATATCTACATATATACCTACCCTCTTTAATATATTGTTCTAAACACGTAACGGATTCTATAGAGCGGACCGACATAATTCTGGTAAATACATTCGCAATGTCACCTACAGATTAACCACACGTATATAAATCGGAAAAGATGTCAGCAAAGCAAATGAGCCTACACTGTAGGATAGGCTATAAATAATTCACGTTGGGGCTGAGGTAGGAGTTGAAACTCTCCCTTTTATAAATTGACCCTTGAAAACCCTTCAAAGGATTATAATATAGAAATGGCAATCGATGTATTAACATTAAGAAGGTGGTTTATATCTCGTGAATCGAAGTAAACGTGGCTTTTTTAAGGAGAACTAGGTAATTAAATGTACTACTTTCGTCAAATGTAAGTGAAGATCATTAAAAGTTTTTTTTTTAAATCAGCAAGACAAGGGTCGATATTTTATATTTAGTTTTTGATTTTTAAGATTAGGTTTGAATAAAAACTTACAAAAAAGCAGAGAAGTGATGGATAAGTGAATCTTTATGGCCGTTACGCGACTCGCTACTGCTCGTCTCTCAAAGTTGTATTTGATTTTTAAAATGTTTTTTATATAAAAATTCACGAGGAAAATCTCGCCTTAGTTAAGGTTGTGCCAGAAGACAGAAGCTCTATGCTAGAAGGGAAAGAAGAAAACGATCCTGTTCTGAAAAAGATTCGAGAATGAAAAACAATGGAACGTAGTCCGTTGTGGGAAGAGATATTCTTATCCTATCCTGTATTAAAAGCATTTTGGGCCCAAAGAAACTCTTTAATTTTGGACGGTGGACTTCTTAAAAGACTTATAGAAAACTCCGAGAGCACAAAAACAAGGACGCAAATAGTGGTCCCAAGAAACGCCGTACCAGACATTTTAAAAAAGATCATAATAATAGTCTGGAGGACATCTGGGTATCAGGAAAACGCTGCAAAAGGTCCAATATAAATTTTACTGTGTAAATTGCACTAACACTGGTGTGCTGCCAGTAATGGTCCGCATTGAAAACCGAAGGCGGAAATGCAGCAATACCTGGTCGGAAGTCCTTTTAAAAGAATCACAGTGGATGTATTGGCGCCACTTCCAGAGAGGTTTGTAGGAAATAAGTATCTAAACGTAATAAAACACTTAAAAAGGTTTAAATTTCCACTATATTAACAAATTTGCATGACGCACGTTTCGACACACAGTGTCTTTGTCAAATGCTGTGGTACAACTCTTTTTACATTTTACATAATTATTGTTTTGTGTCATTTAGAATAGTTGTACCACAGCATTTGACAAAGACACTGTGTGTCGAAACGTGCGTCATGCAAATTTCTTAATATAGTGGAAATTTAAACCTTTTTAAGTGTTTTATTACGTTTAAATGGATTTCCATCAAGTTAAGGCAACCACCATTGAAAAAATAAGTATCTCCTTTTTGTATTGGACTACTTTACTAATAAATGGGTTGAAGCCTATGCAGTTAGTAACTCAAATCGTTTACAAAGATATAAACCATTGGAGCCGACTTCAAGGAAATCGAAATCAGATGCCTAGTTGTTTCTAATTTGTTTAAGAAATAAAGATTTTATTTCTGGCTTTTTAGTGGATTTTTTTTTGAAGGAGGTTTAATCTTTTTTTAAAAAGTTTTTATATATTAAATTGTTTATAAAAATTTTAATACTTGGCCCCTTTTTATGGTTAAGTGGTCGTTCTGAAATTTTATACAAAAGTTGTACTAGGTATGTTTTTTAATTAGTTTAGTTCTAGACAGTTTAAATAAGGAAATTGAAGGAAATGAACGGACTTCTAAAGATTTTTACATTAAAAGTGTTTGTATTTCATAGTCATTTAATACCCTTTGTAATTATAATACATCTGTAGGTGCGGTTAGTATTAGGTTACATTTTATCAGAAATAAAAAATTTCAGATAATATTTAAGTACGTGTTAAATAAAAATCAGGTTTAATAATATTTTAAAATATTTTAGCTTTAAACATATATTTAAATAATTAAATCTCTCATTTTTTAGCAAGAGTTATTAAGAGCAAATAAGAGGTTTTACGAGAAAAGATAATAATTGAACTAAATTTTAACAGCAAATGTATCGTTTTTTGCAAATTTATATTTTAAATAACGCAAAAGTGACAGTTTCGATGAGATTTGAAAAGGTTTGACTAATAAATACCATATAAGATATTTTTAATAAAAAAGTATGATTTATATTTAAATCAATGACAATGACCGTTTTATAAGAAAACCTCGATATTAAATTTAACTTCTGTTATGAAATAAACGTGAATACCATAAATATATATGTCATTGTAAAGTTACCATTGTTACCATACTAAAATTTAACATAAAAACGTATGAAAAGGCATATACGTTCTATGTGTAATTATATAAAGTTTTTTTTATGCAGCAGGTCTTTAATACTTATCGTAAATCAATATCCTCTAACAATCTATCTCTACCTATTCTGATCTGGTGTTAATGTTTACAGCAAACTAGCCGATCTGACCAATTTAAGGCATATGACAAAAAAATAATTCAGCTGGAAAACTTTAAAATACAGTAGTATTTATCTTGTAAATATCTTGTCCAAAATTATCGTCCAATATCTAAACTCTGTATCATTGCCAAATTGTTTGAGTCAATTATCTGTGATTACTTGATTTCAGACGTTCAACACTATATCGATGAGGATCAGCACGGTTTTATAAAAAAACGCTCTATTGGAACAAACCTTTTTACTTATTGTGAATATTTATTAGAGAATATGAATAAAGGTCTTCAGTTAGATGCCATTTACACTGACTTCAGCAAGGCTTTTGATAAGATTGATCACTCAACTTTACGAGAAAAACTTGCTGCAGCTGGTGTACATGGCAACCTACTGCGATGGTTCGAATCATACATAAGTAATAGGTCTCAGGCAGTAGCTATAGTTAATTATATTTCACCCATTATTAATATTACTTCAGGCGTACCTCAACGCTCCCACTTGGGGCCTCTATTATTTAATATTTATATTAATGACATAGGTAAATGTTTTTAGTTTTGTAGACATAAAAAATACACTGATGACTTAAAAATTTACTAAGCATTAAGAAATACTTCAGACTTCTAACTGATTCAAAGTGATTTAAACAGGCTTGTGGCATACTGTCATAAAAACTTCCTTTTCCTGAATTTAAATAAATGTTTCTCAATTACTTTTTCTAGATAGCAGTACACAACTTCCAATATTTTTTTCCAAATCATTTAATAAATAAAGTCACAGAGATAAAAGAATTTGGAATCTATATTGATTCAATACTTAAATTTAATGATCACATTAACTATACTTCCAAAAAAGCTAACAGAGCCTTGGGTTTTATTATCAGGACTTGTCATGATTTTAAAACGTTACTTTCATTAAGAACATTATTCATGGCTTATGTAAATAGTATTTTAAGTTTTGGATCAGTTATTTGGAATCCCCAGTACCTTATAGATATATTAACAGACTTTATCATATTCAAAATAAATTTATAAATTATTGCAACAAGAATTTGTTTCAAGAAAGTAATATTTCATTAGTTAGGAGAAACCTAACTTTAATTTCTCTAGAAGATAGACGTCAAATTTATGATATTAAGTTCTTGTATAAAATTGTTAACAATCTTATTGATTCCAATGAGATTACTAGCCTTATCGCGATTAATATTGCAGCCTATAATACTAGAGATTTTAATATTTTTTACACTAATTTTAGCAACACCAAATATTTTCTAAATTTTCCATTACATAGGTGCTGTAAATCTTTCAACTCAGTTTGCAACCATACTAGTATTGACATATTTAATGATGAATTGTCTACTTTTTGTTACAAGTTAAAAAAATTATATTTAAATAACACTCAACATAATATTTGATTATTTCTACTATTTTTTTTTGTACTTAACATTATTGTGTAATCTATAGAATTAAGTTGTATACTGTATCTGGGTTCGTCCCGTATGTATTCCATATTAAATAAATAAATAAATAAATACAAAATAATTAAAATTTAGCCTCACCATATTTAGTGTTGGGTACTACCTTTAATATCTATAAACTATTTAAAACAAACTAGGGCCCACCCAATTATTGTAGCCACTTAAAAACTTAATTTTAAACAAGTTCAACAGTCTTACTATAAACTTGTGTTTATATGTTTATACTATTCTTTTAAACAAGATTTTTTATCTTTGCCCCCAAGTGGATAGATATAACAAATTAAATTAAGATTAAACTGTGCAAAATTTCTTATTCACTTGTGTTTAGACTATCATAACGGTTTTTGGCAAATAATTAAAACCCAAAACACTGCCACGTATTTGGCACCATATGTGCATATAAACTGCTTTAAAAGCAGTGGTCTTGCTGTAGCGGTATTGCTGCAGCGATCACTAGCAATTCGCGTAGGTGCATGTATACCGGCGAGCTATCTGAAACGCTTGCGAACGCTACCAGGAGATTGGTAGTGTTTTTAGATGACGTTGATTAGGAAGAACGCGGACTATTACCATTTAATAAGACCGATATGTTCGCTTAACTGCTCGCCAACACCATTTCGTTACTGTTCTTGCTTTACAAAACCGAATACAACAAGCCGCTAGTACACGAGTAAATGATCAAACGACTCGCAACACACTAAGTATTTGTACTGAACCATAAACAACTGGAGAAATATGCGATGAGCTAACCTGGGCCCCGGGTATACCGCAAATGTTTTGGTTACAACCACGAGTTCCACGATGCTGAGAGTCCAGAAGTTGCAAGTTGTAAAACTGTTAATTATGACAACAAAACATTTACTCATTCAATAACAAAAAATAAAACTTAAAATATCTCCACAGTGACAACAATTCATACAAGTGTAAACATTTCTGTCCTCTACTTTTAAACAGTTTTAGTATTTTGTTCCCAGTTGTTGATTGGACATGTGACCCACCTATTTTGATTTGTCTAAAATTTTTCACACTTATTACTTATCTGATGTTTAGACCCCCAGACCCACTGGAACGCCTGTAGCAGCTAATTTAAGTTTTAGTGACAAATCCAATTAGTATTTTTTCTAATTTTGGTGTTTTATTAATACTGCTCAAAAATAGTATATTGTGTGGCAAGGGGTGAAACAAGACGATTTCTGACTAGGGAGAGAGTTGACTGCCCGAGCGAAGCGAGGGCTGTCTTCGCCCGGTCAGAAATCGTCTTTGTTGCACCCCGTGCTACACACTATATTTTTTATATCACATGCATTGAAACAGCGAGTTTTGATCTCTGTAGCCAGTTGAAGTAGGACTATTTCAGACAAATAGCGTAGTAATATCTTGACAACGATTTAACGACAGCTGTCAGACGATTATGATTTTATTTGCTTTTGTTTGTTACAAATGCGATTCTGATAGACTTGAAATAAAGACATAAATAATAAATAAATAAATGTACCGGGCCGAAATAACGTTGTTTCTCCCCTAGGGCAGAAAAAACTGTCAGTTTCTGACTGACAGTTGCATTGATCTGAAATTGTCTTGTTTCGACCGACAAAACAGGAATCAAATCAAGCTGTTTCAGAGCATGTGATTTATTTTTTTACGTTAAATATTACGTTTGCAACATAATGTTTCTGTCTGTTAAAGAAAAGCCGGAAAATCGAAAAATTCGGAAAATGGAAAAACTGCTATACACATATATATATATATATATATATATATATATATATATATATATATATATATATATATAATTTTTTGTACTAATAATTGATATACTGTTTGTTATACTGGAAAATTTTATTTTTGTAATTTATTTACACGGAACGAGATTCTTGTTTCTTGTATTAAATTTATTACGATATCAAATAACTTAATCTGATATTGTCTAATAACATCGTTCAAATGTTATAATAACTTAATCCATCATTAGTTTAGTTAGCTATTATGTACTAGAGTAAGTGACGAGAAAGAAGTTAATTTCATTTTACTAATACAGTTTAAACTAATTATATTTTAATTGGTCGAAAATAAGTTAGAGGTTTTTAATTAAAAACAATATTTTTAACTTAAATTTAAATTTCAATTTTGTTAGTTTTGTGTACATAAAGTAAAAGTGATTTAAAAAAATTAATTGGCAGACTACAGCCGTCACTTGCATATAACAAGCTTAGAAAATAGTTACGCTAATGATGGAATATTCCTTCGTAGTAGCGCCGTCCATGTCAGTGGATGCAAGAACGTTTTACGTCTGAGATGCCGTTAATAACTAATATTCAGATTGGCATACAAGCACATTGTGGTGTCAGGGCACACATCAACTGATTTGCAGGGATAATGGAGAAGGACGGCAAATCCTTGTACATATTCAGCAGGAATAAGGCATGGTCCGTGTACAATCAATTCCTTATTCCACCTCTCTCTGGTGGTATAGTCCCTTCCGCTTCCGGTAGTCCTTTTGGCCTCTCGCCCACTTCCCACTCGTCTCTTCTACTAGTTGGTCCCTCAAACCCCGAGGATCGTATGTGTGCATGCAGATATGGCTGTGGTGTATATGAATCTATTGATTACTATGTGTAAGCATCTTGCTTTTAATACATAGACGGAGAGGAACTTATTTGGATAATATTAATCCAACCTTTTGGTAGATAAGTTTGGTTTTTAATAGGTTTTTAAAGAAAACTAGTTGTATTCTCATTTTCGTTAAGTAAATGCAAAACTTAAAGTACCTATACCTAAGTCATAATGGTAACTAAAAATTTTAAAAAATAATGGAAAAACCTTTGATTAAACATGTACCTATATTGTGTTTTTATAGTCAGAAGATAAGTATATCAACAACTATTAGAATAATTTAACGTGGTTTGTTTTATATATTTTTTTACCATTTGATAGTAAACCACAAAGATTTTTTTATAAATTATAGTTTTATGAGTATCTCAGCAATTTCTACTCGGGAATCTACTGTTCTTAGTTTGTATAAACGATTTCGACCGAAACTCTGGAAATGATTAATTTGAAATATTATCGAAATCAAAAAAATAAATGTCGGTTACGTTTCCTCGTCTTACACATTAGGGGAAACATCCATTTTGGCAATAAAAAATGTTACCGCATGCATCTGAAAATTGAGAAACGACTCGAAAACTTCACAGAAATATGAATACGTTGTCAGAAAACGCGAGATAATTACCCAAAGAAAAATACATATTGCTTAGCAAGCTTATTAGAAACAACATCGTATTTTACCAACGAAATCACTGGCGTGCGATTTTGCAATATGTGAAAGAAATAAATAGGATTAGTTTTGTTCTGATTTTATATAGAGACTGTTTAATGAAACTCTAAAAAAATAAATTCTACGAGTACTCTAATAAAAAGTATAGAATCTGAGCATATACGTCTACTTTATTAAGTAAAAAATAAAATTATATTATAATAGTTAAAAATGACATAAAATAGGTTACAAAAGTCCTTCAAACTAATTAAATATAACAGAACTCACATATATTTTAGTTTCTGTAAATTCTGAATAATCTTACAATTTTACTTTTCACCGGAATGTGTGCAACACTTAAATTTAAATTTGTCATTTAGAAAAAAATCGTAAGGACCGACCACATAAACAAAACAATTATAATTATAGGATTTATTACAATCGATTGTTTTTTATTTGAACTACATCCATATTAAAAGGCACAATATTAGGTAAAAAAGCAATTCTGCATTTAAAGTCCTTTAAAAAGTTATAAGATAACGTAATTATTCATAAATATTTCTCATGTGGAGACGCTTTAAACTGAAGCGTTTAGGTTGATGCAGAAATTGTTAAGTAGATCCCAGCTTAAGATTATCTTAAAAAGTAATTTAATCCATTAGGTTCATGTCAGTTTTAATATGTATAAAGTATATATTATCTATATCTTTTTACAACTATGCACCAAAGTAATACCAACCACAACGAATTTAGAAAGTCTGGGGGGTTTACTAACCTAGCCCCAAGTGAATGCTTACAAAATTTTATTAAAAAAAACACTCTAATGGTACTGGAATCTTGAAAGCCAAACGCCAAATATACTAAAACAGAAAAAGAGACCATGAGATGCTTATTAGACGCTAATTTTTCTCTAGCTGTGACTATTGGTGACAACGTAAAACTTAGTAAATCAGTACACAAACCATCAAGATCATTAAAAAGCCTAGCAGGAGAAATATTAAACGATAAAAAAATTGCCTATTTAACTAACATTTTAGACACCTACAAATCTTCTGAACTAGGATGGCATAGTTGCATTCCTTTTACAACAGGACGTTGATATCCTAATACCACATTCAACAATAATACTGAAGATAAATTTTATCTGGGAATGTATTTTCAAAGAATAAATAAATGTCAAGGTGTTTTTTATTCCCAAGTTGGGGACCAAAGTTATATAGTCATTCGTCATTCCTACAGAAAGTATAAAAAAATACTTGACATATATATAAGAAGGGAATATCTATCAAAGATACCACTTCACGAGGAACAATTAGCCTACAATTTCACAATAAAGGCCTTGAGATCTTGAAAAGGCTATTGACCCAAGAAAGGTGGCTTTATGTGCGTTTTTAAATGTAGAGGAAGCATTCGATAACACCTAATATGATTTTACCAATTAGTGCTGCCGCAAAATAAATATGTACCTATAGAACCTATTATTATCAAATGGGTCCAATCCATGCTTAATACTAGAAAGATCAATAAAAAAATCAATGATTTAACCTTCTGTTATTAGTGACACTTTTATTTTTAGATTAAGTAAAATACATCCTCGACAGTAAACTTATATGGAATCAACACCTCGAAAATATAACCCATAAAGCTATTAATTTAAGATCTGTGTAAAACCGCCGTAGTCTTTTTGAGAAAACATGAGTCTTAAACCTAAAATGATCTTATGGTGATATCTAACAGTTGTCGAACTGCTAATCACCTAGGCGCTAGAGGAACAAAACAACGCATCAAAAAGCAATAATGGAGGTGCAAAAGGTGCAAAGATTCGCTTGTATAGGGACCACTGCCGCGATAAGGCCTTGTTCTTCCTTGCATTTACATGTAAGAAAACTATTTTGTATAGTGCCTATAGGCTAACAAGAACTAAGTCTCTAAAACACGGTGATGTTACAGGACATCTTGAAATTTTAAGGATCAAAGCAACCCAATTCATAAAGATTCATTCACATATTATGCCTCCGAAACGAAATTTCGAACTCACGTTAAATGTTAGCATTAATGCTAAATGAAATCGTTTTATTTACAAAAGAAGCATTCACTTATTATACTGACGGGTCTAAAACACCAGAAGGTTTTGATATAGTGATTAGGTCCTAACATTAGACTCTCAATAGCTCTGGGAAACACTTCTACAATCGTTTTGTGTTCAAAAGTGTATTAAGTGTATTCAGTCAGAACATTTATTGCCTCTAAAAACGAAACTACTTTAGATGATCTACAACTACCACGTTTAAAACCAACACAGCCTGGAACTGCGAATACTCTCTCAAGTTGGTAATATGACATAAAGGGATTTTTGAAAAGGAAATGAATGACAGTCTTAAAAAACAAGGAGGTGGTAGTAATCTATACATATAATAAAACTGTAGAAATGTATATGTTTGTGCGCGCATCACATGAAAACAACTGATCCTATTCGAATGTGGTTTTCAAAGACGTATTTGTCTTCTTTCAACTTAACATCTGGTGTATAAAACTTTCTCCCCCCACCTCTTTAACGGGGTGAGGAAAGAAATTTTATACAAAATTAACACCCACGCGAACGACGTCGCATGTACATCGAAATAGAACCCAAAAATGTGGATAGATTTTTTTGTCTGTCTGTCTGTATGTTTGTGCGCGCATCACATGAAAACTACTGATCCGATTCGAATGCGGTTTTTACAGATGTATTTTTCTTCTTTTAACTTAACATCTGGTGTATAAAAATTTCTCTCCCATTCCTTAAATGGGGTGGGGTAAGAAATTTTTATACAACAATCACACGCCATGCGAACGACTTTGCGAGTACAACTAGTTCTTTTATATGATCTGAACCCTTATAAGGCATCTTAAAAACACTTTGGGTCAAAGACAAGCAAAAAGGTTAATACCTGAACTCATAGTAATTACAGCAATTCTTACAGAATAAAAATGGACAAAGTGAACAGTGGAATATGCAGATTCTGTAAGTATGCAGAAAAAACGGCTAAACATACTTGTCGCGGATAGGCTCCGGGAACGAAGCTATTATGTGTAACTGCAGTAAATGATCGCCAAGGACAGAAATATCTGGGATATGTCTTCTTAGAGTCTGATCAGGTTACAAACATACATTCTAAACGGATAATAGATTTCGTCTTTATGGACTTATAATCAGATGTAGGGTATACACAAAAAATCTTTCAGATCACAGTGTAGTTTAGTGATCTGGGTCAATCCCTCTTATAACCTACAAACTACTCCCAAAATACCAAATGGAATAATTTTCTACCCGGGAAGTAATTAACTAAGTTTTACATTAACTTTGGATATGCGTGTAGACTACCATATCGGTGACATCTGTGAGTTTGAGTTGGTATATTTTTACACCAAGAATATAAATATCACATTTACTTAAGGCATTTTTAGATTCTTGGACACAAGCACTGCAGCAGCTTTGAGGTTAGCTAAAGGGCTAATAAAAACTAAATTAAACTAATTTAAGGGCATTTTGCTTAGATCTGGTGTATGATTTACAAATCGTTAAGCCCATAAGCAATTTTATATATTTAAACTGATATTTTTTAGCATTGATATAATTCTTATACTACAGTCGTGTACAGACATTGTTAAATTACGCCAATGGCCCGAACCACCGCACCGTCCTCTTCGCGCCTTCCGTGCTTTTTCTGATTAGGTCAGTAAATTGAGCTTTACGTATTACACAAAGTAGGCCAGCATTCATTTGTTTTATAATTAACGGAGCTTGGAACACCAACCATTGTTTACTTTGATGTTTTTACATTCCCTTAAGGTTTCTTTGTTTGATGGAGAGCAGCATACGTCTTTATTAAGTCGATAAAATGTAAAATGTACAACATAATAACAAAAACTAAGTGATTAATTATATATTTTTATAAGACCTGTATCGTTATACTAAAATACAAAAGAAGTTGTATCTATTTATAAGTTATATATCATCAAGCAAAAAAACGGCAAGGTAAGTTCACATACTTCCAAATTGATCTCAAGCTTCGTTAAAAAAGAAATAACATACTTCAACGTGTAAAGATTGCTTAAAACATAAAAATAAGCGTTGAATAACGTATAGTCGCAAGGTCTAACAGTTCAGTTAAACTTAGTGTGTATGTAATTATTGACCTAAAACTTTTCCTATAAATAAGTTTCACTTATCATGATACATCTATACCTACCATGTATTAATATTTAATATACGAAAGATTGATCCTTTTTCACACTTAAATAAAAAAGGCAGAAATTTATACAGTTCAAAACGAAAAATTCCAATCAATTACAAAGTTATTTGCACACTGTCTTCTTTGTAGAAGTTTAGCGATATGTTTTAAACTGTTCCCATGTTAAATCGACATGAAAAGGTTAATGAAGCATATACAGTGACTTTGCAATTCGGATAAACGATCAAAACAAAAGTGGGATTTAGACAAATGAAAAAGAAAATTAACTTCCTGAATTACACAAGTAAAAACTGACATTTTTTACATCGTCGGTGAATTAAACGGAAAATAGGTGTGTATGTGTTCGTAATTAGGTGTTTTCAGCATAATCGTGGGTGCTCACAGAAATTCCCACACTGTTTTTGTCGATGTTTTTTATATTACTTAAAGTAGGTATTGTTCTTAATTAGTTAGAAAACCAGTTTGTTTTTTAGTATTAATTTTTGTTGTTGAATTAAACTTTACTTCTTTATAACCACATACGATAACGGACTCTTTAAAATAAAGGAAAAGTTTAAATGAATTTTGTTCTTTTATTAATGTTAAAGTATTATAATTTATATTCTTTTATATTGCAATTTTAATCAAATGCAATCACAAAACACGCAACAATTTGATGACGACTTGGCTTTTATCATATACATATTTTAAATAAAATATCATATAAAGCGACTATCTAACAAACAATAGTTGTCAATATCCAAAAGATCATCTCTTGTCTGGCTTATTGTAATTCTAACTTTTGTTAAAAGAAATGAACTAATTGTGTGAAAAAAAAAACGTTTTAAAATGGTAATTGTTCAGTATCAGATATTAATTTATTAACGAATATACAATTCTATGAAACTATTAGATATTATTTTTTATAGTCTACTAGCTGTACCCGGCGTCTACTAGCTGTACACGGCGCGCGTTGCTACGCCGGCAACTAAAATAAATTTAAGAAAAATAAAAGAGAAGAAGAGATAGACAAGGAAAGAAGTTTATAGTTTTGTTTTATTTATCGCACTAAAAATATATTTTTCGAACTTATATTTATACGAATTCGTATAGATATCTATTAATCAGTATTGAATTTGATACATGGAAGCGCCATCTGGTGGTAACTTCCATTAATAAGAATATCATATTCATCTTACCCGTTAAAAATACATCATCATACTGATTTTCCTGACAATAGGTTGAACGGGACAGAAGTTGCTAGTCTGCAGCGTCACCTGGTGGCAAGTGGCATCAATGAGCGTATCATACAAATCTTCTCCGTGGAAAAATACATATACATACCAATTTTCATGACAATCGGTTGAACGGGACAGAAGTTGCTACTCTGCAGCGCCACCTGGTGGCGAGTGGCATCAATGAGCATATTATATAAACCTTTTCCGTGAAAAAATACATACACATACCAATTTCCATGACAATCGGTTAAACGGGACAGAAGTTACTAGTCTACAGCGCCACCTGATGGCGAGTGGCATTGGTGAGCATATTATACAAACCTTTTCCGTGGAAAAATACATATACTTACCAATTTTCATGACAATCGGTTGAACGGGACAGAAGTTGCTAGTCTGCAGCGCCACCTGGTGGCGAGTGGCATCAATGAGCATATCATACAAACCTTCTCCGAGGAAAAATACATATACATACCAATTTTCATAATAATCGGTCCAGTAGTTTTTGAGTTCATTGAGTACATACAGACATACAGACAAACATTCATTTTTATATATATAGACTAGCTGACCCGGCGGACTTCGTACCGCAAATCATCGTCACATTTTCTCATTAGTTATCAGGTTTATACTATTTTTTTTTTCGTTATATTTTGTAGTTTATCGATAAAATATATTAGATGCATCACAATACTTAAATTAGTAAGAATTTCTCGTTTAAATATAAATGATATTAACTGCGCTACCTTCCGGTAGTGAGGATTGTTCGTTTAAATATATATATGTGATATTAACTGCGCCACCTTACGGTGGCGTGATATAAAGTAATCAAATAAGTAGTGGTTGATCGTTTAATGGAAGCGCCATCTGGTGGTAGCTTTCATTAATACGAATATCATATTCATCTTACCCATTAAAAATACATTATCATACTGATTTTCATGACAATCGGTTGAACGGGGCGGAAGTCGATACTTTACTGCGCCGCCTGGTGGCGAGTTACATCAATGGGAATAGCATATAAACCTTGTGCGTGGAAAAATACATGTACATACCAATTTTCATAACGATCGGTCAAATAGTTTCTGAGTCTATCGATTTCATATATACAAACATCCATTTATATATATATAGATAAGGATTGCTCGTTTAAATATATGTGATATTAATTGCGCCACCTTACGGTGGCGTGATATAAAGTAATCAAATAAGTTGTGGTTGCTCGTTTAATGGAAGCGCCATCTGGTGGTAACTGCCATTAATACGAATATCATATTTATATTAACCATTAAAAATACAGCATCATACTGACTTTCATGACAATCGGTTGAACAGGGCAGAAGTTGCTACTCTGCAGCGTCACCTGGTGGCGAATGGCATCAATGAACATATCATACAAACCTTTTCCGTCGAAAAATACACATACATACCAATTTTCATGACAATCGGTTGAACGGGGCAGAAGGTGCTACTCTGCAGCGCCACCTGGTGGCAATTGGCATCAATGTGCATAGCATATTCGTTTTCTCCGTCAAAAAATACATATACATACCAATTTTCATGACAATCGGTTGAACAGGGCAAAAGGTGCTACTCTGCAGCGCCACCTGGTGGCGAGTGGCATTAATGAGCATAGCATATTCGTTTTCTCCGTGAAGAAATACATATACATACCAATTTTCATGACAATCGGTTGAACGGGACAGAAGTTGCTACTTTGCAGCGCCACCTGGTGGCGAGTGGCGTCAATGAGCATACCATATAAACCTTCTCCGTGAAAAAATAGATATATATACCAATTTTCATAATAATCGGTCCAGTAGTTTTTGAGTTCATTGATTTCTTACATAGAAACACATCCTTTTTTATATATATAGACTAACTGACCCGGCGAACTTCGTACCGCCTACTGATGTTTTTTTACCATTTTTCCAAATTCTTACGGTTTTGTAAATTATCGATTGGATATATCATATATTAACTGCGCCACCTTATGGTGGCGTCATAGTACTTAATTACGCAAGAATTGCTAATGTAAATTTATACTATCATAACTGCGCCACCTTACGGTGGCGTCATAATGCTTAATTTAGTAAGGAATAAGGATCACTCTTTTAAATATATGAAATAGCTGTACCCGGCGCGCGTTGCTATGCCAACAACTAAAATAAATTTAAGAAAAATAAAAGAGATAAAGAGAAGAGAAGAAAAGAAAGTTTATAATTTTGTTTCACTTATCGCACCAAAAATATGTTTTTCGAACTTATATTTATATGAAAACGTATAGATATCTTTTAATCAATATTGAATTTGATTCATGGAAGCGCCATCTGGTGGTAACTTCTATTCATACGAATATCATAGTCATATTAAGCATTAAGAATACAGCATCATACTAATTTTTATGACAATCGGTTAAACAGGGAAGAAGTTGCTACTCTGCAGCGCCACCTGGTGGCGAGTGGCATCAATGAGCGTATCATACAAACCTTCTCCGTGGCAAAACACATATATATATACCAATTTTCATTACAATCGGTTGAACGGGGCAGAAGTTACTACTTTGCAGCGCCACCTGGTGGCGATTGGTATTAATAAGCATATTATATAAATCTTCTCCGTGCAAAATACATATACATACCAATTTTCATGACAATCGGTTGAACGGGGCAGAAGTTGCTACTCTGCAGCGCCACCTGGTGGCGAGTGGCATCAATGAGCATAAAATATAAACCTTCGCCGTGCAAAATACATATACATACCAATTTTCATGATAATCGGTTGAACAAGGCAGAAGTTGCTACTCTGTAGCGCCACCCGGTGGCGAGTGGCATCAATGAGCATATTATGCAAACCTTCTTCTTGGAAAAGTACATATACATACCAATTTTCATGACAATCGGTTAAACGGGACAGAAGTTGCTACTCTGCAGCGCCACCTGGTGGCGAGTGGCATCAATGAGCATAACATATAAACCTTCTCCGTGCAAAATACATATACATACCAATTTTCATGACAATCGGTTGAACCGGGCAGAAGTTGCTACTCTGCAGCGCCACCTGGTGGCGAGTGGCATCAATGAGCATAGCATATTCGTTTTCTCCGTGAAAAAATACATATACATACCAATTATCATGACAATCGGTTAAACGGGGCAGAAGTTGCTACTTTGCAGCGCCACCTGGTGGCGAGTGGCATCAATGAGCATATCATATAAACCTTCTCCGTGGAAAAATACATATATATATATATATATATACCAATTTTCATAATAATCGGTCCAGCAGTTTTTGAGTTCATCGATTTCGTACATAAAAAGACATCCTTTTTTATATATATAGATAAGAGCACAACAATTAATAAAAATCGCAATGCAATATCGACACATTTTATTTAGATGTCTTCTAAATGATTCAATAGGTATTCACATTATATAAATATAAAAAAAATAGATGACCTGGCAATCTTTGTAGCGCCTAACAATTATTGTTATTAGTATTATTTTCCATTTTTTCCAACTTTTACGTTTTTTTTTTGTTTTTTCGATTAATTTCCATGTTTTCTTTTACTGTTTTTCTTGATATTATCACATTTTGTGTCTATTTAAAAAAAAGTTTTTACTTTTTTTCCTTCTATTACGTAATTTTAACGCTTTTGTCTCTTTAGTGGTTCAGTTCGATTTTTTACATTTTTCTCTTATTTACAATTTTTGTGATATTGTTCGTGTTTTTTTTTCTGTTTCAATTTTGATCCATTTTACATTTTTATTTATTTTTTTGGTATTTCATCTTTTTCGGTATTTTGAATTATTTTCGATTTTCCCCATTTTTTTTATAGGTACCTATTCGTTTTTTAATTTACCAACTTGTTTAATTTATATTTACATTTTCGACGATTTTTAATTATTTTTTTATTATTTTTAATATTTTTCAGGATATTTAATAATATTACATACACTGTGTTACACGTTATTTTTTAAGATCCCCAACTATTTTTCCAACAAATTTTTACGATTTTTAATATTTTTTTATGATTTTTGAGAGTTTTTTGACCATTTTTAATAAATATTTAAGATTATCAAGAATTTCTTATAACTTTTAACAATTTTTCATGTTTTTCAACACTTCTGTACGATTTTTTTACATTTTATAACCGTTTTTAATAAATTTTTATGATGCCAACAATTTTTTACGATTTTCATAGACTTTCCACGATTTTCAAGGTTGTTTCAAGATTTTTAACAATTTTTTTTTACGATTATTATTATTTTATCAGGATTTTCAAAAATTTTTAATAATTTTCAGCAATTTTTTAAGAATATAAAGACAATTTTTAAGGTTTTTTTACAGTTACCAACAATCTTTCTGGATTTTTAACAGTTTTTTTTTACAATTTTTAACGTTGTTTTTATGATTTTTGTCAGTTTTTTAACCATTTTTAATAATTTTTTAAGATTGTTAAGCAATTCTTACAATTATTTAGGTACGTTTTTCAAAATTTCTTTATAATCCTCGACATTTTTTCACAATGTTCAAAAATTCTTTACGATTTTCAATGTTTTCTTAAGATTTTTAACAACATTTTTCACAATTTGTAACATTTTATCAGTAGGAGTCTGCATAATAATTTTCATAGAAATTTTTAAATGTTATCCATACAAGTTTCAACCCCTTAATTGCACCCATAGGGGGTGAATTATAATAAACCATGAAAAACGTGTTCAATGATATATTTTTAAGAGTCTGGATTTTAATTTTGATAAAATCGGTTTCGATTAAAATATTTCACATTATGAAAATAAACATTTGTTCAAATTTGATGTTTTTACTATCAGCGTTTGCGGAACTGCACTCGTCTATACCTTTGTCAGTGGAAATATGTTCTTTATTTAAATAAAGTAAATTCATTAAATGGTTATCTATACTGACATGATAAAAGCAAAATACCAACCACGTTATTAGAAAAAAAATAAGTATTGGAATAGGTACTTTATTCTTAGTATGTATAGTATGTATAGTAAATAACACATATCAAATAAACAAAAAGTTTTACAAAAGAAATTCTTAACAGTCATAATATTTATGTCAATCTATATCAGAAAAAAAATCTGTTGTCCTAACAAATACATGAATTCGCCGAATTTATGTGTTGCAAAACATCCCCAATTTTTTTTTGTCTAGTCAATGGGTTTAGTTTTAAGTATGCTAGTAACGTAAATATTAGAGGTGAAGATGTAAAGATTAAGTTGATAATTTAACAGTAACTTTGGAAAAAAATTAAAAAAATTTAAACTTATGGTACAGAAAGATATCATTAAATTTAAAAGGGTTTTCCACTTCAAGTGCCAGTAAAGACTTCCAGGATTCTGGAAAAATACAAGTATCATCTGATAGTTTAAATAGCTTAGTGAAAACTGGCGCTAGTTCAGGAGTAAAGCAGGTATTTCATCAAGACCGCTTGTTTTGTTGGTATTTAGAGTAGCAAGGACTCTCTGCACACGCTTAACCCTAAATATAGTATTTTTCATTGTGTCGGGAGCCCGTGGAATAGAAGGTAGTTTTATGTTGTCCAGTGGGTTAAGTGTCGAGTCCGAAGAGAATATTTTGTCTTTTCAGTGGAGGACGTAACTATTGAGCAGTCATATGCTGTGAGTGAAGGGAACGAACTATTTGTAAAATTCTTAATCATATGTTTGGCGAGAGTCCAAAAGGACCGACTTCCATTAGGGTTTGACATTACCTTCTCTCTCATTCGATCGTCAAAGAGACTTTGGGAATTGGAAATAAAGGTGTTGTATTTGTTACTGTTAGCGCATTTGTAACATTATTAAACAAATAGAAGTATCTGAAGATAGTAGAACTTTCTGCGATCTGTATATCTATGGGTTGCTGAGGTTTTTAACATAATATTTCTTCTGTTTACCCAAAGAATATAAGCAAAAAAATACTTTCCGGCTTACTCCTCTGTCAAGTCTCCGACCTCCACGCCAATTTTATTTTGATCCAATCGGATAAAGGTATTGTTTTAACAAGAAATTGTGCTCAAGGACCAAGGATTTATTTTGTTTCAACTAACAATTTTAATATGTACTTATATAGAATAACTTCTGGCATCTAAACGTTTTTTACTGTTATAAGAGATAACAAACTTATCATAATTTTTAATACCGTTAATTTTGTCTTAATTTTGGACTTTTCATATACGAAAGATGTAAAAAATGTTAAAATTTTTAGTTTTCTAATGTTGTTTTACAGCAGTACAATCAATTTCAATACTATGGATCAATCATTTTCGTTGCCAAAAATTGCCAATGTTTTTTTCACAAAATTTAGAATTGTCTGATATGAACATCATTTTTATTCTTAAGTTTTTAAATAACAAAGTTAATCATGAATTGCTATTTTTAGAATTTGTGTACTAATTGTATACAGCAGTTTAAATTTCAGTATTTCAATGATAGTTTTGCAACAATAATAGAAACACTCCCCATTACACTGTTTTTTACTAGCCACGTTACATTTCTTGTTTCTTGTATTTAATGTGTATACACACATTAAGTTGTAAAATTAGTAATAGCTGGTTTTATGATCAACGCTTTATGCCTCGCCTTTACCGGCAAAACTTTTCGTCGAGCCAAGTCGACGAAGGTATTATATAATCCGAATACCTCGTCAAAGATTAACTAAAATCTTCACACACTTGAATCGCCTTCTATCAGAGGAATCGATCGATCGATGCATGCTTAATCCGATCACCGCGATGAAAATACCTTCACGCATTAATGAATTAACTCAAGTTCTTCACTTTTACGATCTCGTAACAAAAGATCGCAAAGTCAGTAATGCCAATTTACTTCTCTTTGCATGTATACTTCAGGGATGGATTCGGTAAAAATACTAAACAACACTATCAATACATTTTTTTAAATGGTTTCAACCATTACTGTAAATTTATTCGAGATGTAAAAAAGGCAAGCGTACTGTTTACAGTAGAAAAGTAGTTCTTATTGGCGGAATCTCGTTTTAATACAAAAAATTACAGGATGTCATTTTTGAACAAAGAAAATTCACACTAAATAAATATTTTTTATTTTAATACACGGAGAAGCCATAAACACGCAGTTGTTAAATTGTATTTAATATTAATTTAAATTATTATTAAAATAAAATATTTCATATTTTTAGAAAGTTTTTTTTTATATTCGTCGTGTTCTTTATCTCTTTGTCTTTCTTTTTGTTTTTCTGTTTCTCATTCCGTGTGGAATTTTGTAATCGAATTTAAACCTATTTCCTGACCACCTAGAGCTCTGAAATTTACAGGATAGCTAAGAACTGGATGACAATGCATTTATCAATTGTGTTTAGACATATACATAAAGATTTTGACACAATTTCAAGTTATTCTAAATTTTATATGAGAAAATAGAATTTTTTTTCGTATTGTTTATCTCTTTGTCTTTCTCTTTGTCATTAAGGGTGGAATTTTGTAATCTAATTTAAACCTATTTCCTGACGACCTAAAGCTCTGAAATTTTCACGATAGCTAAGAACTGGATGACAATGCATGTTTCAAGTGTGTTTAGGCATATACATAGAGATTTTGATACAATTTCGGGTTGATATGAGTTTTAAATCGATTACAAAATTCCCACAATATACAAATTCAAGTAACAAAATAATTTATATACCTATTAGTAATGTGACCAATAAATCAGTAAAAAAACTTTCTACTATAAACAGTTCTTTTTATAAATTGTGATTATTATTTAAATACAAACAAATTGCAGAGAATTTAAAGTTAAACTTAGTAACATTAGCGTTCAATGTTGTAAAATTTTATCAAAAATATGCATTGAATATATTTAGGTCAACGGTCAACAGGTTTGTTTGTATTTTATTCTGTTACCGTTTAAGCTGCAATATTAAATTACATACACCTTTTCGCCATTCATCACAAAATTATATAATAGAACGTTCTTGACGTAATTTATTTATAATTTTTAAAATTAATTGTAGGTTTATATGCTTGGCCAGTTGACACAAGCCTTCACAAACGCTTTAATGCCATTTACACCCTTGCAAGTGCGCTAGTGCGTTACGGTCAAGCAAACATGGCATACGTAGACGTCGAAGTTGTTTTATCACTTGCTTTTGGTTTGACATATTTTTATATATAAAAGCAAAAAAAAACGACAGGAAAGATGGTAGATGTTAAAATCCATAGAAACCGTTACAGGTAGAGAACTCGAAAGCACTACTAATAAGCCCAACATGTAAATACGACACAAGAGCTTGCGATCTGTGTTCAAAAACCGACACATCTCTTTTACACGCTTATATTTGTGAAAGGTTGCCAAGCATGTAAACCTATCATTAGACAAACAAGAAATAAAACTAAAAATATTGAAAAAATGTTACATTCACTAGAAATTGAATCTGAGCTTCCTATCTATTCCTTAACCGCTTTGCCACGGATGTACCTAGCGATTGGTCAGCGTTTATGATTTTTATTATTATCGTCATATCGACAACTGTAATAAGAATTTTTAAGTCTACGTAAGACGAGAATCACAGATTTTAAGTTATTTTTAATTATTTGAGACAACTCTCATTGGATTTTTAAAATTTAGAAATTATATATACAAAAAGAGAAAAAAAACATTGACGTAAATTATTATGTTTAATTGTCGATTTGACAATAATCTCTCGGTCTTATTTAGATCATATATGGGCCAACCTAACGAGGAATGGGTGTTTTAGTAGACTTAGAGTAACAAGTTATTTATACATATAATAAAACTGTAACTAATCGCTGTCTATACATGGCAGATATATTTAAAAAAAATAATGGAGTGCCTTTATATACGGAAGAGAAGTCAGTAGGTACAATATTTTTTCATTTCGTATGTTTGTCTATATGTCTTATATGGAATGCAGAAGACGCTAAAACAACCCAATGGACGTAGTTGTTAAACGTTTCGAATTTACGATTCTTTTTCTGATTAATGCAGAAATGTAAAATTTTATATTAAAGAACTTGATTGAAAACAATTGTTTTAATCAAAGGGAGTAGGTACGTAAGTTTATGATATTATATGCGATAGTAGTAATATCAAGGAATATTCTCATCTAAATCTTTACGCGAACGAAGTTGCGGGTAAAAGCTATTATCTAATAAATAGAACATTATCTACCTAGAAATCTGTACATGAACTTATATTAAAAACAATAATATTTTTTTGTACAACTGTCATTAAAAGTGACACTTTTAATGATAGCAAACAATGTTAAAAACGATTGTTTACATAGCAGCGTGTTAAAAATACTTTTAACATGCTGCCAGGTAAACAAGTTTACTTTTAACACGGTTTAGTTTACTTTTAACACGGTTTAGTTTATTGTCATTGCAAATTCGCTCATTTCATTATCAAAATAGGGAAGTTATACAAAAAACATTGTATGGTATTTGTGTTAAAAGTGATTTTATTTTGTTCGTGAAATTGTTCAATTCGCTCCGCTCATTTCACAAACGTTTTCACTCACAAAATAAAACGTCACTTTTAACACTCATATCATAAATAGTTATTTACGTACCAAGGGAAGTAAGTAGACGTTTGCAGTCGAGAAGTGATATTAACGCTCGAGGCGTTAGCCGAGAGCGGTAACACTTCGAGACTGCAAATTACTTACTTCCCGTGTTGCGTACAATATTTTTTCTACTACCACGCGCATAAGTCATGTTCGAGAAACATTTGTTTTGGTGGCAGGCACCTTTACAATTAAAATACTGTCTTTGTCAATGTGATCTACCGTCATCTGTGTAAGCTCACTTTGCCAACATGCTCCAGATATTCCCATTATTAGAGCCACCTAAAAATATCTTTTAAAAAAATACCTTATCTAATATTCTTATCTATTACTTTGGAACGTATTCAACATTTTGTGTTTTTAGAAACATTATTAGTTTTGCAAATGTACTTATAATATTATGATTTACTTCTATCGTAGCTTTTATCATGCTGTGTACCTATAGACCATATGAACGACGCTTTTAAGGTTTTTGCTTTCTCTGTGAAGAAGTATGTTTAGATTTCAGCCATTCCATAAAACTTGAATATTCTTTCTTACAACGAAACTCAGATTATTGGGAAGAAGTTTCTTTTAGTTTCATTTGCTGTCTACTGCTCTCGAAATCAATAATTTTAAAACAACCATTTAAAAATACGTACTATAAAAAAAACAACGAATTTAATAGTTAATTTAAATTTGACAGCTATCAAACAGAATAGCTTTGTTAGTAGTAATGATTCTAAATCTAAAAAATATAAATTTGTATAGGTATAATTTACTGAAAAATCATTGCTGTTATACATATTAATAAATAATTAAAAAATAGTAATACAATTATAAATTTATAATTTGTATTTGACATTTAATTTTGAGACAATTCGTAGTTTACCCTACGAACATAACTTATTCTTTGCAGGCGAGTTGTAACCAATCAAAATCGTGTAAAGTAAAAGTCCCATGGGAGTTTGTTTTACATGTTTCTGATTGGACAGAATTGTATTTTACAATCCCGATGAATGTTTATGATCACTTACACTCCTCAAAAGTATCATGTAAAACGCTATTTTACAAAGTGGTAGGAGAAAATAACTATTTACTCTACAACTGAAATTTTGTAACACTGTCGAAATACTAGACGTACTGTCAAACAAATTTAAGAAAGTATAAATTTGGGAGCGATAATCTTTAAGACTATAACAAATACAGTAGATTCACATCTAGCGACTTAGTAACAGTTTCTAATCGTTATACAAAAATTATCCCCAATCTGACCGAACCAATGAACCATATTTTTCAACAGTCAAGCTGGAAAAAATGCTCAACTACAAAGACCTCTACTGCAGTGCAACAAAAGTATCTTTACGCGAGTTTTCGATAAACAAGAAAAGGTGAAAAAATATTATAACAAAAACCAATACTTTAGTTTTTGTCTCAAATTTTTAATCAGAATACAGTGTATTTGACTATTCCAATATAATTTTATAAAAATGTTAATATTTTTAGATAGCTGTCAGTAATTACGAAACATTTTTTATAGCTACTTAGAACATTTGCCAAAAGAGAAGAAAATTCAAATTAATTCATTAACCGATCAACAGTACCTAATGGTTTAAGTAATTTCTAATTTAATAGCGATGGATAGAAAGCAAGTTTAAAGCACCAAGTCTATCCAGGTATATAAAGTATATTTTTTTAAATATTAATCAAATGCAGAAATTAGTAACAATTATTTGCTTTTTGTATAAGTACGTTACTGGATTTCACTTATCACCGTTTACATCAAATTTGATCACGATCTGCCAGTGCCTTCTTTTATCGTTGGTGCTCATTGTAGATTGCGTACATAGCCATCGCGACCTGTCACGACTAATCTCGATCTCGGGAAATAAATCAGAGACAAATAAACAATGGAGAAGGAAGAAGAAGAAGAAACAGGCGACAATGTGATCGCCGCACGTGTGACTATACAATCACATATTATTGACATGTGACTGTCACATTTGTCAGCTATTAACCCATTTTCTTAACGTGAGTGATATATAGTTACAATATCTATATCTCTCTTCTTTTATTGAGAGCTTAGAGTTACATTCTTTGTATAATGGAATGTAAACCATTTTAGTTAGAAATGCAGGTATTTAAAGAAATAAAAGCAGTACATTTTTTTCCGTTATATTTCGGTAGATTTACTTAATAATACTGGAAACAAAAAAATGGTTGTTATAAAAACTTTATTTCGTAATTCAAAAAATTTACAGCATGTTCACAAATCTTAGATTTATCTATATTTACTTAGATAATTCTGTGTTCATTGAGGCGAACTTCAAGCGGTCTTCCTGATTCCCAAATGTAGACTTTGCCACAATCACGTGGTATACTATATAGGTACACAATTTTTTGATTTTTGATCTAAATTAATTGGTTTTGTTTTGGATAAAAGTGATCTAATTGTATTATTCGTTTGAAAAATTGTTCTAATATTAAAAGCATTACGGGAAGTTATTGGTTTCTCCTCGACTTTCAAAAATCGAGTTCTCACCAGATCTATGTTTTGATAATTTCTGCGATGAATAATATATGTATTGTTACGACTCGAGCCGGACCTGTCGCCCAGGAAGTAAACGAGACAGACAGACAGTTCTTGGAACCCCATAATGTTTGACGTTCTAGAAACGTAACGTAGCGACTTTCTAGAAGAATTGTTACTGTGTGATCTTTGTAGATGTTTCGAGAAGAACTAATCTGATATATAAAGGACCGTGTTAAACGAAGAGTAGTAGTAGTAGTAGCTGTTATAGCGATAGTCGGCGATAAATAATAGTTGTATTAGTTGGCGATAAATAGAATTAATTGTATTTGTAGTAGCTGGCGATAAAGTGCGAATTGTTTTACGAGATATTTTAACGACGCTATTTAGCAATTGTATTAAAGTTGTGTAAATTAGTTAAAGAAAATTGTTATTTAGTTGTGTTTACTAATAAATGGTTGAGTTTGTCTGCTGTTATCACTTATCCCGAACCTACGAAGAAAAATTATAACAGTATGTATGTAACCCACTTTTGGACGGCTTGACCGATCGAAAAGAAACTTTTGGCATTCAAAATAGTTCCACTCAACTAGTCCTTTTGAGAATTTAAACTTATTTGTTTAAGTAATTTTACAGAAACTTCAAAGAAACAAACGATATAAAAATCAAAAATAACGTTTCGTTGGTTAAAACGATCAATTCCATAACATAATAAGCTCTTAACTTTAAAAAATTACGTCGAAAGCCGTTTTAGAAATTAAAATCGGTTAACTGGGTCGTGAGCTATCGTTGTCAAAAAATTAAAAAAAAAAACGTGATGGAACCTATCCTCTCTGGATCTGGAAATTTCGGGAGGGGCGAGCTAGTGCTCAGCCATCACTAAGGCCACATATGACCCATTGTGCATCCTCCCGTGTGTAGGGATATCCTCACCTCAGGCTGTCACCAGGCCTAGTGATTTAAAATAGGTGATGAGGCTCCCGAGGGGGATCTCCCTGACATCGGCTGGTGTAAGCCAGTACTCGCCCAACACGGATCTTCAGAAAAAGCAGAGCAGTCATACATTATGTGTTCTATTGTTTCCTCTTCTTGTTCGCAGCCTCTGCATAGCGGCGATTCTGTTAATTTCATCCTAAAGAGATGTTGTCGCAATTGGCAGTGACCTGTCAAGATTCCCACAGCTGTTCGGAGATTTTGTCTGGTCAATGCCTTAAATTTTTATGCTGTTTCCTCTCCAGTATGAGGTAATAACTCTCTGGCCAGTCTACAGTTCGTAGTCTCATCTCAGCACTGTATAAAGTTTTGGTGAGAGTGCTGTTTGATAAGGTCCACGACTGCGGACACTGTTAGCTTGGTAGATGGGCGAGGGCTTACATATCTGTAGCCCGCAGCCCTCCTTGCTAAATTGTTCGCAATGCGGTTGCCTTTAGAGTTCCCATGTCCTTTGATCCAGCTGAGTGTAACCACGTTATTCTGGCTGGCCTCAGTTAGAGATTGGTGACATTCTAGTACCTACTAAACTTAAAGCCAAACGTGGTCTATTCAAGTGCTTGTCGGCAGTCTGTGTATATATTTATATTCCTATCCTTCGAGGAATTGTGACAACCGTTTGCTTCTGGACAGATTTCTGTTCCTATCTACTGAAAACAACAGAATTATGCATTCCTAAATATACATTTACAAACTTATTCATAACCTTATGGACATTTTATATTTTACGTATTAATAGGAGAACAGAGAATTGCTTCCATTTACACAGTGTTAAAAAAATTGTTGGAATAAAATCTCCAATCTACACTGCCTGTGGTAAATCTTTTTTGTTCCGAGGTGGACGTTTATAATGTAACCCTGCAGAAACTATAAAATCTATTCTTTCTAGAAATCAAGGTTCCTACAAACTGATACTGAAATCAATATTTTTTTTATATTGTTTATAACACAGCTGCTTCCTGTAATAGTTCTGTTAATTGGGAATTTATATTCCTGCTAGACAATAAATGTACCTACTCTTTTTTTAATCTGTAAATGCACAAAATTTAAATTGTGTGTCTATATTAATTTTTTTTATGTTTTAAACAACTTTCAAAGGTTTAATGGTAAAAGATATATAGCAGTGAACTAAAAGTGAAAATAATGCATTTGTAACTATCTCTATGAAAGCCCTCATTAAAAATAAAACTAAATTTGGCAAATAGGTGTTAAGAATAAACAAAAGATTTCCGTCATTAGTTTTTGTCTTTAGGCGATCATTTCGTTTCGACTTAAAAGTTTTTTAATAAGATGTCTAGTCGTTCATAAACGTGCACTAGGTATATAATTATTATGAAGTGTCTATAAAAAAATTCTGATCCAAAGAGTATTAGGTGTAAAAAAATTACAGAATTTGCAATTCTAGAAAGGACAGTTTCCTACAATAATATTGTTACTAACGTAGTAAATTCAATTCAATTGTCTAAGAACAATAATTATTATAACCCTTTGTTAAAGTTACGGTGTATGTTTAGTGGAACAAATAAAGGGGTAACATACAGAAGATACCTAATTAAAAAAAACTAGTGTGGCAGTCAGTGGGACTGCCGGCAGAAGTTATACTTCTATATGATATTCGTGGTAAGCGACTCCAAAAACCTCCTAGTACCGTGTGCACACTCTTTTTGTATCGAATTTGCATAAAATTCCTGGAGACGAGGTCCATCTTAAGCACCAGGTGTTTCGAACACCATCGCTATTATTTTAATCGTATTTAGCGACTCAAAAACCACTGAGTACCAAGTGTGCACTGATTTCGTACAGAATTTACATAAAACCCCAGGAGAAGAGGTAAATACCCTACACACCAAGTGCCGCGAGACTTTTGGAATCGTGATATTAGTGTTTAGCGACTCCAAAAACCCCGAATACATAAATTGAACCCATTTTCAGCAATACTTACCGAGTTGTAAGTTTTCTCTCTATTGTCTGAATGTACTTTTCAAACGCAGAAATGCAATTTCCATTTTTACATTATAAAATATAGCGACAAATTTCCTGATACTTTAACGAATCATCTTACGTTACAAAATTCGGAGGTTTTGGTGCTTTATTTCCTCCACTATTGGTAAAAACTCTGTTTATGTATCCAACAACCTTAAAAGCATGGAGCAAAATATACTGCAACCATGTGACGGTATTTTAGACTACAATACAATACTCATTACTGAATATTATGATTAATATAAAATGCTAAACTTTATATGTATACTTACGTGACAGAATTATAAAATAATCTGTCAAATAATCATGTGGTCCGTCACTATGATATTCATACATTAGTTCAAACTGTTTTTTGTATATCTATCCCTTTTCAATGTACTGAATGTTTAAACTGTATTTAAAGGACTTATAGTTATGACTAATAACATGTGGTATAAATTTTATCATTGTTTTTATCGACCAATATACCTTATAAGTGTTTCTGTCTCTCTCTTACTCACACCATTACATATGTAATGATTTTTTCCATTTAACTCTACACAATCTTTTTCTCCAGGGTGTACGAATAGAAGTATAACTTCAAAAAATGAAGCAGCCTACTTTACTCCCTAGGGTTAAACACTTTATAAATTTATATTTTTTCTTAGATTTTCTTGAAAATGGGAATAAATAGTTCATATGCATTTTTTTAATGAATTAATCAATCAATATACCAAATATATATTAAAAAAATGGCATTTACTTACTTTTTTCATGAATACTATAACTGATTTTGTAGTTAGGACCGGTCTCACTCAAAGCATATGACATATAAGTATAAGTAACTAAATATAAAATGACGTTTTTATGCTATTTACTTATAAAAAAATATGTTTTAAATCCTAATATTTTCTTGTTTTTGAATACACTTTATGGACCATCCACAATGCCATATTTATAAAAAACAGGCTGGAAACTTAATGCGTGGTACACTAAATATTGTACCGTTATAAAGTCGTTGGACGCCAATTTATAAAGTTGAGCGTTCCTAACAACTTTCTAAAAACATATATTTATTAAAATCTAATAAATATACAATTTCAAAACTCGTCTAAAACGATGTAGCCCACTTTAGCTCAAGAAAAAGGTCCTGTTTTTTTTTTAAATTTAAGTGTTATTGTTATTAGTTCCTCCTAAAGCACAAACTACACAAATTAAAAGTTAAACATCAGTTTGAAGGCTTTAATTAAAGATATAATTTTAAACGTTTGTTTTAAAATTAAAAATACGGTCTTATTTTAAAGGAATTAATTCTGAATCCTCAGTCAGGTTTCCCTGTTGTATTTAATCTACTCTGGAGGATCTTCCTTGGATCTGGGTGGGTCTTTAATTACTATCATAAAAAATGATATTTTCTCAAAAAACTTAAAATTCTATTAATTTCTTCTTCTGGATATTACTATGGCCTTAATATATTTGGATGTTTTCCTAAAACAAACGATCGAATTAAACACAATCTCATTGCAAAAATTAGTTCCTGTTGGATTTTTTAGCTACATCCGGATCTCAAATTATAAAAATGACTTACTTTATAATTTTATAAATATTACAGTACGTGAAGTAAATCGCGTTGGATTAAATATCGAAAAGGAACGAGATGCCGAAAACTTTTAAAACAGCTAATTTCCGGTTCACCACGATTTGCGCGTAAATCGCTCCATACGGAGAAAATTATCACCACCGTATACAGACAAGAATAGTAGGATCACTTTAGCTAAAACTGGTTTCATTCCCTTGAAGCTCTCGGTCCGTATTTCGGACTGCATCTTCCTCGCTCACCAGCAGCGCCGCCAACCTAAAATTTCTGAAGTCTGTAGATTGATACAAAAAAAATAAGAAGTAATCGATAGATTTAAAAAAAAATGGCAGCAAATTTAAAAAATTGTATTTTTGATAAAAATAAGAAGTTTAACTTAAATTACAAAAAAATACAATAATAATGAAATAAAATTATAACGGTATATCGGTAGTAAATTACTTCCTAAATCGGTAGAGTTGGCATCGCTGCTCACCAGTTCTTACACAAGCTACACAACTGTATGAAAAACGTCGGCAAACCAGAGCGAAATGTGCTACAAAGAACTTTTAAGACAGAGGGCAAAGTGATCCTACTATTCTTGTCTACATATATACGGTGTTATGACGACATTTATAAAAAATTCTAGATTCAAGACGTTCATGGCCAAAGAAATTAAATAAAATAATTAAATAGAAAGATTCGTAACTTTACTCTGACAAATGAATTGTTTACTCAAAATGATTAATAAACCGTTGCAAAATTTATTGAGATATAGGTTTGTACTAAACATTTACTGGTCATAGATAAACAATTTGGCGGCTGAAGTTATTAGTAAATTACATAACGAGTGCAAAAAGTGACTTTCCGCACAAGTTATGTACACTATTTTTCCTACGACCCCGAGATAACTCCATCAAATATTGTGTTATGTGATTTGTGACAGGTTCTACTATTCTAGTTCTATGTTTTTAGTTTATTTTTTTGAAAATATTATATTGTAAGAATTTTTAAAAGATAGATACTTCAAATATTGAACGGAGCAATAGTATTATGTTGGAAACCTGTTATTACAAATTAACAGATATTTATTCCGTGTAATTATCTAATGTGCCCTCGGGAAAATCAAAAGTAGCACTTTTTATGGAGGTCTAGAGTGTGATAAGTGTTACTTTCCAATGTGTTTGTAGAAAAAAATATTACACTGACAAAAGCGTTTAATTTTATAAAAAAATAATAAATTAGGTATGACAATAAAGAATTATTTATTTGGACTCACACAATTTAAAAAGCATATTAAAATTAGTTACTTACAATTTGAAGGTTGTGATGGTTCCCTGACACTTTTTATTTTCACTTAGTTTATATCCCGGGATGTTTTAGACTTTGTAAAGCGTCGACTTTACAAAATCACAAAATACTTTTAAGTCTCAAATACTGTATATTTATGTATGTAAAATAATAAACTAAAAAAATGGGACCGAAAGTCGATAATCCTATATATACGTCATTTACTAGAATTATAAATTGAGTGTATACCTATAAGGAATAATCACTAGAAGTTGACCATGGTAATGGTTATTTATCGGAAATAAAATTATGTGAATATTAATAACAAAGTATACTAAAGAAGATATAAAATTGAACCATTACATTTTATGAATACTACAGTTGAAAGAATCATAAAGTGAACCTACGCAGCGAACTTATGCAAAAATTTAATTCAATTGTAGCGTACCCAGAAACAACAGAATAGATCTATTATCGTAGTGACCTCTCAATTCCGTACGATTACCAAAGGAAAAATCCGTTGTGGCCATTATCTATCATACGTGTGTTGTACGCGTGAACAAATCACGATTGCTTTGTGTTTTTGCCTCGCCTGTCTTTTGTCCAACAACGCCTGAAACACATCAACAATGTTTGTTGTAGGTGGCTTTGCCTGCGGCTACCTCGATCCTCAACAACGTATAACTTATTTCCAATTGTTCATCAAAGTTACTATGATTAAAACATTTTTTTCACTTCGGGGAAATAATATCGAGGCCTCCGCGAAGAGAATGGCTCGGGTAAGTCTTCGGGGACGTCCCTCCATTGGAATTCTACAATTTTAGAGAAATGTTCAAGTTGACTTTTTCTATAAATGTTGAAGGTCATTCCGTAAAATTTTGTACAGTAGGTAAATTGTACTAAGCTGTAACTACTTTTTTTAACAACATATTTTGAAAATTTACTTATTGTGTAATTCAAATTTTAGTATTTTGTATAGGTTATATTATATCCTCACTATGCTTTTGAGCTTGTTGGCTACATAAAAAGAGGGGTTAACATTTTGTGAAATTATAATGTATTTTATTAATATCCTATATCTTTAAACGAGCAATTCTATATAATATAATTGGAATCTCGGAATCGGCTCCAACGATTTTCATGAAATTTAGTACATCGGGGGTTTCGGGGGCGATAAATCGATCTAGCTAGGAATTATTTTTAGAAAATGTCATTTTATTGGTGTTTTATCGAAAAAATGAAAAATATGACTCTTCCTGACATCTACTGGCGAATAATAATACTTTTTTTTTTATTGTGAGCAACTAATTGCTTTAACGACACAACAACAGCTAAAGCCATTCCAGCCGATGGCGTTGTTAAGTAACACGAAGTCAATGAGTGTTTGCTTTGAGGTTAGACTAAGAAAATCAATTGTTTATTTATATTAGTTGTTTCTTAAACGATCTTGGACAAAAACGCTTATAAACAATCTAACTTTACGAAGCCGCAACTCATGAAAATAATCAGGTTTCTGCTCGTCCTACACGTGCTGTTAAAGTAAGATGCTTGCAAAATTTGACTGACATTACACGAGCAAAGCTCGGTCATCCAGGTACTTCTTTAATTATTTCCACAATATTATTATAAATATTCTTTCATTCATCGGATCAAATATGCGTATAGGTTACTTCTTCGGGAATTATCGAGTATGACTTTTTATGACTTGGCATGAATACCTAGTGCAAGTAGTTAACAAATACGCTACTTACGTGACTTATTCTTAAAATTTCGCTATTTAATACTAGTTATATCACTCTCTTTTTTCGATATTTCTCTATTAAAGAGGCTCCCTTAGCTTGTTGTTTTATTCATGGTGCATTCTTTAAAAAAGTTTGTGTCTGACCGGAAGAATTTTTAGATTTTTGTTTTTAAAACCATCAGACTTTCGTTTCATAAAAGTACGTTAATTAAGATATTTACTAATATGGATATTATTTTTAATAGATAAATTGGTTCTCAACATCGAATACATGGACAAAGCAGTACTGATTTCAAAAATAAATTTTAGTTTTCGAATCCATGTATACCTATTTATATCTCTTGTTGGACTTCACCAGGGGGTATGCACTTATACTTGTAGAAATTGAGGACTGTTTTTAGCGCCATCTAGATTTTCCGTAGGTTCTACTAATGGTCAGTCCGCATCGTTCGCGATTGTTAGTTCACGTTATGTTGTTGTATTCTGCCATTTTTGACACTGATCAAAAATTTTTGACACCGTTTTTATTGTTGTAATTTGTGGTATTATATTAATAATATTGTTAATAAAAATGGTATTCCGACAATGCTCTGTTCCTAGTTGTTATAATAGAGATGCTACAAGGTGAGTTAAGTTTAAAATAAATATTAATAATTTTAAAAATTAGATATGTACTAATTGTATACATATATTTTACAGACATTACATTCCTGCAGAGGAACGGATACAAAATATTTGGCTGAAAAGAATTAATAATGCTAATTTATTTGGAAAACCAAAAAAGATTTTAACTGATAAAGTAGTTTGTGGTATCCACTTCTTAGACATATGTAAAGAAGGAAGAAAATTAAAAAAAAATTCTCTTCCGGTTTTACATTTACCTGGTAAGCATTTTATTTTAATGTTAATAGTTTTATAATAAAATGTCTGTTATTTTGTAGATTTTAATCCGGAGGGTAATTTAGAAGAGAGTTCTTTTGCCTTTCCACCCCGAAATGTGGTGGGAACTCCTCCAAAAGTCAGAAGTAAGATAATTGAAAAAACTTATATATATATATATATATATATATATATATATATATATATATATATATATATATATATATATATATACTAGCTGACCCGGCCACGCGTTGCTGTGGCTAAGGTTTTTGTTATACTTATTACATTGTAGTAATCTATTTAAGAGGAACAGTAGTAGAACATCAGTCATGGGGCCACCAGGCTTGTTTACATAGATGCCATTTGTAAAAAATATGGCGACCTCCATGACAGATTTTCTACTACTACAACCCCTTAATACAATGAAATTATTATTTACGAATGAAGACGGAAACGTTAAAGCTGGTATAAAAATTCACTGGATTGATATTAAGCAAAAATCAATACAAAAGCAGGTTAAACATACTCCCGCGTCACCCCTTACCTGAGCCCAGTGGGGTGCTAATAAAAGAGCAATAAAAGAGACCTTTTCGCCTACCCTCACCGCATGTGGTTGTATGAATTCACGATTTTACAATCTATTGTTTATATTTAACAAATATGTGTTTAATTTTTTATAAATAAAAATAAATAAATATCAGAAACGTAAAGATATTTTTTTTCTGATTTCAACCATATATAATACTTACGCAAAATTTTGTAGTTTACAGATATGACACCAAAATATTCTAAATTACACTGAGAAACAAACAACACCCAATATAACATAAAATACCTTTAGCGCCTGTATCTAACAGGACTTGTCAATTAATATTAATACTATTAATAGTCATAAATATACCTATCACCAACATGCAAAAAGAAATCAAAATAGAAAAGAACCTTAAATACCCCAAAAATGCATATCTAAATATTAATAGTAATAAATATACCCCTCACCAACATGCAAAAAATACCTCTGGCAAATGTATGTAATAGTATGGGAGTATGTTTAACCCAAAAGAATTTTAAAATTTATTATTATTTTTATTGAAGTTTATAACAAATGAGTACCTATATTACTGTCACGCCTGAAAAGATTTGAGAGAATGTGCCTTAGTGTTATAGGATAAGAAGTAGCTTACTAAAGGCACTCCCGGCCAGGTATCCTGCTGAAGGCAGAAAACTAACCAAGGGTAAGATGAGATAAACAACAGGAAACAAACAACAAATATATTAACGAATAAATAAGCAATAAGAATGAGTGATAAACATTAAGAATAGGGAGTCTTACCAAATAAACTACATGGTGGCATGTCACACTTACTCACGAAAATACGTCAAGAGTCACAATTGCCCAGACCCCAGGGTCTGTTTTAGGGACACCCCAAAGCGTGTCTGACCTCAAAAACCTGCTTTTAAAGTCAATTCATATTCTACGTGAGAATCAAAATTAAACTATTTAAACACGTGCCAAGATCTAAAGTAATGACTTTGACCTGGTAAAATGTAATACATAACAATACAATAAAATATAAATTAATAAATTAATATGTAGGGCAAAACTACCCTATCACTTATGTGGCATTACAAAGTAAATAACATGTAACACTTTAACTTATGCATGAATGAGGTAGGTAGGGCAGATAGTCTTAAATCTTTAACAATAATACTTATTATTTTAAATTATAGGTAATTACTTTTATTTTCAATTTAATTTAGCACTAATCGGAACACAATATTTTTGGTTAAACTGTCTTTAGCTAACACAAACAGATTCGACGGTTTCCCTACACGTGAACATGCAATATATAGTTGCCCAGTTTATTAAACTATATAGTTTTAAAGCACATGCCACAACTTTTTATGTTAAAACTTTTCAATAATTAAAACTGAATTTAAGTGTCATCTCAACATTGAACAGCATCCTTGATATTGCAAAAATATTAAGTCATGCAACGCTGTGCTTGATAATAGAGAGGATTGTTTCCTTGTTAACTAAATCAAGGGTAGTTGTATCTAAAAACTTTCTAAAATAGTTTATTTTATTAACAGTTAAATTAAAATAATAATTTCTGTTTTCAAATGTAAAAACAAAAAAAAAAATTCCCTCTGGCGTAATCGATCCCATTACCATAACCCAACCGAAATGTCATAATCGCCGCTGATCCAAATTAGCTACCAAGACTTTACATGAAAACTTTCAAAATGATAATGTCATATTTAATATAATAACAATTCAATAAACAAATAATATAAGATAATATTGCGACTATAAATGAAAGCTATCCTATTTTTCAAGTTAAATCAAATTGCACACGGTGTGCAAATTTGATTAAAATCGGTTAAGTAGTTTGGGAGTCCATTGCGGACAAACAACGTGACACGTAATTTATATATATTAAGATATTTCATAATATTTTTTTAGAATTATTTAGTAGATTTCGCAAACCTTCAAACACAGAAGATGCTCCGCCTATGAAAAAGCCTTGTGATGAAGAAAATGCAGGACCTTCTTGTTCAGCTCAACAAGAAGCCGTTGAATTTATGGAAGCAACGCCTTCTCATGTTTTTGAAGAAGAGGCAGGTCCTTCTCATAGAGATAATGACAAAATTAATACTATAAATAAGGCTGATCTTATAATAGAAGCAAGGGAAACACAAGGTAAGGCGTTTCCACATATAATTTTTTTTAACTTTTAAGTAAAAAACATGTTTCGTTACGTTAAAATTTATTCGTTTTTTCCAAAAATTAATTCAGCACGATTGAACATTTTTTCTGCGATTATATATTAAAGTACCTGATAAATATCTGATTCCAGTCCATTATCTTTTAAAAATGTATATACAAATATCTTCTCATAATTATATTAGTATTGAAAATTATTTGTACTAAAATTTTATTTTTATCAGATTTTCATAGCTTTAAGCCTCAATTGGAAATCCTTACAAAATGGTCCAAAGTTAAAGTGTATGTACATTTTAAAGATACTGTAGATAGTCTTATTTATACATCTTTAGATTTTATTTTAAAGCTTAATATTAATATTATTTAGCAAATGATGGTAAATAGGATTTTTGTTAGTATTATGGTATTTAAAAAAGGGGCGATCGGTAAAAGTAGTTATAAATATTAGCTTATATTATCAAAAAATTGATCTATAATTCATTATTTTTGTACATTTCCTTAAAATATTAAATTTAATGAAATAATTTTGATTCATTATTTTATATACATGTTAAATATTGATTTGATTTAAATTTTAAACTATACTTTTTGTTATTTTCAGATACTCACAGAAAATTAAATCGAAGAATAAGAATTAAGGATGCCGCTGTTAAGAAACAAATTAAATACCTTAGCCAATTGGCTAAAAGAAGAAAATTTTTTTTAAGTAACAGTAAACAAAAAATTAAATATTTACAATCAAGCGATTACGTAAAGAACGTATTTAAAAATTTGAATAATGTTACTAGAAATTTTATAAATTGTCAAATAAGAAATCAATCAAGACATTGCAAGGGCAAAAGGTTTACCTTGGATGAAAAAATTTTTGCCCTTGCATTGTCCAAAAAAACTGGAAAAGGTTATAAATATTTATCCAAATTTTTTAGTTTGCCCTCTAAAAAAACTCTAGGAAATGTTTAAAAAAAATTCCATTAACATGCGGTTTTAATAAAAATATATTTACACATTTGAAAAAAAGAGTGGAAAAACTAAAAAATTTGGATAAATATTGTGTACTAATGTTTGATGAAATGTCACTCAATACCGGGCTGCATTATAATATGAGTAAGGATTGTGTGGAAGGTTTCGTGGACTTTGGTGGTTCTAACCGACGTATTGCTTTTGCAGATCATGCTCTGGTTTTTTTAATTAAAGGTATCAGAAAGAAATGGAAACAGATGATTTACTTTTCATTTTGCGAAAGCTCAACACCAACGGCGCAATTGGCGCAAATTATAAAAGAAGCAATACGTCGTGTTAGAGCCACAGGTCTTCATGTAGTTGCTACTATATGTGACCAAGGTAGCACAAATCAGGCGGCAATAAATTCTTTACTTAAAGAAACGAATGAGATGTGCTTAAAAAAAAATTGAAAACCGATACCATGGCTTCATTTAAGACGATATAGAAGTTTTTCACGTAGATGATCCGTCACATCTTTTGAAAAATATTAGAAACAATATGTTGACAAAAGATTTATGTTTTGAAACTAACAAAGAAATGAAAAAGGCTTCTTGGTCACATATAGTAGATCTATATAGAATAGACAAATTACAGGGAGCTTACTCTCAATTCGTGAAACTCACAGATGAGCATGTTATGCCGGATAAAATAAAAAAAATGAAGGTGAAGAATTGTACACAGGTATTTAGCCACACAGTAGCAACTGCGATGTATGTTCGCGCTGAGGTTGCTACTGAGTTGCAACCTTCATTTTCATTTTTTTTAGATCCTAAAGCTGCTCATACTGCTGAGCTTCTTCTATTCTTTGATAAATTATTTGACAGTTTCAACGGTAGCTCTTTATCACATCCTGATGGCAAGCGATTACGGAGTGTGGTGAGTGATAGATTCCCTCATGTCGCCCTATGGAACTCCTCAATTCCCATTCTTCACTCCATGTACTTTACCTCTCCCACTAATCCAAAACACACAGTCCCATCCCTAAAAAATTGGGTTTTCACACTGCGTAGCTTCTTACACATTTGGAAGATGCTACAGGGAAAGGGTTTTAAGTACCTCTCAATGAGGGTTTTTAACCAAGACCCTGTAGAAAATTTTTTCTCATGCATCAGAAGCTACGGAGTGAGAAACGTAAATCCTAATTGTTCTTCATTCCTATCTACCACAAAATCCCTCATAGTTAATAATTTGACCTCAATACACTCTGTAGGCGCCAACTGTGAGGAGGACGAATCCGAAGGGCTCCTTGACAATCTTAAATACTTTATCATAGAAGACATAGAAGAAGAAGTCGCTCCTACTATAGTGCAGCCAGTATTACCCTGTTCTGACAATTATAATGAAACTAGATGGGACTTAGCTACCCCTTATGTGGCTGGAGTAGTAATGAAAAAACTTTTTAAACAATATTCTTGCAATAACTGCAAAAATAAGATGGGTGCATCAACCAAACTGGCAGAAAATTAGTAGAAGAGAAGCAAGGCCAGGAAGGTTAATGCATCCATCTAATCATTTTTTGCAGTTATTCAAAATATTGGTTAAAAATATTTTCGAATTGCTACCCACCCATATATTGGAATATAATGTTAAAAAAAACCATTATATTAAAAATAGGTAACTCCCATCTAGAGTCATTATTTTGTCAAGAACATATCGAGTATGTTTCATCAATCATTAGCTTAACATTTAATGTAATAATTTTTTATTATCTTAAAAATATAAACAAAACACTACATGGAAAAGACTTAAGACATAAAGAAACAGATTTTTTATTTAAATTAGCGTTTAATAAATATAAAAAAAAAAACAAAAAAAAGTTAAAGGCCATTTCATGTAGAGTTTTGTTTATTATATACTTTTCCCCAAGCTTTGGTTTTAATTTTATTTAATTTTTGTTTAAATGTTAATTTCTTTGTAATAAACTTTTGATTTCTTACTTACAAAAATTCGTATTTCATTTATTTCTGACTTGTTACAACTTTTTTTAAATTTGATTAAGGGTTGAGTTCCATTAAATTTTAAATTGGTGTAGATTTAAAATTACAATAACATTCAACTCTAAATTAAATTTAAACAAAGTTGTTACAGTCTACTATTCGTATTCCAATAATTTTTTAAATAAACCGAATTTAAATTTACCGCCAAAAGAAAGCTAAAATCGGAAATAGGAAACTGTAATCATGATTAGGAATCTGTAATAATGATTACGGGAAATATAGATGGCAGCACATCTGCAGAGGCAATTATTATCCATGAGTTTCCCGTCTTTTTTTTTATTTTTTGGTCTATGGACTTCACTGGTAATCTATCTAAAGAGGTTTTTCTGGTGGTGCAGTAGAATATTCTAAATCACTATCTGATTTAGAATTAATGATAAAAAGAACTAACCATGCTTTGAGTACAAAGTTAAAAGTCAACAGTTAACGAGAAACGTCAAACTAATGAAATAAGGAAACCACATATAATTTTTTTCTCCAACCATCAAAAAATGTTGACATTTTTGAACTATTTTCAGGTTCAAAAGCCATCAATTCCCTTACCGTACAAAAATTTGCTCGTTGCTTAGCAACACTTTTAATCCTAGAATTAAAAACGCTACTTTTAATCCTAGGACTAAAAGTAATTGCATTTGAGCTCTCTAATTGAAATTTGAAGAAAAAAACATTGTCTCTTACAAACTTAGTGAAACAAACTAATTGGGCAACTATATTACACCATAAGAACACTCTCCGCATAGTTTTGCACATTTTTTTCTTTACACCAATCCATGAATCGCTGATATGCAAGTTCATAAACTTGGCGAGATTTGGGTGGCAAAAGATTTAGATATACTGCTTCGGCACTTTCCAATATATCCGCAGGTATATTTTCATTGTGTTCGGGATTCATTTTAAAAGCAGCGTAAAAACTACTACAAAAATTATATGATTAGTACGTCTACTGACGTCTACTTGACAATCAATATTTACCAACAATACCAGATATCCATGACTACCGACTTGCTATCGCTGTTATAATTAATAGGTGTTCAAATTTATTACCAAATTATTAACGATTTTTGAATAAAACTAAATTTATTTTAATTTTGACTTGGTTGGAGAAAAAATAGTATATATCATACGGACTAAAAGTGCCTATTTTTACTCGCAATATTTGCATTCGCTCGGCTGCGCTGCGCTCCGCCTTGCAACTGCAAATATTGCTCGTAAAAAAAATATGCACTTTTAATCCTTATAATATAATATACTATTTTTTAAATATAACTTTTATCACTAGTGATGAAAGTTAACGTTATAAAAATGTCTCTCACTTGTGACGGAAATCGCGTTTTCGCTGAAAGTATTGTATAAAGGTTTCTAGAAAAAAAATACTAATTGTTTATAGCTAATAATGAACATTTTTTTGCAATAGCAAATAAGTATTTATATATATTGAAATGGATCTTCCTTCTGGAACACCCTTCTTCAATACAATTCTCGGTCGCAGATTCCAATATTTCCAAATTGATTACTAGTGACAAAAATAAAATAAAAAATTTAATATCCCAAACAAACAAAATATCCCTTATTCTACAAAAAAAATATATAACATCCTTTCTTCCTCTGTCTGGTCTTCTTTCCACTGCTCGATTTATTAGCTCCTTATTTCTGCTCCTCTATACTTGCTATCTCGTTTTTTCAGCCCGATAACTAAACTATTTCTCTCAGCTTCTCTACCTTTCAAGTTTTGGTTTCTATTTCTATCTGTTTTATTTTTATCTTTCCAATTCTTATATTTATTTAGTTATTTTTTATTTACTTTTACAATAAAAATTCTTTGTAATAATTTAACAATTTTACTCATCTGACATTTTAAATTCACTTTATGACAATCTAATCAATAACCACCAAAAACAATCAAAATACAAAAATACTTAATCTAGACAACCAATTTAAAAATAATGGATCACGTTCCAACATTCCATTGAAGGAACATGCACTATGAAGAAAAAGCCATATCAATGTATTTGTTTATGGATAGTTTCGCAATTTTATTTTCTTATGTTGTCTGAGAAATATACAATTTAAACTTTTACGGGTTTGGTTTAAAAATTAAGGATTTTATTAAATACCTTTTATTGCATATAATATAGTTGTAAATAAATTTTCACAATACTTTTTTCTTATCTTCGTCGTATTCTTTGTATATTTGTCTTTCTCTTTGTGTTTTTTCTTGTCTTTCTCTTTGTCAATCCGGCTGGTATTTTGTAATTAAATTTAAACCTGTTTTCTGATCGCCTAGAGCTCTGAAATTTTCAGGATAGCTAAGAACTGAATGACAATGCATGTTTCAAGTTTATTTAGGCATATACATAGAGTTTCAAGAAATTCTAAATTTAATATGGAAAAATAGATTTTTTTATTTTCGTCGTATTCTTTGTCTCTTTGTCTTTCTTTTTGTCTTTCTCTTTGTCATTCTGGGTAAAACTTTGTAATCGAATTTAAGCATATTTTCCGATAGAGCTCTGATATTTTTAGGTTAGCTAAGAACTCCAAGTTTCAAGTGTGTTTATGCATATACATAGAGATTTTGACACAATTTCAAAAAATTCCAAATTTTATATGGGAAAATGGAAAGTTTTTCATTATCGTCGTATTCTCAGGAATATTGTTTTTTGAGATTTAATTGTAACCAGTTTAGACGACATCGTGGTAGTGTTACTGCATATGGTATCATTATCTGTTGTAGAAGCAGAAACAAAATCATGATTTAAGAAGAAATTTGGATTAACTGGGCAAATGCCTGTGACATTCTGAAGCGTTGCTACATCTTAAAAGCAAGATGACGAAAAACCTGATACTTTAGTCCAAATAACTGAGCTTCAAGATGATTGTTTCCTACTGTATATGCAAAAACTTTTGTAAATCGTCCTATGTCTGTTTTTGAAGATATTTTTATTTATTCAATACTTTTTTACTAGGACTACAAGGGTTGATTGTGGTACCAAAAATTTTTTAGATACGAGACGATACCCACATTGACTGTCTATTACTTCTAAAATGTTTTTTTTTCATACATTTGTTTTTTCAGGATGTTTGGTTGGTTGTTCTTTTATAATTTCGAGGCATTTTATTGCAAACTGTAACAATCTGTAGTAGTAATTAAAGTTTTAATAAAAATCGCCTTTATTGTTCGATCTCGCTCAATTTTAAATAGGACCACCTGTCAAGTACCAGTAACACACCTAAAAGAAAAGAAAACAGGCGAATTTAAAATCTCCTCCATTTTGAAAGTTAGTTGAAAATATTATTTGACTAATATGAACTGTACAAAACCGGGAACTACCCGGTATTACCTATTACAGTTTCACCCCTTACCGTTTTACCTCAAGGGCCCAGTAAGAAACAAAATATTCGAATCACCTAAATAAAAAACCGCAATGTCCTCTTAAACTCTTATAAATACTTAATTTTTGCAACAAATACAAAATTGACTTACATGTTGTGAAATTGCCTTTAAAATTAGTTGAATATTACATCCATAAAAACTTTTTCTTTTAATATATTTTAAGAGCCCACACTCTTCAAACTTTTGTTGGCAAACTATTTAAGACGACGGAATTCTGTGATCAAAGTGCGGGAAATCCCATCAAAAAGCGTTAGTAGTACTGTGTCTTGATTTTGCCCTAATACACGGTTTTTGGACTTAGTTCCCCTAAATCAGAATCAGCAATTGCTTTTGAATTTAAAATTGTAAGTAAAAATAGTTACCTACTTAAAATTTCTAATGCAACACAAATTTATAATTATCAGTAAAACAATAACTTGTTTTTAAGGCGTGTTTACATGATGCCAGTGACTGGTGCCAATCTCACTGGCATGCCAGCGCTGGCATGGTAGGTACTGGCATCATGTAAACACTTTCTGTCTGCCAGCACTGTCTTGAATAGAAAGTTGGTCTATTTCTTATGCCAGTGGCCCTCGTCCGCGTGCCTTCCAACTCCGCGCCAGTGGTTGTAGACACGTGTAAACACAGCGTTCCAGTGACTGGCGTACATGTGAAGGGTAAACTTCATCAAGTAGGAACTAGGGTGCCAGTGAGACTGTCGCTAGCTACTGGATACGTGTAAACGTACCAGTCCAGTGCTGTCCTAATCAAGCACTGGCATGCCAGTAAGACTGGCGCCAGTTACTGGCATCATGTAAACAAGCCATTACTTTTGTTATTTATTTATTTTCTTTAACTGTGTAAATCTCAAAGTACAAATCTAAATAAAAGTTATGAATTCCGTCGAGTTTTAAATTTCGATTTATTTTTAGCATTTAGTTCAAAATTATTGTCAATTTCTTTATAATAATTTAGTAGTTTATGGCAAATTATAAATGACCGTTATGAATTTCGAGTCTAGTGATTTATTAAAGACAACAAATTATTAAAAAAAGTATGTCTCTTTGGTGATTACAAATTTTCAGTATTTATTTTAAATGACGTCCACAACTAAATTTCTCCATAAACTCCCAGAAAGAAACAAAATTACAAAAAGTTTTTGTAATTTTAAAACAAATGTGATAAAAATAAAATAAGTACATCAACAAAACACACAGTTATTACCGCGAGAACCCATGCATTAACTGGAGCTATTGTATTCAAGTTTAAGTTTCAGTAAAAGTAAACTTCATATCAGTTCGAACTTTATCTCTCTTAAAATTCACCCTCTCAACTTTTAGGTTTCCATAATAGAAGATCTTGAAATAGTTAATTACCAAGCAAAGACTCCTCGATATTAAAATCGTAAAATATGCATTAATTTCGGGGAGCAAAGTTTTACAGAGAGTCCATGTGATAAAATCAGGGCAAATAATAAAATTGTGCGTTGGATAGCGATATTAACGTGAGGCTGCCAGAAAGAGGGAAGTTATTTTTATGCGTTATAGTTAAGGCTAGATGATACTTGAAACTTCAAAATTTTTAAAATTCACATTTCGAAATCATAAAGTCTTAAGCATATTATTATAAAAAGTAGCGATTAAATTTTTATAAATCACTTTTTCAAAAAATACCAAACCATATATAATCAATACAGTTAGTTAGTTTCAAGAAAAAAAATTACATTATATATTATATTACTTAGTAAACTACTTAATTTATACATATCTCATGGGATTTTTAATATTCAAAAACATGATATACAAACAATAAAATCTAAAAAATCTTCACATTCGGCAGGACTTGAGCCAGCGATCTCTTTCTATAACCAGTAGTACCCCCAACCATTAGGCCACAGATACCTTAGAGATCGCAGGTTCGAGTCCTGCCGGATGTGACATTTTTTTCAATCTCTCTCTTTTTTGCTTAGTTTATAAATTTCCAAAATAGAAAATTCCAAAATAATTCTTTTACTTAAAGACTATGGCTACTGTCCCCTAAACTGAACAAAAATATAAGGCAAAGTAAAAAAATCGACTAAGACTTAGATGTGTCAAATTTCAATTTGACAACCAATCGTTCTCATGAACGTCATATATGCATAAAGATATTATAGATAGAGCAGTAACACATAGACAAAAAAATATTTTTTTTATTGGGGGACCGCTTGCCGCACAAAACTTACGGCGAGCGGTGCCCCAGATTGCCGATTTCACTTAAAGCCAAAACGTCCTACGGATGCCTAGTTCATCTACTTATCTTTATGCATATATGTGTTTAGGGAGAAAATAAGTAAGCGCCCTTTGCGACATGAAGACATGATCTAACAAAAAGGATTTACCAAGAAGGCATTTGCAGCTGACGCTTCCAGGTATAGGTAGAGATCACAGGTTTGAATCCTGCCAGATGTAACATTTTTTTGCATTTCTGTTTAATATCATTTCTTTTTTGTTTTTAAATGTTAACCAGATTTATTATTTGCTGTTTATTATCTAATTAATCCCGTTTAAGTACCTGTTTGATTAATATGTATACTAAGCAGAATTATTAAATACCTTGATAGTTCAGATGGTAAAAGGTCCTGCATTCAAGTTCTAGGTAAAGTTTTTTTTTGAGATTTAACTCGTTATGTTCAGTACCTTTAAATATTTATTATAAATCATAGATAGGAGCAGGTACCCACAAAAATGGAAATCACGCTTTGATGGGGATCTAGAGGAAAGGAAGCCATTGTATGACTGGTCGTATTTCAGGGGTCACACCACCTAAGTAACTTTCAACAGCTGTATCGCCGTGAGTGGATTGTTTCGTCCGTGAAAATTGTTACAGTAAAACAATTTTTTTTATTTCAAAGAAAAACGTGATAATGGATCTTCAAGAGCAACGCGTTGCTGTGAAATTTTGTTTCTTGCCAGCGAAAACTAGGTGTGGAGACTAATGTTATGCAAAAAACCATTGATTAACTGTGTGAGATGTCGGAGTGTCATTTAGTTTAATTCAGGTAATTTTATTAAAAGATTTGCTCATAAATAGGGTTGCAGCCAAATTCGTCCTTCGCCATCTTACAAATGTCTAAAATGAGCATTAAAGGGGACCCAGAAATTGTTATTGAATGTAATTACTGGTGATGTATCATACGATCCTGAAACAAAGCAGTAATCAAGACAGTGGAAGACAGCTGACTCTTCTCGTCCCCAATAAAGCTCATTAAATGAAATCAAAAATCAAGACAAACTGTCAACCAAAAGTTCTATCTGGAGGCTGATGAATTGGCCCGTGCAGGAGCTAATACTCCAATGATTGGCCCGGAACCATTCGGCGGAGTTGCTAATACATTCAGAAAGGCAGCCAGTAAGAAATGGAGGCTAGAGAAGGCCCAGGAGTGGTGGGCAAATTCACCGAGCAAGCGACAAGCCAAAGTCTTCATAAAGGGACACTCGACGAAGTTTACTGCAGAGCTGCTATCACAAAGGCGAAATGATGTCAGAATAATTGTCAGTCTCTTGACAGGACATTGTAAGCTCAGAAAACACATGAGTCAGCTGAACTTAGCAGATGAAGACATTTGTCGATACTGCCAAGAGGAAGAGGAAACCGCATTTCATGTCCTATGCCAATGTGAAGGACGCGGTATCTATTACTGGGAGAGGAGAAACCGGCTGCTCCAAGTTATGCTGAGTGGCCACTGTCAAGGCTGTTAAGTCTCATTAAGAGGGCAGAGCTGGACAAGGTGCTCTAATCCTATTTTACAGATAATGGGTGTTCACAATAGATCTGCAAAGGTCGCAGTGATATAGGCTAACAGCCAACCAAAAAAATATCTATCTATCTATCTGGAGGTTTTGAAGAGATTAAGGGAGAGTATCCGGAAGAAAATATCAGATTTTTGGCGTACAAGCGACTTAAAAACGCGACATCTAACTCCTCTCCGTGTAACAGTTTTTAAACAAAAACGGCATGACACCATTTGTTTATCTGCTCTGTTTACCGGATTTCTTTTTGTTCCCTGACCCAAAAGGGACATAAAAGGGAAACCTTTTGCCACCAAAATTTGATCTAAAAATATTGATAAATAGAGGTATTATAGCGACATTCCCGTTTTTTAGGTACATCCTGATTCTCTTCCAAACAGCAGGTGTTTAAAATTTAATATACTTCGTTTTAAGCATATAAGATAAAAAACTAGCAATTACATAAATAATTCAAATTGTTCAATTAATTATTTATATTATTAATTAATTTCTGTGTGCACCATTGTCCCTTAAAGTGAATATCGAAAGAGAAGGGATGAATTTTTGCGCGTAATGTTTAATTTCCTTTCAGAATACGTGAATACCTACTGTGATTCCGAAGAAAGAAACCGTTCAAGCAATAATATAAAACGAAGGGGTAAAGCTACTAAAAACAGGGAAATTTAGAAGCGAACAGCCAAAAACGCCTTTCGTTAGAAATTATGTTTAAGTTGAACGCTTACGGAATATATTTTCTTGAGCAGTCTCAATTTAATTACTTCAATCTACATGCAATGAATTTTCAACATTAACTTCCCCCTTAGCCTACACATTACTTACATATGTTCGTCCTTGGAGGATATGAATTTCGTTTGATAATTTCCAGAAGCCGATTGGTTTTAGGAAAGCACGAAATGGAACTCATTTAGTATCAGAGATAAAATCTACACTTTTTTGTATAGGCATATTTAAATAAAATATGATATACGAAATTGTAACGATTAAGAGTATATTACATTCGCGTATGTAGGTAGGTACCACTCAAAATACGTAATTTATCTAGGTACAATTACTGATATAATTTTAAAAAAAGTTATATTTTTTATTTTGACGTATTAACACAGCACTATTTTTTATTTTTATACACACATCAAAATAATCTAAGAGACCTATCTTAATAGCTTTAAATTAATGTTTGCTCCAAAAATAAATAAATTTGTGCTTCTAATCATTTTTGTTGTTTTTTAAATTATTCTACCAACATGAACAATAATACTGATAAGAATTGCTATAAAAAATTTAACAAATCTTAAATATGCATTTTTTTGTCAATGAGATAAAAAGTGATATTTCTTTAGTGGTATTTTGGTTTTCGTTGCAATTGCCAATATTGGAAAAACATCATTTAAACCGCAAAATACAGTGGCTAAGTCCAAAGAATCATTGCTGAGGTCCTGCAAACGAACAGAAGTGTCATTAATCGTTTGTGGCTAAGGTTTCAAGAAACTAGTGGTGTTGCTCAACGTCAGAATTTACAATTATAATAATAATAATAATAATAATAATAATAATAATAATGCTGTTAGCCATTAAAATATAACTGTGTAGTTAATATTTTTAGCTGCTTATATTTTCTACCTGTACCTTGTGACCAGGTTTTTGTTTTTTTTTTTCCTTAAATACTTAATTTTCTTTAATAATGTTTTTTGTAGCTCTGGTTTTTGGCTCCGGAGCTTCGAAGTGGATAACCAGCCAGATTAAATACCGTTTTATTAGGTTGCAGGCCTTACGAGATCGCAATATAACTGCATCAGAATTAAAATAAGGTTGCACATTCCGGTGTTTGTAAGTGGTCAAGCCATTTGAAATAGACTTTATCAAGTAGAGTTACATGCTAGAAGACCTGTGAGATTGCTTGTGTTATCCAGTGGAAATCGCGCTCATCAACTTCACTGGCAAAAAAACACGCAAATTGGGTTAGACGTGGGTGGGCCTCTACTTTGTTCACAGATGAGTCCCGAACGAGACGGAAAAGAATTTTGGGACTATCTGGCAATGCTGAACGATTGTCCACCGTGCAGGAGGTTCATAGACAGCAAGACTGTGTAATGGTATGTGGTGACATTACTCTTGGTGGAAAAACCAATCCCGTTTGTCTGGAATGGTTTCTAAATGCAGACTACCGCGATATTATTTTGGAACATATTGTTGTACCCTTTGCACAACAAACTGGTCCTCAATTTTAATTAATACATGACAATACGAGCCCGCAAACTGCCAGGGTAGTGCGAACATTCCTCGAAGATAATGAAATTGAGAGGTTACCAGGGCCTGCACAATCGCCGGATTTATACCCAACTAAGCATGTGTGGGGCATATTAGGCAGACGCATTTTACAACAAAATATGGGGTTCAATAAAGACAACAACTATTTAAGGACCTGGAATGGAACCGAATGTAACCAAATACTACAGCATGACATTGACCATCCAGTCATGAGTTTGCCTAACAGATATAGGACAGCAATTAACAACTGTGGAGATCATACAATATATTAACTTAACCTAATGTCTAAAGTTGGGAGTTATGGGGCAACAAATTAGTTTTTTATCATTCTTTGACTTATGGTGTTCTCTTTTAACTTTTTTACGAGTATTGCGATAGATTTAAGATTTTTTTTTTATATTCGAGACACTTCTTATAACTTTTTTTATAAATACTTATTTGAAATAATTTTTTTTTTGTAATCTCGCATTCCCCTAGATTTTTAAATGCTAAATTAGAAGATTCTTGTTGCAGAGATTTCGATTATATACAGGCTGTTGCAGTGTTAACTGGTCAAATATAATATTTGAGGTCATGTCCCAAAAATAATTACATGGAATAGAAACGATTCGTTAAATAGTTCCTCAAAATTTGGAATTGAAATTAGGTTTCTTATTTTTCCCTTAAAATTGAAAAGAGCTAAAAATATGAACTTTGTTAAATATTTTGTATAAACACATTGAAAGGCTATTTTTTAACTTATTTACTATGAAATTAGCGCCCCTACTTTGTATTTTACTACAAGTTTTTTAACTGATAAAATGATAGTGCGGTTTAGAATATTTCAATTTTTTATTTAAAAAGGGGTTGTATTATTCAAGAATTTAAGAATAAAAAATATTCCAAATATAATAGTAGATCCAGAATATATTTTTAGTAAGAAGCTAAATAGTGCATACTATGCCATATTACAGCTAAAAAGCATGATTTATGTGGAGCATCTACAATATATTATATTGTATATTCTTAAATTGATTATTTCCTTCGATTCAAAAACCAATAGCATGTCATAATTTTCTGAAATTGGACCAATCAGAAGCAAATATCAGCGACTATTGCACTAGAACAATATCAGCGACTATTTCTCAAATATAAATGTCAAATATTTGTCAGTTTAACAACGGCTCAGGAAATAATCTTCCTAAATTTAACACGATCTTGATTAATAGTCTGCTATTTTTGTTGTTGCTAAATTTCTCGAAAATTTTACGATTTGTTTCGTCATAATTTGACATTAATAATCAAAGATTATTGATGTCAAATTATGTCTGAAAAAATTGATACTAAAAAATATTCTCGAAATCTAGATACCACAAAAATAGCCGACTATAATAAAGGTCTTGTTATATCACCTTTGATTATAACATTGTTTTGTGGGAAAGTTTTTCGGGTTTTTGTAGACCAAAAAATAATAATTAGGCTCATTTTTTATTTGGAGACAATTCAGACATTTAGAGAACATTTAAAAAAAAACTGTACGGTTCATTTTTACTTTTCGTCAATTTTTTACGATTTTCAATAATTTGTTATAAATTTTTACAGTTTTTTTAATCGTTTTCATAAATTCTTAAAGATTTTTAAGAATCTTTTACAATTTACCACAACTTTTCACGTTTTTCAAAATTTCGACATTTTTCTAATTATTTTCACCATTTTTTTATTTTTATAATTTTCAACAATTTTACACATTTCTGTTCGATTTTTAACAGTTTTCATCATTTTTAACAATTTTTCAAGATGTAAACAATTTTTTACGAATTTCATCATTTTTTCATGATTTGCAATGTTTTTTCAAGATTTCAAACGTAATTTTTTACGACTTTTAACATTATATCAGGATTTGTAAATATTTTTGGAACTAAGTTCCTTACGGCAGGCTTAGGGATTTTACTGCGCAACCGAACTGAAAAAAATGCAATAGTAAAACCGTAACGAAAATACCGTAACAAAAAGTCCGTAGAATAATCTAGTAGGCAGGTTACCGCTAGCCTCCACACAACGCTAGACTCTACTCAGTGTTCAGTATACGATAGACATAAGGTTGACAGTTATGATATAATAATTATTAAGTGTCACCGAAACTTTCTTGAAAGTGTTTACAAAGAATATAATAGGTATAATGAATCAGGCAAAAGATGATTTTCTCATTACAGAATCTCCTAACGAAAAGTAAGTTTAATAATATAATATAAACATTGTAAACAATATAGAAATATCCAACGATGTCAACTTTTGTGATCTCCTATAAATTAATGAAAATCATTGGTTTTTAAATGTAAAATGTGTAAATTATGTTGTAATATTTTATTTAATTGGATTATCTACACCTGTTACTAATGTTAATCTCAAAATTTATAATAAATTATTATTATTAATATAATCAAAATTTATGCAGTAAATACATAAAAATAATTTTACTAGCATATGATAACTCTTCACGATTGGATATCGTTGGAGGATCGAGTACGCGGGATGGTAATTTTTTTTAGTTTTTTTCCAGTGTTAAACATGTTATTATTTTAACTTTAAATAAAATTAATTCAATTATCTTATTCCGATCATAATCATTATAAAAATTATATCTTTAGAGAATTTATTGAAATATAAGCTGCTCAGACGAAAAGTACAAATTATGAAAATATGTACAACCAAAAGAAATGTAATTATTAATCTATAACGTAGTATAATCCAAGGCTTGGAGGAGATAGGGATTTTGCTGCGCGACCGAACTGACAAAAATGTAATAGTAAAACCGTAACAAAAAGTCCATGGAATAAAACCGTTAAATAAGACGTGCGCAGGCGCTACAGTCGTATACACAAGCGCGTAGTGTCGGTTCTACATTAGCCGAAGGAACTTAGTTCCTACCTGGTATCCCACGACACCATTATAACTTGTTCATATTTTTTTAGTATTTTTTTCAGATTATTAACTATTCTTACAATTATTCACGTTTTTCAAGATTTTAATTCTGCCTATTTTGTAGCAGAAACGAGTAAATTTTATATGTTAAGCAAAAACACCTACCTGAAGAATTGGATAATTTTTAAAATGCCTATTTATATTTTAAAAAATGTAACTGCTATTATAGCAAATGGAATATTCCAAGTAAAATAAGTACATTAAGTTCCCAGTTGTGTTAATTGAATTTCTAACACAGCATTCGTTCTTCCTCATCCTTGAACTATAAATAGACTGAAATACTACTATTAGTAATTTCTGTACAATTGCCGATAAATTATCGCACTTAGATTAAATAAATTGGTCGGTACCGTATCATCGAATTAAATGTAACGTGTTCTATGCCACAAAACTACGTGCGAGAGGTTAATTTTCTTTACTTCCTTTCATTTTGTTTCCACTTCCTTTCACTTGCTCACGATTTTTCTAATTATGCCTAGTACTATCAATTAGCTTTTCTAAAAAACTGAATCCATTTACTTAAATCCAGTTAATGTACTACACTGATAAACTTTCCTACTTAAACGGTAGTATTTAGGTCATTTGTATTCAAATAAATCAATAGCATCTGAACTAAAACACTTGTTAATTCCACCAAAAATTATTTAAAAATATATATATGAAAATTAACAATAAACTTCAAAGAAATGTTAGTAAATAAAAAAAATTGTGAGGTGTCAAGGGACACCCGGATGGAACGAAGTTCCTTTCGATTAATTAGTGAAGAATTTAGTAATTTGTAAACACAACAGAATGTTTATACATATTTATTATTGTCTGTATAAAATCTCTACTTACCTAACGGAACTTGTGCAGAAACACTGTCAGGATACATTATTGTTTTTATTTTCTATTATTTTAATATTTACTATCTACAAAAAACGTGTATAAACTTAACAAAGTCGCGACACTACACTGTTCAAAGCAAAATATTTATCACCATTTTCACCTGAATATCTTCAACAGTTCGTTTCTTTTAACAAAAGTGTCCATTTATACAATACCAGAGCTTTAGATAACACATCTTTTTAGAATTACTTTTTATAATTTAAAACAGGAATTAACAATTCAATACAAAATTTTAAAATTAAAATATTCGACAGTAACTGACAGTTAAGGTAATTTGACGTAGGTACCTAACTAGTCAAGTTACGAACTATTTTTAAAATGTTTATGAATTTATTAATTTATAAAAACAGGATGAAATAAAATATAATACTATTATAGGTAATTATTTTTTTTCTGCAGTATTTTCTTTTTAATGTACATTTTCTTTTAATTTAAAATAGTGTCTTTTTAATTGTAATATATCTATCTATGAGAGAGAGGGAGAGAGAGTTATTTATTTTTTGGTCTGTGAGACAGAGAAACATGCGTGTGTCGTGTCGTGTCGTGACAAATTTTGGTATGAATTTTTTTTGGCTAGCTCCTAGCGTCAGTCGTAACTGTTCGTAACGCTCGAAAGGGAACTTCGTTCCAAAAATACATCAGTTGTTATTAATCTCAAATAAAAAATTGTTAATATAGTCCTCTGAAAGATGCTTAGCTAGAACTTCTTCTTTCATCTGCTTTTGCATTAATGGATATTAGCGATCATATGGGTCCATAGTCTCACATATCTGAGCCATGGTATTTTCTTTCTACCAACTTTTAGTATCCGCCTGTAAGCACTCTTTTGAATCTGGTGAAAGTACTTCTGGTCGTCTCTATTCGACATTTGATTTCCAAATCGGCCGTCCACTCTTCACACAGCCATGTGCCCAAATATTAAAATTTGCGTATTCGTTCCATTGAGCAACCATTATGACTTAAACTTGCATCTTGATCTTGATGATCCTTCGGATAGCGTCAGACTATAATAAATATTGTCTTTTTGATGTTGATATTGAGGCATTAGTTTTGGTTGCTGCTACCTATGGCATTAAGAAGCTCCAGCAAGTATTTTATGTTGTCCGCAATTAGAACTGTGTCGTCCACATATCGTATATCATTGGTCGATATTCCGTCTACTTTAATACCTATATAGAGTTTTGCCAATGCACCTTGAAAGATTATTTCAGAGTATACCTAGATTAAAGAGAGTGGGAAGATAACGCATCCTTTTTTTATTTGCTTCGTATATTCGTTATCGACCTTTACTTCTGCTGTTTGATTCCAGTAGAGACCTTTTATACAACGGATATCTTTTTTGTCTGTATCCATCTTCCTTAGAATTTAAATGAGTTTATAGTGATGTTGGACACTATCAAATGCTTTCTCGTAGTCGACGAAGCATCACATGACATCTATTTTCAGATCTGAGCAATTCTGAATTAATAGCTACTTGGCCCGATCTAAAATCAAATTGTGTAGATCCTATAACTCTTTCACATTTTTGGGAAATACTGTACTATATGATTTTAAGAAATATCTTTAATGAGTGGCTATTAAGACAGATAATTCTATTTTTTTCGCACTTTGTTGCATTGGTCTTAAGCTGTAATTACATTGCAAAAAGTAAAGAGTCAATTATTTAAAACAATTTTTGAAAAAACTGCTTTCAATAAACTTTGACAAGCAAAATCTACTTAACACAACCATGAGCAATAGGAATATTTTAAAATAAATACAACTTGTATTACTTACCCAAATTTTCCTTAACGGAAGTTAAGTTAAAATGACAAACGTCCTGTGCAGACCTTCATCGAATATCGTGAATATGCAATGTCCCTTCTAAGAAGTAACTACCTAACTTCAACACTATCAAAGAGGGATCTGCCGTGATAAACATTGTTCGCTGTATAATTGGAATACATTATGTCATGTACAGCTGAGTGACCAAGATCCGGAATACATTATAGGACTTTACATTATCCCCCAAATCTCTGTACGGATCCTCCCAAGAAAGGAGCTAGCTCTGCGGTAGACAAAGGCGTTGGCCGCAATAGGCCGTATGCACGATACAAAGACATTTTATATACAGAGGCGTTCCAAATAGTTTAGCAAAACTATATATAAATATAAATAATAAAATACACTGTCAATGGTGATATTGTAAAAAAAACGGTGCAATATAGTTACCAAAGATTAAAAGCAATTAGCTTCTTATAATACAGTTAGATACCTATATGCTAAATATATCCGCAAAAAGTTGTCATCTGATTGGTTTACCTAAGTTTTCCATGTGAGTAATACCCAAAATAAAAAAGAGATGAGGATTTCTTAACACTGTGAAGTATTACTTGACAAAACATACGTATGAAACAAACTTTTAATCACTTGCAATCAGTTGAAATCAATTGCTATCACTTGTGAAAATTTGCACTTGAAATCAGTTATGATCGAGTATTTATTTGAAATTAATTGTGATAACTTGCAATTAATTGTGATAACTTGCAATTACCTGTGATTACTTGCAATCGTTTGTGTTCACTTGCAATCGTTTGTGTTCACTTGCAATCGTTTGTGTTCAATTGTAATTGTTTGTGATCAACTTTGATCACTTGTTATCACTTTTTAGGTGGTCTAAAGTATTGTTTGTCCGAACAAACTTATCACGTGACGTTCGGGACGTCATGTTTTTAAAGTTCATACGTCTCAGCAATCCAGTTGCTACCTCGGCATAAGAGAAATTTCCAAAAATAAAACTTTTGTACCCAATACAAAATTATAACACATAATATTATAAATCAAAAGAAAAGTGTTTTTAACACAATACAAATTAAATTAAATTCTATCTGCCAGAAGACTGTGGGATATACTGTATACAAACTGAGATTGATTTTTTTGCGCTTTCGTAAATAGATCATAAATAAAAAAGTAAGACCTTCTAGATAGACTTTCTAAGTGCTGTCTCTGATTGTATGTTTCTGCGGACAGGAGACAAGAGAGAGAAAGATTCTGAACTATACAATGGGCCGTCGTCGTATCTGGAGGTCACGCCATTCTGGCCTGGCAGTGAGCCCTCATAGGAACTAATTACAATGTATGATTAATTATCGGACTTCTGCAGACTAAGGATGCTCGTTCGAAGCGTGTATGTCGGCCAAGTCAAGACCGACGTCTTAAATGCACACCCCTGCCAACCCCATATCTTAGAGTTCGCTAATGTCACAAAATGACCTTAACGGGTTGGTGTTCGGGGGTTGAAGGGTAAAATCCGCAAGATTCGAAACCCCACACAAATTTATATCCGAGGTGCTTATTTGAATGGACTTTCACTCTGCCTACTACATTGGCTTTAATGATAATTAACCTTCTTTATGTCAAGTCTTTATACTGGATCAAAAATATAATAAAATGATTTGAGATTTAAATTCCAATTTGATCTAATAAATAGGAGTTCACTAAAAAAATATTTGTGTTAATCCTGGTATTTAATATCACAGAAAGAAATAACCAATCATTGATGATAGAACAAACAATTTAATGAATTATTTAACATACCGAAGGTAATAATACAAAAAACAGTTTGTAAACGATTTTAAAACCAACATAGAGACAATGTTAGGAAAAGTCCTATAACACCTATTTATGAATTACTAGCTGACCCCGCGGACTTCGTACCGCATATAACGGATGTATTTTTTGGTTTTTTCAAATTTTTACGATTTTATTTTGGGTTCAATTTTTTTTTTTGATTTTATCGTTTTTATCATATTTTCTCGTAAATTTTCAGCTGTATACTATTTTTTGATTATATTTTGTAATTTATCGATTAAATATATTAGGTAGCAACTGCGGCACCTTACGTCATATTATTTAATTTAGCAAGAATTTGTTGAAATATATGAGATAGTATGCAAAATAAACCTTAAGTAAGAATTGCTCGTTTAAATATATGTGATATTAACTGCGCCACCCTACGGTGGCCCCATAGTACTTTATTAAGTCGTAATTGCTACTTTAAATATATAAGATATTAACTGCGCTACCTCACGGTGGCATACTCAGGCTTTGAACTTCATAACTGAACCGCTAGATGGCGTTGAAGAAGCTAGTTTTTGTGATTTTTTTAATAAAAAGTATCCCACGTTAATTCTAATACCTCCAAGAATATGTATACAAATTTTCATGATGATCGGTTAAGTAGTTTTCGCGTGAAAGCGTAACAAACAAACTTACATTCACATTTATAATATATAGGGAAGGGATAGGGATAGGGAAGGGAAGGGATGCGTCATATTATTAATTTAGCAAGAATTTGTTGAAATATATGAGATATTATGCGAAATAAACCTTAAGTAAGAATTGCTCGTTCAAATATATGTGATATTAACTGCGCCACCTTACGGTGGCGCCATAGTACTTTATTAAGTCGTAATTGCTAGTTTAAATATATAAGATATTAACTGCGCCACCTCACGGTGGAATACTCAGGCTTGGAACTTCATTACTGAACCGCTAGATGGCGTTGAAGAAGCTAGTTTTTGTGATTTTTTTAATAAAAAGTATCCTATGTTAATTCTAATACCTCCAAGAATATGTGTACAAATTTTCATGATGATCGGTTGAGTAGTTTTCGCGTGAAAGCGTAACAAACAAACTTAGGGTGCATTCGTCTTGGACGCTCACACGCTTTCAGCGCACTCAATCGTCTTTTTCAGCGTTCGACTTGGCGCTGTGAGTAACAAAAAGTCACGCTCGCGGCTAACTTCGTGAGATTAATCTCGTGCTCACAGACGCTAAATCCACAGAGGTAGGGCAGCAAAATCGTAAGCGCTTAATGGTACTGGTTTTTCTAAACGAATGATGCATGAGCATAAGCTAACCAAACTTTTTAATCAAAAAACAAATTGTTAATATTAAAAATGGCGAGATTTAAATTCTTTGTTCGTAAAAGCTGGTATAACCTGTTCAACGAAATGTTTAAGCCTTTATAAGTATTCTTTTTATTAAATAAATTTAAATATGTACAACAATATTCCCATTCCATTTCATTATCACTATCTTCTATCATATTGTATTCATCATCACTATCGTCAGAATGATTTATAATTTCCAATAAATTATGTATTATCTAAAAAACATTTCCGTTATTCGCCATGCTGATACAAACTAACGCAACGCTCACAACGTCCAAAACGAACGATATTTTCTAAACGATTCTAAGCGTTCTTAGGCCAACACGAACAACAATAATTTGTGGTTATAAGCGTGAGTGCTCAAAGCGTGTGAGCGTCCAAGACGAATGCACCCTTACATTCACATTTATAATATATAGGGATTTCAAAGATAAGCTGAGATCTCAGCTACTTTATTTGTACAACAAAGCAAAATTGGAACAGTTTAAAAATATAAAAAATACTTGCTAAAAATTTGTGTCAATTTTTTATAAAGTATAGACAAAGAATCCTTCAGAGCATGAGGCTCCATCCAAAAGAATAATACTGTGCCATCACGTAAAACTTTATTAATAAAAGTCGGAAAAACATGTCAATATTTGGTAAAATCATTAATGTAGTTGTAAAAAAAATATTTAAAACAAGTATACCTATAGTTAAAAATTTATTTTTATCATTAAAATCCAGAATTTTTGAATTGTATAAATTGTGCTGGGATCCTCTAGAAGTATTTATTGACTTTGAAAAAGCAATTCATATTGCTTTATCTAATAGTTTTCCCAAAATTAAAATTAATAGTTGTCGATTTCATTTACTGGTTTAAAAAAATCCAGTCACTTGGATTGGTTCGAGAATTTAACAACCAAGACTCAGATATTAGCAAATGGATTCGACATACTTTTGGTTTAACATACTTGGCACCAGAAGAAGTCGAGGATTGCTATATGTTCGATCTTATGTCGTACAAACCTAATAATGAAATGAAAAATTAGATAAATATGCTGATTATCTTTTGGAAGTCTATATAGCAGAAGATTCTCAATTTCCGCCAACAATTTGGGCAGATAAAAATACATCGGTGATGAGAACGACAAATGCATGTGAGTCGTTCCATTCCAGATTTAATTCATCATTTTATGCGGCTCACCCGTCTTTATATATATTTATTTAAAACTTGATAGATTTTCAACTAGATACTTATATAAAAATAAATAGTTTTAGCAAAACAGCAAAAATTAAAGACAAAAATGTAAAAAATAAAATTGCGTTTCTAGAACGAATGATTGAAAGTCTAAATTTAAATCAAATAACAAGACTTGTTTTTGTAAAATTAGTGTCTTATCATTCATGTTATAGTAATAGTGATAATTAGTTTATTAATAATATTTGAAATTAAATCAAATCAGTTTTCGAAGATAATTTCGTTTTATTACCTACTTACCTGTCTGTAAGTATGTACCTAAATTCTCGCGTCGAAAATTCCTGTAATAAAAACATAATATTTCTAACCGTGCGTCGAAAGTTCCTGTCCCAAAAATTTACCTGTTTTCTTGCGTCGAGAATTCATACGCCCGTTTGGGGTATGGTCCGACCTGGTGATTTATGATAACGGATAGCCTTTCTAGGGGCACTTTTTATCAAGGTCGTGTTTATTTTACCCACCTGGTAGGTAGGGATGTGCGATACTAAGGGAGCATCGATATTTGGTAACAAAAAATATCTAAATGCAAATATCGATATCAGTATCACATCAAAAGAAAAATATTAATATCTACAAATATCGGTACTCCTTGGATGTTAATTTTAAAAATGTAATTTGATTTGGTAAATTAAAAAAAAAGCCATAAAAATCCTATACAACAAATAACAAGGTCAACGAACAACAAACAAACAAACAAAAATTAAAATGGTAATTTATGCAACAAGTGCATAAAGTGGTACTTTTTTTCACGAATGGAAAAATTGGCAATTCCATGAGTGAAAAAAAGACACTGTATGCATGTGTTGCATACAATATTTTTTCTACAGCCCTATACAAATAATAAAATCAAAATAAATAAGATTTAGAACATTTTAATTTAACTTCTTCTGTAACTTACAACGAATACAAAATGACTACATTGGAATTGGAAAAGTATTAATAATAATAAATAAACAAAAGTCAACAACTAAATTATGAATGTTTCATTTGGTAATGTAAATATTGGACATGCAGTTGTTGGGTTGACTAATGTATATTTTTGATCCTTTCAGATTTATTTCTGTTTGATTCATTGATAAAGCTTCATTTAAATTTTCAATATTTGGAAGAGTCAAATTCTTCTCAGCTTTATTCTTATATGATGCAAAATGTTGGCTAAATGACGTTGAAGGTTGGTCAAAAATAGTAGGTACTGATATTAGGTCCTGGTAAAATTCGCGAAGCACGGTTCATTTTTGCATTGAGTAAATTGTTCACATAATAGACCATAATTTTAGAAGACTTGAATTTTCTAGATCTTTCTTCAAAAAAAGCTAAAAGCACCCGCTCTGTGAAAATGTGGATACTATTTTGAATCCGCTATTTCATAAAAGTATCATACTCTCTTGTATAATTTTCTTTTGATTTTTCTGGCAGCAAATTTGAAGTCGCTACATCTGCCTTTTCTATGATTTCTTCTGGAGTACATATTTTAACCTCAGAATCTTCACTAATCATATTAATAACTAGTTGTACTCGCAACGTCGTTCGCGTGGCGTGTGATTGTTGTATAAAAATTTCTTACCCCACCCCATTTAAGGAATGGGAGAGAAATTTTTATACACCAGATGTTAAGTTGAAAGAAGACAAATACATCTGTGAAAACCGCATTCGAATCGGATCAGTAGTTTTCATGTGATGCGCGCACAAACATACAGACAGACAGACAAAAAAATCTAACCACATTTTTGGGTTCTATTTCAATGTACCCGCGACATCGTTCGCGTGGCGTGTTGATTTTTGTATAAAAATTTCTTTCCTCAACCTGTTAAAGTGGTGGGGGAGAAAGTTTTATGCACCAGATGTTAAGTTGAAAGAAGACAAATACGTCTTTGAAAACCGCATTCGAATAGGATCTGTAGTTTTCATGTGATGCGCGCACAAACATATACATTTCTACAGTTTTATTATATATATAGATGTATAGATAATACTAAGAACAACAATTAAATTTACAATTCGAATTATTGACACAATGAACAAAAATATTAACGTCAAATCAAGTACACTTCATACGCTGTCAAAGTTAAAGGTAACTTGATATTTTATTTTTATTATTCAAATGGTTAGCGTGAAATAAAGTTAACGTTATGGCACTTTATTTCACGCTTCTTTACTTTTTTTTACTCTAACTATAAACAGCCGTTTTAAGTGCATAAAACCGGTGTAATGTAAGAAATTTTAAAGGGAGGGCGTAGAAAAAATATATTATTATAATATTTGCTTTAAACTTTATATATTAGTAGCTATATAACTAAATATGCCAAAGTTTTGCTCTTTAAAGGTATCAGTTTCCTCAATAAATTTTATCATTACGAACTACAAATACACTTGTTTGTCTAACTCTAAAGCTTAAAAAAGCTACATGTTAAAATAATCAAATTCTGTTGACAATTGCCCGTGTTCGTTGATGTAAATCCCCCACCGAAAATTTATGAAAATAAAAATTAACTTTTATATGTGATAATCATGAGCCCATTTTTTTATTTATTCAATTATCACATTTCGGAAATATGAAGTACATATTTGAATTCGATATTCTACTGCTTAAAATATACTGATATCAATAAAATATCGTAAGGATCATTGGAATATCCCTATTGGTAGGCAATCTATTGATGGCAGTAACTTAACCAAGTGAAAGATACAATAAAAAATGGGGAACGAAGAATAAATAATAAGAAACGAATAACAAATTAACTAGCTGGAAAACATAAAATAACAAAGTATAACATATATAACAAATATATAAAAGAAGAAAACCTGAAAATACCTTAAAAAATTTAAATAAATATAATAGTAGATTACGTAACAAGAGTGGTAAGTAGGACATTACGTACGAGTGGAAAAGTTACGCACGAAGCCGCGTAGCGGCGAGTGCGTAATTACACGAGTACGGAATACCTCTTACCACTCGAGTTACGTACTATGCTTTATCTACGACTCAATATTTTAATTTTAATTCTAAATATTTGACATCTCAAAAATAAAAAAGATTGTGCGTGTAACCTTTACGCGCGATTGAAGTAAAACTTGTTGACGTACGTATCGGAAAATAAATATTTAATTACAATTCAATCATATTTATTGCCTATATATTTTACAAAAAAATAAGATGTTATATTTATATTATTCATTAGAAATAGGAATTTGAAAGTTATCATTATTTTTTTTATATATGAAATAATAGGTTTATGATAACTAAAATGTGAAACATAGATTTTAGTCTATAAATACCATTAATGTATTTGAAACCGTTTCAAAATTTCATAAATAAATTTCGGAAATTTAAACTCCTCCCATAGCTGAAATTATACAGTTACTTCCATCAGAATCTTCCGTTAGAATCTACCCCTAGTCGTGCCTAAAGAAGTTTTGCTTCAATAATAGGTAAACAATATTAAAAATATACACACATTACGTTTAGAATGTGTGATTTTGTAGCTGTATCTACCTTATTGTAATACATCACAACACAAGAGCCTTCGATAGTTAGATAACCATTTCATTTTGTAGCATTTTATAGCATATTCCATAAAATTTAAAATCCTGAGTTAAGTTTGTTTCCTTCACGTCTACGAAAGATCTGTTATTGGTGGTCAAAGGTCAAAGGTCAGCCATCTTGACTAGTGGTTTTATGGCCTTTATGGCTACCTAACCAAACCTCAAATAAGTATAAGAAAGTGTTAAAATATTTTGAATATTATTATTTTATGAACAAAAACGTGCAACATGCTTCTTTACTCAACGTAAAGATTCCGTATAAACAATTATTTACTATCATAATATGTATGTATGTATATAAACTTACTTAATCAAATCATAATGAATGTGGATGTCTCGTCATTTTTTCATTTTTGTCATTTTTCTTCAAATCTTTCTGGCGCTTATAATATCCCCTTTGACGTTCACAATTTTTTTTTCTTGCATATAGAGTACTCACTCATTTTCAATCAATATTTTTTCATCACTTTCTTCATTAATAAATCCACATTGTTTATTCATATTTAATACAAACACTTTATACACAAAAAACTATTTATACAATGTATTTCGATTGACAAGATGATCAGCTGTCAATTCATACAATTACAGATTTAATTTTATTTCATATAGGAGGCAAAATCGCATAAGCGCCGCCAGGATTATTTTCAGGGGGTGCATCTGCATCTACACACTATTATGATCTAATATATATATAGAATGTAGAATGATTTGGACAGCAACCGCGACGCCTTTAGTTTTTATTCAAACAATAATTTAATAAAAAAATTAAAAAAATATATAATTTTCTGGTAAATTCAGGTATTTTCTTTCATAGCAGGGGGGTGCAAGCGCACCCTCTTGCACCCTGCTGCCGGCACCCATGCAAAATAGTGTCAGTATTAGGTTTTGTTTCCGGTTTCTGTTATTAGAATGACGTCACGTCCGTTAGAATAACTTTTTTACTCCTAGTGTCGCTAAAGAAGTTTTACTTCAAAAATATGACGTACGTACTGTACTGTTATCTACTCCTTTGACAGTAAATGTCATTTATACTTATTGTCACCATGCAGGGTAAGTAAGCTGTAACGCACAGTTGTGCGTAATGAAACGTCATTCCAACATGACGTTTCATTACCCACAACTGTGCGTTATAGCATACTTAACCTGCATGGTGACAATGAGTATAAATGACATTTACTGTCAAAGGAGTAGATAAAACATATTTTTAGTTACTGTAAGCTTTTGACAACCAAATATTTTGTCGTTTTCAAAGATAAAAAATCCTTGAATTACCTATATCAATCTTCTTTCAATATTTCGTTTTCTAAATTTTTAAATTTTTTACATGTTTCTGTAGATACATACATTACTAACTTACTTCTTTTTTAAAATAATTATGCAAAACCTAGACAACCTCCAAACTAAAATTGGAAAAACATTTATTCTATAATATGAACATATTGATGAAGCTTATTTTTAAAATATATTTTTATTCAATAACAGTGTATAATAATAGTTTTCGGCCGATTTGATATTAAAAACCACTGAAATAAGATTAAACTGTCATCCAAATTACCAATGGCAGAGAGTTTTTGAAGTAAAACTTCTTTAGGCGCGACTAGGGGTAACTCAGTAATTCTAGCGGACGTGACGTCATTCTAATGTAACGGAAATAAAACCTGATACAAAATACCTAACACGATTGCGCCTACTATATTAAATACGAGTTAAATCTGTAATTGTATATTATTAGGCAACATAACATACCTGTCAAATTGACAGCTTGTAAACCAAAATACATTGTTGGTGAATAGTTTTACGCCTAAAATTTGTGCATAAAGTGTTTGTTTTAAATATGAATAAACAAAGTGGATTTATTAATAAAGAAAGTGATGAAAAAATATTGAATGAAAATGAGTGGGTAACTCTATATGCATACATTTTATTTTTGGTGTGTAATTACACTATTTATACCTAATTATTTATACCTATTATTTATACCTAGCTATTTTCGTTTTATAGACTTAAAGAGCTAAAAAAAAAAAGAAATTGTGAACGTCAAAGGGTATATTATCAGCACCAGAAAGATTTGAAGAAAAATGAAAATGAAAAAAAGACGAGACAGCGACATTCATTATGATTTAATTAGGTAAGTTTATATACATACATACATATTATGATAGTAAATAATTGTTTATAGGGAAGCTTTACGTTAAGTAAAAAAGCATGTTGCACGTTTTTGTTCATAAAATAATAATATTCGAAATGATTTAACACTTGCTTATACTTATATTAGGTTTGGTTAGGTAGCCGTAAAGGCCATAAAACCACTAGTCAGGATGGCTGATCTTTTACCAGCAATAACAGATCTTTCGTAGAACTGAAGAAAACAAACTCAACTCAGGATTTTAAATTTTATGAAATATGCTATAAAATGCTACAAAATGAAATGGTTATCTAACTATCGAAGGCTCTTGTGTTGTGTTTTGTATTACAATAAAGTAGATACAGGTTACAGCTACAAAATCACACATTCTAAACGTAATCTGTGTAAATTTGAAATATTGTTTACCTATTATTGAAGTAAAACTTCTTTAGGCGCGACTAGGGGTAACTCAGATTTATTTTCTAACGGAAGTAATTGTAACGGAACGTTACAATTCTGACGTCATATTTTAACGTTAGATTCTAACGGAAGATTCTGATGGAAGTAACGGTGTGATTTCAGCTTTGGGAGGAGCTTAAATTTTCAAAATTTATTTATAAAATTTTCAAAATTTTCAAACGGTTTCAAATACATTAATGGTATTTAGAGAGTAAAATCTATGTTTCACATTTTAGTTATCATAAACCTATTATTTCATATATAAAAAATAATGATAACTTTCAAATTCCTATTTCTAATGAATAATATAAATATAACATTATACCATTTATTGTAAAGTATATAGACAATAAATGTAATTAAATTGTAATTAAATATTTATTTTTCGATACGTACGTCAAAAAGTTTTACTTCAATCGCGCGTAAAGGTTACACGCACACTCTTTTTTTTTATATTAGTTCGTAAGTTTCTGAAACTATCAGTGTGGTTTGACATCTACAAAAATATGACATTAATAATTATTAAATTCAACATCCTAGGCCGGCAAAGTAGGTTTTATCTAAAGAGATGGCGCTATGAGTCATCAAAAATACATAATGAATAATACAAATTTTAATTAAATTTATTTAAAAACAGCGTATAATATACTAAACTAATAACTTTTTCTAAAGGTAACCAGGATTCTAATTTACATTTAATTTCTCTTACAACTTTTATTTTAAATTTGACATTTATGTCAATTTACAACTACTTGTCATTCGATTATGAAAATACATATCTCGATTTTATTTTTGCTCATTGAACTAAAATAGTCTCTGCTATTTTTATATAAAATTATTAGATATTATTGTTAATATTTTCAATATAACAATTTTTACTGTGTTGCTTATTAGAAAAGTATTCGTATGTATAAAAATTAAGGATCTTGAAATCGATTATCAGAAAATCATTCCTTATTACTAATTCTTTTAATCGTGCAATAGATGTCAATAAACATATAATCTTGTATGTCATAAAGTAAAAAGTTTTTGAACTTTTGAAAATATTAAAAATTAGTCGGACCAAAAAATTAGTGTGTGTTACACGTCCGGGAAATGTTTTGCAAATAGGGCAGTTGTACAAAAAACATTGTATGCCATTTTCTTATTCGCCCATTTCATTATCAAAATAGGGCAGTTGTATGGTATTTGTGTTAAAAGTGATTTCATTTTGTTCGTGAAATTGTTCAATTCGCTCCGCTCATTTCACAAACTTTTTCACTCACAAAATAAAACGTCACTTTTAAAACTTATTTCATAAATAACTATTATATTTCAATATATATTTTATTCGAACGCCTATGAACATTCACTAGTCAAGTACATCGTAACGGATTTATTATACCAGCTTAATAAAAAATATACTATAAATTTTGGTTTCATTCGTTTTATTTTGTGATTTAGAAAAGTCACTGTTCACATATCTTGGATAATAAATATCTGAGACTAAACTGCCCCATCATCATATGTGAAAAAACTATGTATCTAAAAACTCATAAAATTAAATAAAGATTTACGTGCATACAAAATTATCGAATCGAAAAAAATCGATACTACGAACAGTTATAAACTCATTACAGGTTAAATTTATAGAAATTATAAAATGTTTGAATGAATTTGATTGCCACCAAAATGAAACATTTTTTTTAGTTGTCTCTTTAATTTGATTGTTTATGGAATAATATTTTTCACTCTGTATGCCGATACTGAAACAGTTAATCCATATATATATATATATATATATATATATATATATATTGTGTTCTCTTCTCCGTTTAACCAATTTCTAACGCGAATTGTAAACAAAGTTACCGCCAAGAATAAAAAAAATAGACTCGACATGATACCTATATTCGTCGTCTTCGTCACCATCAGATCCACGTTCTTCTAGTTATAAAACTCGTTGGTAGGGTGGCGATCGACGTTATTGTGCCAGAGCACTACCATTACAACGTTATTACGAACTAAGTAATAGTCTTCCACTTGTACCAACTACTTATTACACTTAACTTTAACGCGCATCTCGTTCACTCAACCTGTTCCCTGCTAACGCTGAAAACATATTGTAACAGAGATTATCACACTCTCAATTATCTCCTTAGGGAGTAACTTTCCGAACTGGGTATATATACACTACAACTAGTTGTGAGACACTTCATTAGCGGAAGAACGAAAGAGGTCACGATTTTTTTACTATTCCTAAGATATACTTAACACACGTTCTTATTTGCTGGATCTCTTTACAGAAATCGCTGTTAGTTTAACATTATATGAATATACTTCATGTAAAATTAAAGGATAAGAAAATTTAAACAGAAAGTTAATAAGATATATATTGAAGAATAAAATATTTATAATTGTACCTGTAATTTTGTTAATTGGAGTTTAATCATATCGATCCATCTAAGAGATAATTAGAAACAAATAAAAAAGATAGTTAAATTATCTAAATAAAGAACGTTCATAATGAAAATCTAACAAATACAGGTTAAGACCACGGCTGTGGCCAAGGGGGTGATCAAGGGGAATGGATTCTCCCGAAATAAAAAAACATATATTTCGTTAATAAATATTACTGAAACTGCAGTTAAATCCAGTTTGTCTGTCTCAATCTATAGTTGCACACAACCTAATAATTAACCACTAAGAAGGAGATAATTCAAAAGAGAGCCAGATCAGTGAAAAAAACCATCATTATCAAGTTATAGTTCATTTTTACACAAAAATTTTGGAGTTGACTGCTATTTTACGATAAAAACAGATGTCCATTTGTGTAATATATACCGAACAAATAGATAATGTGTTTATCTTACGTAAAGATTTTTTAACTTTTGTATATGTTGAGAATACAAAAGAAAAATATTTAGCTAATACAATTTCATCTGATTGTAGACTGCAAATATTTAGTCGTACATAGATAATATGGAGCTTCTTCGATGAAAGTAAGTCTTAGAACTGTGGAAGCAGTAATTTGTAAGTCACATCCAGAAGCTTATACATTCATAGCAGCTCAGATTCATTAAATTCAGCTCTGAGTCATTATTGTTAGGTTCAGCCTAGTCGAAATGTTGTTGGAGTTATAAAATCGGTCCATGTGCTTAAAAAAACATAGTGAGAAGAACTTATACCAATATGTGAGAGCCGCTCTAGTGGTACACTAAACGATTTAAGTGCTGACATGTATACTGAAACATAGTCAAAGGCTAATTATTTTCTGAAATCAATAATTTAAAGTTATTTTGTTATAAGCTTGTGCTGCTTAGGAATGTTGTTCCCATACACACTGTTACTATACAAAATACTTCAATCTCTTCTATTTGATTTGACGCAGCATTACATATCGATTTAATTATTAAAACTATTAAAGATCTCCCCGAAAATATTGATTCCAAATATGCAAAAATTTTCAATAATGCACCAAGCTTGCTTACCATAGTAAATAAAAAAATAAAAATTCTGCGGATACAATCACGTCATGAGCATAGGGCAAACTACAACACAGAAGATTCTAAAGCTTATTCTACAATAATGCACCAAGCTTGCTTACCATAGTAAATAAAAAAATAAAAATTCTGCGGATACAATCACGTCATGTCATGAGCATAGGGCAAACTACAACACAGAAGATTCTAAAGCTTATTCTAGATTCACCATGATAATTCCACTTTTGGATGATTTTAATACCGTCTGTGTGTTATAAAGAACAAATTAATTGTAATCATTACGAAAATTACTTTAAACTGTATAACAATTATTTGGAATACGATTTATAAAAGCTGAATTAGGTGTGTGGCAGGTAAAATGGCTTAATGAATCTGAAATAGATCGATCAACATGTGCTATTTAAGCTCTTGGAGAATGCAACCAGACCTTATTTCCAAACATTCACAAACTCTTGAAGATCTTGGCGACACTGTCTGGTTTCACATGTAGGTACCCCTGAAAGCTCATTCTCTTCTATAAATCGTCTTAAAACTTATTTAAGAATTTCTTTAGGCTAGGAACGCCTAAATGGCTTGGCGTTAATGTCAATCAAGCGAGGAATTTGTATCGACACTAAGAAGGTACTTGACTTGTTAGCGACCAAAAATCGTAATAAAGGGTTTGTCATTCTGTAAAGGTTATCTAATAAAAATATGCGATAAGTAACACCATTAAATTTCTTCTATAAAAATAATTTAAAGTTTTTCTACCGCTCAGCGAACCCAAACCCCCCGAAATCATTTTCTGGTTACAGCCCTGGTTAAGACTATACTTATTTTCTTATTCATTATACTAAATTCTTTTGTGTAGGTACTATTTTTTGAAAAGTGAGTATTAGTAACTGGTAAAAACTAGTAGTTTTCAATATGCATCTCTTCTATGACTTCTGATTTTAATTCTAATACCAGTATTGAACGAGAAAAATTTACACTATAGCGACCTCCTGCACCAATTTTAAACTCAAAGTTTTCAGTATAAAACTGTTGTAAACTGGATTGGTGTTTGGTTAGATTTCCTAACTCAAGACACCGATAGATGCTGCGACATAAGTATAAGGATATTAATCAGCTCATACAAGGGCAAAACCAACTACAGACACCGTGTTTCGCTCTTTTTGGAGCTCATCAGTGTAGTATAGGATTTATTATTGACAGCACGGCACTGAATACGTTTTGTATCATCTCTTACATCTTGGTATATATATATATATATATATCTTATTATTTTAATTTATTCCTACCTATAGATAGGCCTAATTTAACGAAAATTACTGATGGTAAAAACGAAAAATTTAAATGTTTGCTCTATATCATAAAATAAAACTTCACTCGTTTAATAAGTGTAAAAATATCATAACTCAACTTTTCACAACTTCGTAATTTGCTAATTACTTCGCGGATCTCGTGAATTTGCATCCACTTCATACTAAAAATAAACGATGTCAGATCAGAAGTAACTCGGAGATAATATCCTTAGCTAATTCATTAACGAAGTTTCAGTGACTACATTGTTTAATAATATCTTAATACGCGCGTACGGCACTTAACATGTAATTACCGGCATTACTGCCAATCATTATCTGTTATGCCGAGATAAAAACGCAGACACCTTTGGCCCTAATATCACGGTGGTCTTTAGACACTGCCGAGTTGATTCTTGTACACGTTTAGATTCAAATGGTGTGGTCAAGATGATTATAAAACACCTAGTACTTGGATTTTGATTTTTATAAATAAGGAAAACAATTAACGTTATAAATAATATCACTTTTCACTTTCTAGAAAATTTGAATTAAATGGTACATTTAATGAAAATATTAAGAAAAGACAAAATTAACACCAAATCAGTGTGTAAAACTTTTAACAATTCGGTTTACAATTAGTATTCTTAGGTTAAAACTAAGTTATGAAACTGGGAATTGGGAGCTCGGCCATGGAGAACTCTTTTCCTTAGGTCTATAAACAATTTTTCCTTTCTTCAGTCGGCCCGCTTCTTTACTTTTGTCCTATCTTAATATTAACTGGTTTGTAAGACCTAAGTAATTCTTGTTTTTTGACTTTTAATCCACATATTTTATGCAATTTTAAAACATAAATGATTTTAATTTCGTTTTGCCAGGTTTTATAAAGAGTTTTATATATAACCCTATTCAGGTTTTAACTATAAGGTCAGGTTTTAAAAATGATTTAAACATTAGTCACATCAACCTTCATTAAATTCTTCCCTTTAAATTGTTAGGAGATTTTCAGGATTAAATGGTATTATGTTTGGTTTATAGAAAAGTTTTATTACATTTCATGAGAATTAAAATAAAACCAAAAATGTTTCTTTAGGGAGGTCCCAGCTAGTGAGCAATTCCCATTGTAAATAAAAACTGTGTCCATCTAAATATTATGCAACGAAATGTAATCATTAATCTTAAAAGTAATGGTACACTAGCATCTTCAGAAGATGGTGACAAAAAACGAAGTCAAGAAAATAGCCCAAACAAGTACAATGTAGTAACTGCTGTTGGTCTAAGAAAACAATGACGCATTTAATGTAGGAAGGTACCCATTAGGAGACATCCTTGTTCTGCCGAAAGATTGTACTATAGTAAAAATATTAAACACAAATCCTTCTTTAATTTACTTAACTTTAGTTTGTTTCTTGTTACCTAATTCTTATTCATATTCGTACTAATACAATTTTATTACTCACTGTGATATCTATAGCTCATTCTTATATTAACTATTTCTTTAATTTTAAATAACGAAATAATAACCGCTGATTTGAGTCCTAAAATCAATAATAATATGGTTTGCCCAATAGAACGGTAAATTTTAACATCCAATGTAATCGCTTAACTCAGTGCTCTAAACATTGAAGTAGAAACGGGAATCTGTGGTATAGATCATCGTAAGTTTTTCTTGGTTTCTCGGATTTTCTATTCTAGTCTACTTGACTTTATGAGAATACTTAAACAGTCTGGTATTTTTGTGATTATCTAAAGACATGCGTTAATTGTAAAAACTGTAAATAAACTTGCAAATATTAACTCCACAGGAAGTTTTTAAAACAACTCAGATTATAAGAAAATAATATAGTTATACGAGTTACTGTAGTGGTCAATGCTGTTATTATTATATCTAGTGTAAATACCTAGGGGAATTACAGAACTTACCTGAAACTCTGTAGTAAGTAAGAATGAATTTGTGCAGGAGAACTCAGAATAATTTATCGTTGAAGTTTGTGATGTTGTAGCATTTGTAAAAAAATAACATTTATTTCTTTTGAATAACTTCTTTTTCATACATACGGCCCTGTTTCTTGAAACTTTCGATAACTTCTTAAAATTATGCAGTACCTATGCCTACGTGAACAAAGACACATTAAACGATAGTGTGCGCTTAAAGTGTTACATTGAAGAGTTAAGATAATTTTTCTGATATGGTTATTAATGTAACCTCCTTTACATGTTTGTTTATTCTGATTTAATAATGATGATTAAATAATTATCGTATTTTCTTTTCCTTTTATCTACATGTGCTGATCTAAAATTATCTAAAAAGCACATTGAAAGCCAACAGTAATTTTTTGTTTTTTATTACAACCTATTTCGGATAATCAAGAAAATACAACTGATGAAAATGCAACTTGCATTGTACAGAAAGAGAGAAATAGCTATTAATTTCATTGGAAATTTTAATTTTTTTTATTTTATACAAAAAAAACAAAGGTTTTAAAAATACAATAGTTTAACCAATATGCTTACTAGAAATACTTTTGGAGGAGAGCCGTTTTTATCTTTTATTATAACAGCAATTGTATCTACTGTTTGTATTTTTAAAACTAATTGTAAATTAGGTACCTACTTTATTAACTCGATTTAATAGCGAAAGCAATAGGGTAAAACCAACTAAACTTTAAATGTTTTTTTGTACTCATTGCTTTTAAATGCGTATTAGATATCCCCGGAGTGATCATCACAATTAAGTTAGCGAGGAATATTCATAGATTTTTTAATTCATACTGTAGGGTTGTTCGGATGTGTTCACAAATGTAAAGGCGTAGACTTCAGCAACAAACAGATATTTATTTACAGGTATTATTTACACAACACTTAGAAATATTTTACAAAATAAAGTATTCCACGATCTGCGTGTCCGGCTGGCCAGGATTGTGGTCTGGACAAGCTGTAGTGGTGCTTGCGAAGGCTTGAGACTGTAGTCAGTGCTCAGGAAGATAGTCGGTGACGTTTTTAGACTGTACTCAGTGCTAAGGTAGAGTTCAAGACTGTAATCAGTGCGAGACTGCCGTTGTTAGGTCCGGGTCCTGGTTATAAAGGGTGCTTGGGCCATAAACTTGAGCGGTCCGGCGTGGGCGCATCGTCCATCAGGTGGGGGTGCTGTTTAGGGTAGTATCGTGCGGCGAGTCTCTGTGTGACAGAGAAAGTATTCGAGAGCGCCTTTGCACTTGTCTCTGTCTACTAGTCGTTACATCCTCCCCCTATGGTTCAGCTGCGAAGAATGAGTGGCTGGATCATATATGGTGGTGTTTCTTTGGACGTCCTCGTTTCCTCATGGGTCTGACGGGCTCAGGAAGTGATGATTCCAAGCTATCAGTCTGGTCTTCTTGATATGGCGTGAGGGTGGAGGCGTGGAATATCCCCAATGATTGATCTGGCTGATTTGGAGCGGCTACCTCGAAGCTGGTTAGACTGATAATGTTGATGACCATGTAGGGTCCATCTCTTCTTGGTGCTAGTTTGGAGGTATACTGCTTCTGGGCATTACTTAATGCGTGTGTCGCTACCCAGACTAAATCGTTAACCTGGTATGGAGGGCAAGGACGGCGGTGCCTGTCGGTGTACTTCTTCCTTGTTTCGGCTGTCTCGATTAGGGTTTCCTTCACTTCTTCGAGTGTCTTCAGCAATTTCTTCAGGTAGGGAGTCATTTCAATCACAAAGTTCTCGTTCTCGATGACTTGGCGTAAATCTCGATTAATATCATCGGGTCCACGTAGTTCTCGACCAAAAGTTAGATAAGCTGGAGAATAACCGGTGCTAGATATTAAGGTGGTGTTCATCGCAAATCGGATTGAGGGTAATTTCTCGGGCTAACTGGGATGGTCGCGGCCTACCAGAATTCCTAGTTGCGTTTTGAGATCCCGATTTCTTCTCTCGACGGGGTTGGCTTCCGGGTGGTAAGCGGGAGTGAATTGATGCCGGATTCCGAAGACGAAGGTGACGTGTTGTAGTACAGGCTGTGGCTTTCTTGAGAGCGAAGAGCTCTATCCATTTGGATGTCAGGTCTTCAACAATCAGGATCGTCGTATCTCCTTCTTTAGATGTCGGTAGAGGACCGAATAAGTTAAAGGCGATGGCTTCAAATCGCTGGTTTGGGGGAGTTGACTGCAGTAATCCTGCTGGTTTGCTGTTGGAGGGTTTATAACGTTGGCATGGGATACACTTCTTGATGTGTGCGACAACGTCCTTCTTCATTCCTTTCCAATAGTACCGACTTTTTATCTTGTGTAGTGTCCTCTCTACCCCGTAGTGACCTGCTTCGGGCATGTCGTGTAAGGCGTGTAATACTCGCTGAACTTCACTTTTGGGTACGACCTGTTGAGCTTCTTCGGATTCACCTTCGGGGTCGTATCGGTGAAGTACCCCTCGGAACATGACATACCCTTTGTTGCTCCAGTAGTGGGTGTTCTCATTTCCGTCCGGATCTTCCAGGCTCTGGATGATAGCTTGCAGGCTTTCGTCTGCTTCTTGTTTTTTCCGTTCGACTGCTCCCGGAGGAGTGCTCAATTCAACTTCGACGTAAGAGACCGTCGGCTGGGCCTCTTCTTCTCCCGGACGGGATAGTGCGTCAGCCATGTAATTAAATCTCCCGGGTATGTAGTCAATGGTAAGATTGTACGGTTGGAGTAGGAGTGCCCATCGTGCGAGGCGACCGGTAGGTGATTTCATCATAAGCCATTTGAGGGCCTGATGGTCGGTGCTGACTGTGATTGGACATCCTTCGATATATCCTCTGAATTTGGTGATACCCCATACAATGGCAAGGGCTTCACGTTCCGTAGTTGAATAATTTCTTTCGGACTTCGTCAGAAGACGGCTAGCGTACTCGACGGGATGTGCCTCTTCCTTCTCCCCCCTGGACGAGAACAGCTCCTATAGCATACTTGCTAGCGTCGGTTCGTATAGTGAACGGGCATTTACTGTTAGCTGGCTGAAGAACTGGTGCTTCGCAAAGGAGCTTCTTCAGGTTGTCGAAGGCTTTTCCCTCTTCTTGGGTCCATTTCCAGGTGGATTTTTTTTTTGTAAGATCGGTGAGGGGGCGCGCCATAGCTGCGAAGTTGGGCATGAATCTCCGATACCAAGAGCATGCTTGAATGAATGAAATAACCTCCTTTTTGTTCCGAGGGGGCTGTCTCTCTCGTAACGCTTGCGTTTTCGCCGGGTCGGTGCGGATTCCTTCTGGGGTGATGAGGTGTCCCAGGTAACGAACTTCTTTGCAGCAAAATTTCGTCTTCTCCTTGTTTATTTTCAGACGATAAGCACGGAGTTTAGTCATCACTTGGCGGAGATCTTCTAGGTGTTGTTCATATGTTGGAGACAACACAATAAGGTCGTCTAGATAGACCAATAATTGGACGCCGGGAAGTTCTCGAACGAAGCGGTCCATAAGTCGTTGGAATGTGGCCGGGGTGTTTCGTAGGCCAAACGGCATTCGTTTGAACGAAAATGATCCCATCGGTGTCACGAATCCGGTTTTCGGTTGATCATCTAGGGCGACGGGGATTTGCCAGTATCCACTTCTTAAGTCGATGGTGGAAATCCATGACGGGACGGTGATTGCGTGGAGTAGGTCGTCAATTCGAGGCAACGGGTAAGCGTCGGCGATGGTGATGGCATTGAGTTTTCTGTAGTCAACGCACAGCCGAATACCTCCATCCCTTTTGGGTACCAGGACAACGGGTGCGGCCCAGAGTGAGTTGGTTTCTTAAATAATATTGTTTTCCAACAGACTGTTCAATTCGTCTCTAAGTAGCTGTTTTCGGGGCTCTGTTAGGCGGTACGACGGTGATGCAATCGGACGGCTGCTTCCGGTCTTGATTATGTGTTCTGCCTTTGGGGTTGCTTCAGTTATCGGACCGAACAGGTCGTCGAATTCGGTTAACAGTGCGTGAATCTCGGGCTTCTGCGAGGTGTCGATCCCTTTGGTTTTCTCATCGGGTGTGGCGAGTTGCACACTGTTGATTTGGCACTTGATTTTCGCTGGCGGACGTTCGAAGAGTTGTCTAGACTGCTGTATGTAGATATCCATATCCCTGTTTACTGTATATTCAGCGAATAATTCGTTGATAAACTCAGGCCAGTAGCTGGCTTCCATCGAGGATTCGACTGTTTCGTGAAGCGGCGAAATCATCTGCGGCACTTCATAGTATCCTTCCTCGGGTTCTTCCAATTCCATGTGAATTGGGGAAATTATCTTTGGTACTCGAAAATATTCATATTCTTCCTGTATTGCGGTGACGAGGGATCTGCATTCTCTCACGTTGTTGGCCGGAGGCGGGTATTCATATTGTTTTGTCGGCTCTTCAAGAAAATACCATGTACGTTGAGGAATATTCAATATGATTCTGGCATTTTCCATGAAATCAACGCCGAGCAGGGTGTTGTTATCCTTCTCTCCAGGAAGTACGAAAAAGGTCGTTCTGATTTTTTGTGTTGTACTTGCACGACTGTTGTGGTTTCCAATACTGACTCGGTGCACGTTTTACCATCTGCGAGTGTCACTTGTAAGTTTGCTTGTCGGAAGCTGTGACCGGATTCCTTTAATCTATGGTACAATGATGTAGATGCGATGTTAGCTTCCGCGCCGGAGTCGAGACATGCCATTCCATTCATATCGGCTATGCGTATGTTGAGTACGGGGCACTGTTTTTCCGTTAACTTCACTGACCGAAATGTAGCGGTGTGGTTCGCTGCTGGCGGAGGACTGCATGTCGTGCATTTACTTCTGACGACGCCAGGTTTTCTGCATCCGTAGCACGAAAATTTTGGAGTGTTTTCTCCTGCTTGCTTACGATCATTGGATTGACTTTCACTTTTGGTCGCTTTCTCGCGTTTTCGGCAATTATTGAAAGTGTGTCCGTAATTTCTGCAGAACGAGCATTGTGCTTTCTGAAATTTATTTCTTATAGAATTCTCGTTTTTCGCTTCGTTAAGCACGTTTTCTACTTCTCGCATTATTCGGACAAGTTGCTTAAATTCCTTAATGCTGCTTCTGGGAATTTTATCCCTGATATCCCTGTGAATTAGGCTGAATACCATGTCGATCTGGATTTCTTCCGAGAGTTGATGGTTACTGATCTCTGCCAATAACAAACGCTTGCTTGCGATGAATGTATCTGAGTCTTCAGGCTTTTCTTGTTCACTTGCGAAGAATTCGCGAAAAATGATGTAATTAGCGCGATCTGGTGAAAAGTGCTCTCAAAGGTTAGTTAGAGCGTCCTTCCATGAGATGATGTTACTCTTCACTCGGTCCCACCATATTGCGGCATCCTTTTCTAACAGTAATGCGAGTCCTGTTAATGCGTCTTGGTCTGAGATGTTCTCGATGGTTTTGTAAATCTCTATCGTATTGATAAAGCTTTCCACCTTTGATTTTTCTCGTTCGCCGTGGTATCTCGTTGTACAATTTGCGATATTCCCATTTTTCTGATTACCTGCCTGAGCTTGGATCAGCTGCTGGAACTGCTCTTGTGTAAGCACGATTTGTTGTGCCATTGTAGCTGAAATACTCCTCGTAATAATTCGGGCCCCACGTTGGGCGCCACTCTTGTGGGGTTGTTCGGATGTGTTCACAAATGTAAAGGCGTAGACTTCAGCAACAAACAGATATTTATTTACAGGTATTATTTACACAACACTTAGAAATATTTTACAAAATAAACGATTCCACGATCTGCGTGTCCGGCTGGCCAGGATTGTGGTCTGGACAAGCTGTAGTGGTGCTTGCGAAGGCTTAAGACTGTAGTCAGTGCTCAGAAAGATAGTCGGTGACGTTTTTAGACTGTACTCAGTGCTAAGGTAGAATTCAAGACTGTAATCAGTGCGAGACTGCCGTCGTTAGGTCCGGGTCCTGGTTATAAAGGGTGCTTGGGCCATAAAGTTGAGCGGTCCGGCGTGGGCGCATCGTCCATCAGGTGGGGGTGTTGTTTAGGGTAGTATCGTGCGGCGAGTCTCTGTGTGACAGAGAAAGTATTCGAGAGCGCCTTTGCACTTGTCTCTGTCTACTAGTCGTTACATCACATAAAAAAAATGGTTCCTAAATGCTCCATTAAAATCCGCAATTGCTCCAGTAATTAATTAATTTTTTAATTAATTATTTGCAATTAAAATTACGGAATTTATTTTTTCTATATCTCAACAAATTACAATTTATTAAAAAGAATTTTTTCATCAATAAATTGCTCACTAAATGCTCTCTCAGAATCCGCAATTGCTTCAGTAATTAGTCAACTTTTTTAATTAATTATTTGCAATTAAAATAACGGAATTCATTTTTTCTACTCCTCAACAAATTGATATTTTCTTTTAATTTTTTTTTCATAAATAAATTGCTCCCTAAATGCTCCCTTGGAATCGTTTATTGCTCCAGTAATTAATAACTTTTTTAATTAACTATCTGCAATTAAAACTTCGGAATTTATTTTTTCTATATTTTAACAAATTACAGGTTTTTTTAATTCTTTTTTTTTTATCAACAAATTGCTCCCTAAATGCTCTCTTAGAATCCTAAATTGATCCTGTAATTAGTCAATTTTTAAATTAATTATTTGCAATTTAAATTACGAAATTTATTTTTTCTATATTACAACAAATTAAAGTTTTTTATTATTTTTTTTTCATTAATAAATTGCTGCCTAAATGCTCCTTTAGAATCTGCAATTGCTCCTGTAATTAGTCAATTTTTTGATTAATTATTTGCAATTTAAATTACGGAATTTATTTTTTCTATATAACAACAAATTAAAGTTTTTTTTTTTTAATAAATTGCTCCCTTAGAATCATCAATTGCTCCAGTATTTTTTTTTTAATTAATTATCTGCAATTAAAATTACGGAATTTATTTTTCTATATCTTAACAAATTACAGTTTTTTTTTCATCAACAAATTGCTCCCTAAATGCTTTCTCAGAATCCGCAATTGCTTCAGTAATTAGTCATTTTTTTAATTAATAATTTGCAACTAAAATTACGGAATTTACAGTAGGTAGCAGTTTACAAATGTAAAATGTAATTAATAATTTTGATTAATTCCGTATAATTAAAGAATATTTTGGAATAAAAATCAACGAATATTGACCGATCTAATTGGGATGAATTTAAATAAATTAAAAAAAAAAAGAAATTTGTTAAAATATAGAAAAAAACAAATTCCGTAATTTTAATTGCAATTAATAAATTAAAAAAATAACTAATTACTGGAGCAATTGCGGATTCTAAGGGAGCATTAAGAGAGCAATTAAGTGATGTCCAAGTTACAAAAAAAAATATTTCATGCTAACTTAATTGCGATGGTGACGTCACAAAAATGAGAAACTGGAAAGGGATGGTGGTGAGAGTCACTCGTTGTTCACACCACGTATATGAAAAGATCTCATCAATAACATCCATAAAAAGTAGCTTACTAACCTATTACTAAATATTAATAATAATAATAATAATCGTTTATTTAGCACAAGCTAATATAGTTACAATAATGCAGCAGAGGTTAAAATTTAAATATCACAATTAAAACTTAAACACTATAACACAATGAATAAAATAAAAATAAAATAGGATGTATTAGCAGGTTCTCATACTAAACCTTTTGTTGACCTAACAGGTACTCTTTTAATTTTCTTTTAAATAAATTAAGAGAAGTAGCATTTTTAATCTCCTCCGGTATTTCATTGAAAGCTTGAACTCCTTTAATGAAAACTGGATTACTGGAATTGCTGTTCCTAGTCTGGCGTATATGAAAGTTAGTGCGACTTCTTGTATTGTATTGATGAAATTCAAAATTATACTTTAATTTGTCACGTAAATATACAGGAACATCACCAGTTTTAATTTTAAAAATAAATATTAATGTTAAATAACGAAAGTAATTTTTTACAGATAACCATTTTAATGTATTCAACATTAATGTTATATGTGTTCTTCTATCACAAGATCATATTACTCTCATTACTCTATTTTGAAGTTTCTGAAGTCTTCCAATTTCATTTTGGTTTAATAAATACAATATGGTCCCGCAATAAGTGAAATGAGGCAAAATCAAGCTGTTATACAAAAGTAATAGCGTCCATTGATTTAGATGCTTAGATTGCCTACATAAGTAGTTAATTTTGAATGCTATTGTTTTAATAATATATGAAGCATGTTCCTTAAAAAACAGTCTATTGTCTACAATTACACCTAAATATTTAATTTTTCTTACTAATTCAATCTTATCATTTTTTATTTTGATTTTATAATTATATTCTTTGCAGTCATGGTACTGTTTGTCATTTCCTATTATCATAAATTTAGTTTTGTTTTTATTTATTTTTAACGAGTTAAAGCAGCACCACTTATATACTGATTGTAGTGTTTCATTTATTACATTAATTATCTCAAGCAGATCATTTGATGCATAATATATTAAAGTATCATCAGCAAACAAGTGAACAAAGCCTCTATCTATTGTAAACCCATCTATATACAGTAAAAAAAGAAGGGGACCTAACACGCTACCTTGGGGTACACCACACTCGTTTGTAATTTCTGGAGATAAAATGTTATTTAATTTTAATTTCTGTTTTCTATCATCTAAATATTCCATTATCCATTTTAAAGCATTATCAATGATACCAAAACTTTCTAGTTTTCTTATAAGTAAAGAGCGATTAACAGTTTCAAATGCCCTCTGAAGATCTAAAAAAACGGCGCCTGTGATTAATTTATTGTTTTGGTTCATTTTCCACTCATCCAAAACGTACTGCAGTGCTGTTTCGCAACTGTGTTTGCTCCTAAATCCCGACTGTACACTATTTAATAAGTTATTCTCTTCTAGATATTCAACAAGTTGACTATACAGGGTGTCCCAGAATTAACTACGGAAACTTCGTATACGTATTCCTTGATGACAAATAAGTAGGGTCTTTCCTATAAAAAAAAATTTTTTAGAGGCTCCTGTCAGAGTTATAACCCTTTAAAGAGGGGGGGTAAAATACTGTTTTAATTTAATATCTTCTGATTGGTCCAAGATAAAAAATTAAAAATTTGGGTAAACATCATTTTTATAAAGACGCATTTCTCCTGCCACTTTTCACGTGCCCTACCCCATTCTAAGGGTGCAAATCAAGGAACCCCTCTTAATATTTTTTTTGTAACTTTCTTAGCAATTAATATTTGCAATAACAAAAAATTATTTTAGGAAGTTTTGATTATTTAGAAACTTTTTTGTTCCTTGTCGTTTTTTGCGAAATCGTTTCGATTTGGAGTAAAAAAATAAAATGTAGGACCATGTCAATTGAGTATTGTGTATCGCGATCAAGTAGCGCACATTTTACCATTTAAAGAGTTAAAGGGTTATAACTCTGACAGGAGTCTCTAAAAAATTTTTTTTTATAGGAAAGACCCTACTTATTTGTCATCAAGGAATACGTATACGAAGTTTCCGTAGTTAATTCTGGGACACCCTGTAGACTACTTTTTCCAATACTTTCTCAATAGTACAGAGCATATTGATTGGTCTAAGATCAGATGCCTTATTCGAATTAGTAACTTTAGCTATTGGTGTTATCGTTGAAACTTTTAAGGTTGATGGAATGGTATTGGTTTCTAACGAAGTATTTATAATGTTAATTAAGGGCATTGCAATATTATCAAAACAATTTTTTAAAAATTCTGCATTTATATCATCAGGACTTCCTTTATTTGCCATTTCGAAAATAATTTCCTTTAAGAGGTCCCTATTAATTAATTTAAAACTTTTTAAGTAGATGTTTTTATTTCTATTTACAATAGGAAAATCTGTACCGTTATAGTCTATATTGTTGACTATTTCTTTGATGCTGTTAACGTAATATTTGTTTAAAGCTTTGGGCATTTCATATATATCTTTTACAACTTGATTTTCACTCATTTCAATCTCCGTGAATCTAAGTTCTTTATTATTTTTGGGTGTCATTTCCATCAATATCTTCCACAATTTAGCAGGGTTTTGTTTGTTATTCTCGATTTGTTGTTCATAGTATTTACTTTTTTCTCGTCGAATTACCTTAACCGCTAAATTTATTGTCTGTTTGTATTTCTCTAGATTCGTAGGAGAATTATTTAATATAATGCCTGATAACTAATATCCCTAGCACGCGTAGCTTTTTGAACAGTGTCATTCCACCAATTCTTATATTTGGGAAAGATCTTAATAGTTTTTATTGGTGCAACTTCATCTAATACCTTTATAAGTTTTAAATAAAAGTCATTGTATCTCTGATTTATATCTAGTCTATAATTCCATTGTATTTTAGCAAGTTTTTCATTTATTTTAATATAGTCAATATTTCTACCACGGCTTCTTATTACTACAGGTTCTCTATTAAATAAACTGTCATTGGTACCTATAGTTCAATATATTAAAATGTGTACTTATTTTTGGTATCTTTTTAATTTGTATATTAAACTTTTCGGAATTTGTTAAAACTAGATAATTGAACCTCCGGTATCGTTATTAGAAGGATGAGTAATATCATTTACTATATTTTTCAAACCATAGTCAGAGATAAAGTCCTTTAATTTAACACTAGCCGCTGTATCTATCAGCCAATCTATGTTAAAATCACCCGTAATAACTATATTACAGTTACTGTCACTTAAAAATGTCACTACAATGCTTTCAAAAAAGTCTAGAAATATTGGAATAGATCCATTTGGTGATCGATACACACTAACCACTATATAACTTTTTTAAACGTGAATTTAATCATTATAAGCCAGTACTGCTTTGGTTCACCAAATGACCTATCCCATACTACATTCACTTGCTTGTCTGCGTATATAATAGCCCCTCCAGTATGACGGCTATTACTGTTAACTCTATAAATATTATAGTTAAGCATTTTTATTTCAGAATCAAATATATCATTAGTGAGATGTGTTTCTGACAAACATACCAACAAAGGTTGTTCATGTAAAATTAACATTGAAATTTCGTCAAAATGACAGGGCAGACTCTGAGCATTCATAGATAAAATGAAACATTGCTTTTTACTTGTTTAAGTATTTATGTGTCTAAGACACCTAGACCTACCTTCTGAAAATTTTGCTGATTATCTTTAACTACATCTACCACCTGAATGTTTTGTTCAATATCATGTTATGTTTATTAACTATTTCCGTCAAAGGTCTATCTTCAATAATAACTACTTTATTTTTACCTCCTTTCACTTCCTGTGTGTTTATAAAAATCAAATTACTAACTTTTCTTGGTTTATTAATTTCATTTAATATTAAACGGGATATATCATAATTGCTGAGCTTTCGTACATTATTTTTTTTTATGTTTAAAAACGCCAATGAATGCTCTCTGTAATAATCTACTGTATACAATAATTCTGAAAACTTTGAATTAAATTTCAATACATACTTGTCACAATACTTACTTGGACTAGAAGGAGATAAAAAAATTAAATTTGTATGAGTACATAATTTTAACTTTTCATTTATATATCTAATACTAGGGTATTTATTGCAAATAAAATCATTGGTTCCTGCTAATACCACAATAAAATCATTATAAGTGAAATTTTTAGACAAATTCTCGATGTCTTCTATAACCTTATCGAAATTTGCCCCTTGTTTCCATATAGTCTAAATCATAGTACTTTCTTGACAATGTTTCTTCAACTCTCTGCCAATACCTTTCCCCCATTCATCTGTCAATAGTCAAATTTTCCTTATATTCTTATCTTTTTTATAAATAATATCTTGAGTACTTTTTGTTGCCTTTTCTTTGTCGGACCTTTCTTTGTTATCTTCACTCTGGGTTACTTTTATTTTTTTGTATGTAGCAATTTCTAATTTAAGACTTTCGATTTTCCGTTCATTTATCTTATTATCCATTTCAAGGGTCTATTGCTCCTACCATTTGCTGATTAATGTTAAGAGGAACCTACTAGCTTAAAAGGAAGAAACTCGCAAAACTAAAAAAAGGGTAAGTTACACACAACAGCTTACCAGTGATTGTACCTATACATTCAGTTAAATAGTCTGTCTTAAAATTTCAATACTGGGCTAAAATATATACAAGGGGGATCATATTGAGAACGAAAAGTGAAATAATTTTTTGAAAAATTCCTAAAACTAGGCGGATAGAAATTTAGAGCTGAAATTCGGCAGATATTTTTATTACTGTATTTCCGAGGGCTGTGTGCATGGGTTTTGAAAACCCTTTATTTTTTATATGATTTTCATGGCCGTATTTTATTATGGTTAAAATAAAATTAAAATAAGACTATGAAAATCACATAAAAAATAAACGGTTTTCAAAACCCATGCACACAGCCCTCGGAAATACAGTAATAAAAATATCTGCCAAATTTCAGCTCTTAATTTCTATCCGCCTAGTTTTAGGAATTTTTCAAAAAATTATTTCACTTTTCGTTCTCAATATGATCCCCCTTGTATATATTTCAGCCCAGTATTGAAATTTTAAGACAGACTATTTGACTGAATGTATAGGTACAATCACTGGTAAGCTGTTGTGTGTAACTTACCCTATTTTTAGTTTTGCGAGTTTCTTGCTTTCAAGCTAGTAGGTTCCTCTTAATACAATCTGTTAAGTTGGCATTCACTTTTTCAAATTGCGCCTCTTTTTCTTGTAATGCTGCATGAAGTTTATCCTTTAGACATTGTATATGAGTAATCTCGTTATTTAAATCTTTAATCGTTTCACTTTTACCTTTTAGTAACATTGCAAGGCATTCCTCTTGTTCAAAAACTTCATCTTCAAAGCTCTGGGTATTTCTTTTCAAGCGTTTTATGTATTTGTCTTTTTCTTTTAATTCTTTTGAAATATTCTGAATGTTTATACATAGTTCTTCCTTCTCCTCCCTATAGGTCTTTTCTAATTTTTCATATAAAATATCCTTTTCCATTAGTTGATCTTTAAGCTCTTTTATCTTAATAAGTACCTAAGTTATCACAATTATTGTCACATTTTTTTATATCGGCCTCTTGACATTCCTTAGAACAGTAAATATCATATCCAGTTAAGTAAAATACATTTTTTTTCTTCTCAACACACCTGTTGTGATAAAGTCCATAGCAATTTATGCAACGGTAGTTTTTGAACTCTGAGTTTTTACAACATTTAAATTTTATGAACTTCATCTCCCATTTAAATCTACACTAATTCTATTAAAAAGAGATACGCCACTGAAACTTCATTTTAACTTGATTTTTGCGTTTATTAAAACAGGTTTTTACTTCCTAGATTATTTTTAGTAATTTTGTTTATAAAATTTCACAATTACTTAAAGTGAGTTTTGCCACTTTAAACTGCAATCAATGTTCAAAATATATACACAGTCCTCGAGATCCGAAGATTCCGCAACGTCTGATACCAAATTTAGCACAATAAACCAGCCTATGACCACTGAAAAACACCTTAAACTTGGAGCAAAAACATATACGTGTTAACACAGCGAACAATATTTATTTTATTAAACTAGAGGTATTATTTTTAAAATTATTACAAATTATAATAATATATTTACAAATCTAAACCTTTAAAAAAGTTGAGAACTATTAATAATATTATATAATATCTCTGATCAATTTGTATTTCTACTCCACCGCCTTTACATAAAATGTATTGTTTCCGTTTTTCCCTCATACAATCAACACTTGTTTAGATCACAGTAAATACATAAAAAATTCAGTGGCTTAATAGTATGTTGAGATTTTGATCGATGATTAAAAATGCATAGGATCCACGTCTTTCATCGTATAGGTACCTATTTTATAAATAGTTATTAATAAAATCTTAGGTGGAAATGTTCCGTTTACATTATTTACAATTAAACTAATTACAAGGTAATACGAGGATGGCTTGAACCAATATTTAGTTAATTATATGGTAGAAACCCTAAAACAGGGACTATAAAAAAAATCATGTATAAGGTCTGTAATTTTAATTATATTCGTGTACTTTTAGATGCAAGAATTTTTATTTTGAATAAAGTTTGTTATGTAAATTATAATAACTAGTAAATAAATAATTAATTTAGTTTTTTGTTTAACTTACAGAAAGTGTTAAATTTCCTTTTGAACTATTGATACCTGTAATTTAAATATTAGTAAAGTCTTATTCTGTATCTTTATAAAATAATTCTTAAAAACTACTTAAAAATTTAAATTATAGTTTTGAAAAAGCAAGGATTTTTAATAAGGAGTATCTTTGGTCTTTTAAATTATTAAAAACATTAAACTTAATTTTTTAAGTTCGTAACAAAAAAAAAGTAGTGAGTATACACATGTTAACACTTAATGGAACTACGTTATTACTCTAGTTCCTAATTATGTTATTTATAACAAAGTTGAACGAGGCCATACGGTTTCTATTGAGTTCTAGATATTTTCTTCTAGGTATCTACCCTATTACGGCAGAAATCGGAAACCAAAAGTATCGAAAAGATCGAATGAAATTGAGCGTATCCCATTCGTATCGAAGGCAGTCATGAAGCGAATGAAAGAGGTTCAGGATATTGATAAAAGTAATTGTTTGATAATAGTAGACGATGTAAACGGTCGTGAGCAAACACTACAATTTGCGCGGGATATACGGGCAAAAATGTAAATCTTATCGTCCATTTTTGTTACAGAGTGTTGTTGAGGTATTAAAAAGAATTCACCAATATAGTATATGTGCAGAGTTAGCTTCTTGAAATTTTCTATATTTTCGTAAGCGAGTAGGTATCTACCGATAAGTACCAGTACTTACCTGCGGATAATAATTTATTAACACTTGTAAATGTGTAGTTTGTCTTTATTTTGTTAATGTTTTCTCTTTATAAGAATCCAATTACAAAAAGATGTATATTCCACCTTGGCACAACTGACCAACTTGCTATTTTTAATAAGCAGTTTGAAGGTGATAAAGTGTTGGAACTCAATTTAGTTTTATTGTTTGCCAATAAAAAAAAAATATTTAAATATATTTTAAGATGTTTAAATATTCTCTATAGCTTCTTTGCGGCATAATAACATTTATTTACTTCTTTATTTCGGTATCTTTTTGCCACTAAAACAAACTTATAAAAAATATAAATCAATAAATCGAAACTTGCATAAAGAAGTATATAGTAAAAAAAAAATGTATCTTTGAAAACGACAACCGATCTGATTGTCGAAAGCTTAGAAACATTTTTAAAAAAATTATTTTTATTATTGTTAGGCATTTTCAGTTTTAAAAAACGACCCTTGACAAATTTGACATATCCATCAAGATCAATAATTTTCAAAATATTGATTTTTTATAAGCTTGTTTTAGTGGCAAAAAGATCCCCAAATAAAGAAGTAAATATATTTTAAGATGGTTCTAGCTGATTTAATTAATATTTATTTTTACTGATTTAGCTTCATCTTTATTTTTAAATTTGAGTAAGTCAACGGTGTTAAAATGGGTCTGTTCCAACAGACCAAAAAATCGTTACTAAACAACTCAGTACTTCAAAGATAACGAGAATTCGTCCACTGCGCAGTTCCCGGACGGTTCTAGAATGGTTCTTTGGTCTGTTGGAATAAACCTAATTGTAAACGGGCTCTTGGTGCAGTATTTGACAGTATGGGCCAAGCTAGGTTAAATAGTAGGGAAAACAAAATAAAGCTGTATGAGAGCATAGGCTTCTCGTTCGGTGTTTCGGTCTAGGGATTGAGATATGGGGGTGTTTTAGAGCGGATTCAGGTTAGGTTTTTTAAACAGTTTCTTAAGCTAATCAAAAAATGTGTTTTATGAGATTGCTAAGTCTGAGCAAACAAAGCAACATTAAATATAATAACATAATTGGGTATTAACACTGTTAAAACACTACTTTGAATGTGATTCGAGTTTAAACCTCTGAAATGATACCATTCAAAATAAACCGAATATGTCAAGGAATATTGGTGTGGTTTTCCAAAGATATGAACTACTTCTTGAGAACTCTTCAGTTCTTTGCTTAGCTTTTTTTTGAGATTTGACATTAAGAAGTACTATATTCAAATTTTATGCCCAATGTATATTACTAGCCTTATCGCTTGTAGAGATTAATTTTTGGTGAGAATTTAGTGGATGTTCTCAACTCTGGCAATTAAGAAAATCTGACAAAAATAATATTCTTTGTATTGAATATGTTAAAGTTGAGAGCATTTCTGCAAAATGAGTGATAAGTGGTAGTAAGTAAGTTTTTTGTATTTTTCTCTTTTATTTATTTTTTTGTTTTAATTTTACTTTTCTTATTGTTTAATTGTAATTGAATTTGGTAAGTCTTTTTTTCTTGTAATTAAACCACACTTCTATTTTGTAACAAGCGTTTAGCTTTAGATACAATAAAGGGAATTAAATTGAAAATTGAATTGTGACAGATTTATTAAATTTGACAGGGACTGCTTTATTAAAACAAAAAAATACCCAACAAATAATTCATTTATTACCATACAATTGTTCAAATGTCAGAAGCACTTTGTATTTTTTTATAAATGAAAAAATATAAAAGAAACGAAGCTTCGATTTAAAGTTCATTTAATTATCCTAAGTGGCAAGGTCCCAAAACATAGAAGAAAGTACGTGCCACAGAAAAGTTCTACAAAATATTTTAATTAAACGAATTGTTTGTTGGGTAGGCAACAGGCTCTTTACAGTACTTTATTAAATATTGAAATACCAATTTGATGGTAATCACCAATTAAACAATTGCTTGTCGGGAGATTTTAGTCGATGGAACCTCACAAAGATACCTTTAATCAGCATATCAATAACTAATAGCACCTTGTGAAAATAACAAAACCAATTTTTATTTTTAAGCTTTAATGTTTTCTGTATATTCCTAAATACAGTCTTGAAATCTTACCAATGGATTGACCATATGATAACATTAGGAGCAAAGGGAAAAGCGATATTGAAACATCTTTCAAATATGCTCTATTATAAGACATTTTCAGGTACCTAAACATTATTTTCAGACAGTAATTATAGATCGAAAACGAATTTTTGAAACAACAGTAAAAAATCATTAGTTTCTGTATTGTGGTAAACTAAACGTATTATTGCAAGATTATATATAAGCAGATAAAAAAGTAAATATTAAATAAGCACAGACAATTAAGACAATAAAACGAAAACAAAAAATAAAACATATCATCTTAATAATCGAAAGACAGGTGCTAAAAGATATCTAAATACGCTATTTGTTGGCATCATCTTAAAGTTAAAATAGATTTCTATGTAATAACCAAGCAGATCTTTGCATTTTTAATACGATAATACAAATTATATAACATTACTCTTACACCTACCAGTTCCTTAGATAGATAGATATTCATTGGGTACTTATATTAAACATTTACAGTTTCTAAAATAAGTAATTATGTTTGCTGTGTTCTAAGTAGTAGTAATGACGAACAGATTTAAAATAAAAACAAAGAATATATTTAAAAACGAAACCGGTTCTTAAAATATGTGACTAAGGAAGCATAAAAGATGCAGAATGGTAAAAAGTAGACAAAGAGCATGTACATTAACGTTCCGATAACAACAGAATGCAACTAAGTCACCCTATTGACAGGATTAATTACACGACTTATATACATATTATATATCACCTCATGGACTATTTCGTTAATTTTAGCAACGGAGTGTTGTTGAGGTATTAAAAAAAATAACGAGTATACTTGAGAATTTATCTCACTAAGCTGTCATGCATGTTTTAAGCTCATACCATTAATTTTCAACATGTTTATTTAATACGTTTCATTATCAGTAGCTATTAATCTGGAAGTAAACTCTTCCGTTCTGTAATATTTACCAATTTGTAAAGCCGCTCTACTTCTCCTTTGGGTTAGATTATTCTCATTGTAAACATTCGCTACATTAATTACGGTTTTTGTTTAGATTTTAGTGCAGAATTTAGCTATAAAAATATATTTAATTTCTAAGCGGTAAAATGCATTCTTAGAGTTGTTGTTAATAATATAAATATGATAGATGCAAGTATATGCTAAGCACATTTTTATAATGTGGACCATTCTAGTGTATTTTAAAGTAGCTTGTCTTTTAAATTTATTTCTCACTTTCGCTTGTTCAGAAAACTATTTAGATTTATTTCGTTTTAATATCATCAATACTTTATGCTCTTAAAATTATATCTAAACCATTATTTCTTAATTTAATTTGGATTTCATTCCATAAAACTTACCTAAATTAAAATGTTAATTTTGTACGCGAAATTCAAATCTGAGAAAACGACCCATCATTGGTCGAAACGAAGTTACGTCAAATGGCATATTCTTTGAGTTGTTTACATGTGTTTACAAGATATTTGTGCTTAAAATTGTGTTTTAATTATATCCTGTGGTGTTTTGTACTGTGTAAACGGTTTGAATACATTAGTTATTATCAAAAACAATGACGGAAAGTGGTTTTGTGAAAGCACAGTCGGACAATTTACCAAAAATAGATGCTTTTATGATGACATATTTTGCATCGAATTCAGATTTTGTATCTGTTGAAGTCAAAGGAGTAAAAGCTTCAAGGTAATTATATAACAAATTATATAATATTACATACAGTATTATCTATCAAATAGATTTTAAAACTTCGTGCACTCAGAAATACTTATTTAAACATAACCTTAATTTTAAGGTTATATTTTAAGTACCTAAGTGTTGTTTACATTTACCTGCTAATACATGTTTTAGATCATATTATAGGTACTTATGTATGAAATGCATAAAGAATTTTGTTTAATTGATTTAGAATTAGCTAACTAAGGATGTAGGTGACCAATTGAATCTTTTTGGGTGAATTTGCCTAAAATTATTGTTACAGATCTCAAAGAGAATCTTATGGTTATTCAGCTGTGGGCTATGATCAAGTAAAACGAGAGGGGAACATATGTGTAGTAAATATCGGTAAAATGGTTTTTTTATCTTTTTGCATGACTTCACAGCGAATTAAACTCAAAAATCTCAAATAATCACTCTAAATTCAAACAAATGTCATTGCATGTCGTGCTATGTGACGTTTCCAAAGCGCGCCAAAATGGAAGCGTTTGAACATGACAAATATAAGCGACTTTTTATTTATTATTTTAAAATTTAATTAGTACATTTCCAACATTACTTTTATTTTTTACTATATTAAAACGAAGTGAAAAGTGAATTAAACGAATAAAAAAAATACATGCATATTCCCTATTCCAACACTTACAATTCGCAATTATATAGTTATTTATTTATAGTTTTACTTCTATTGTTGTTGGTAGTTTTTATTTCCTTACATTTTTTTCTATACATACTTATAAAGTAACATATCCTGTCTGACTGACTCATTCATCATCGCTAAGCGCAAACTATCGAGGCTACAAACAGGAAATTTATTTTGCTATGTAGGCACCTACTAAGAAAGGAGTTAAGAAAATTCCACCACAAATGAGTCAAAAAAGGGAATGGTAATATGTATGAAAGTTCGTCATTTTTAAAGATACACAAACAAAATTTTGTATTTCGGTTATTGACGTAAAACAAATAAATAGGTATTTCGAAAGTTTACTAAATAAGGGATGAAAAAAGGAGTGGAAGTTTTTATCGGACTTGTATTATTTTGTATCTAAGTAACACTAAACTTTGTATTTAGGGTATTAATATAAAACAAAAAAATACATGTTTCAGAAATTTTGGAAACGCTACTTAATAAGGGGGTGTAAAAGAGATTTAAAGTTTGTAAGGGATTTGCATTATTTTTGGAGTAAAATATCTTAAAACGCTTGAATACGTATATACTCATTTTTATAATTAGTAGCTCAATAGTTCAAGCTTCTCTGGATATTCTATCCCAAAGGGGTGAAATAGGGGTTAAAATTTCGTTTATAGGTTAGTCTCAAAGTACGTAATTTTTGAAGTTAGAAACATGCAACTATGTCTTTAGACGTTTAATTACTCATTAATGAAGAGGTGTATCAGAATTTATAGAATTTCTACTCCTAAGGTGGTAAAATAAAGGTTAAAGATTCGTATGAAAATTATTTTGAATGGGCTGTTGATAAATAAATAAATACCTTAAATCATGATAACTTTTTTTCACACATACATTAAATAAATAAATGCGTTAAAACACGAATAAATTATTTTTACACATATAATGATTAAATAAATACGTTAAACATAAAAATAGTTATTTATGATATGAGTGTTAAAAGTGACGTTTTATTTTGTGAGTGAAAAAGTTTGTGAAATGAGCGGAGCGAATTGAACAATTTCACGAACAAAATAAAATCACTTTTAACACAAATACCATACAATGTTTTTTGTACAACTGCCCTATTTTGATAATGAAATGGGCGAATTTGCAATGACAATAAACTAAACCGTGTTAAAAGTAAACTAAACCGGGTTAAAAGTAAACTGAAGTGTGTTAAAAGTACTTTTAACACGCTGCCATGTAAACAATCAATTTTAACATTGTTTGCTATCATTAAAAGTGTCACTTTTAATGACAGTTGTACAAAAATTTATTTTCACACATATTTATATATATTAGTTACTAAGCATTAAAGACAAATAATATGAGAGTACTCTTGAGAAGTGACCCTACTGCTCTTCACTTTGCACAGATTTTGCTTCAAACAGGGGATAAAGTTGATGGTAAAATTATTATACAACAAAGAATTGCCACTCTCATAAAATAAACCACTGAAGTTTACCCATACATTTTCAATTCTTGCCAAGGCAAAAATGCAATACAATACTTACTACAAATTAATAATGCTGTAAATTATCCAATCGAACACTCTTTACCCTGCTGTCCTTCCACCTCATAATTTCACACTAAGATTGGCGATTCGATAATGTTACCTCCAAAATAATTCTTCGGCTTCAAAGTAATAGTAATGGCACTCCATCCTGATATTATAGAGACTATAGTTATTACAGGCTGTGCTTAAGGAGAAACGGTGTATATTCCACGGATACCTTTCACACCATGAGAATACCCCCATGGGTTCAAGAGAATACAGTTTCCGCTTAAAGTTTGCTTCGCCAAGACAATTAATAAAGCACAAGGTCAAACCCTTAAAATGACATAAGTAGACCCAGTAGCCAGTTCTATGTAGCCTGTACGAGAGTGAGCTCCGCGAGCAGTCTGGTGATTCTCGCACACGAATGTCGAACCACAAATGTGGTAAACAAAGAGGTTTTAAATTAACGTAATATTTTAAATTAAACTGTAAATAGATATGTGTATTTTTGTATGTTGACCTTTAAAGATTTAGAAGTAGGAGGAGTCCAGGGGAGTTGAAATGCGTTTTGTTTAAAGTAACGTATCTTCTTATTAATAAGGCTTAGTTATTCAATTATAATAATATATAATAGCTTATTTAGATTTACTGACGCATAATTAGTTTTTTGGTATTATAGTACTGAAATATTTTATACATATTTGACTGAAAAATTGGATATGAGTCAACTCTCCCACACCCTTAGAAATACTTGAATCCGGATAGAGTTAAACATTGCTTTTTACAGGGAGAAAATAAGAACATTCTATAGCTTAAATCACAGATTTATTAAGCAATACATCACAAAACAAAATTAAATTATAAAGAAACACAGTCGCACCCACCATGATGCAACTATTCTTCATATACTACTTTGTCAATTAATTCTACTCACAGAAAAAAGAAACAATCTTGGCGAAAAACGCAATAAAATGCCATACAAACCGACAATTATTGTTAAAAAAGGCGACGTTCTTATTATTTACCTCCCACGCTAACGTTTCGTTAGTGCGAAATTTAAGTTGAGTTGTAAAAGGTGGCTCAACTCTCCCACCTAAATAAGTCTCCCGGACTTCCTCTAATTATAAATTGATCAGAAAACAATTCAGAAGAAATAGCAATAGATAGTTTTATTAGAAAGACAGAAATCAGTAGAAAAGTGACAATCCACAGAACAAACTGAAATTTGTAATAGATATAAAAAGTTATTATTTTTGAAAAGTTAGAAGTACATATAACCAGACGAGATAATATCAGTAATTATATAACAATGAAAAAGATCAAAGTGGAAAGAGTTATCAGTACCATCGTAAGAGAGTAAATACTATGAAATAGGTACATAATAGTATATTACATAACGAGTGCGAAAAATGGCCCTTTTCACACTAGTGTGAAAAGTCACTTTCCGCACAAGTAATGGTCACTATTTTTTCTATATCCAAGAGATAACTTTATTTCATCCTGTCCAGTAAATAAACTTCCCTGTTATCAATTCGGCGCCGATAAGTAAAACATTACGGTATCATGTACTGTAATGTGATGTGTTGCCTAGCAACTCTGCTCTGATTGCTTTAGGGAAGACAATTACTTTTAATTTTTTACATTTAAAAACACTATAATAACTATAAAATAAAAATTTGACAGTAATTGACAGTTAAGGTAATTTGACAGTCAAGTTACGAACTATTTTTAAAATTTTTATGAATTTATTAATTTATAAAAACAGGATGAAATAAAATATAATACGATACATGGTCGTTAGGTGTTATTACAGTACTCGTTTTTATTTCGAGACTCGGCTCCTACGTCGCCTCGTCCGTAAACTAACTCGTACTGTAATAAGTCACCTACCGACCTTGTAACGTATAATACTATTACCTAATATTGTGTTTTGTGATTGTTTTATTTGTGATGTATTTACGGTACTTAAGTAGTAAAATAAAATTTTTACAAATATTTATAATTAACATTTATTTTAAACAAAATAATAACTATGGACAATGAACATATGAAAATTAAATCTTAAAGAGGAATGCGAACCATTTTAAGGGATTTTTAACGTTATTTTTTAGTAATTAAGCAGGTTTTAAAGCAAAATTACTTAAAAAAGCATAAGATACTTTCATTTCTTTGAAAATATTATATTGTAAAAATTTCCAAAAGATAGATACTTCAAATATGAAACCGAGCACATGTGCCGTGTTAGCTCAATGGTTTAAGAAAAAGTCTTACGTTAGTACTAGAACACTAAAAGTAAACCCTGTTTCGTAGCACTTTTCATAAGGGTAGAGAATGTGATAAGAAGTGTTACTTTCTAATGTGGTCGTAGGAAAACAAAATTGCTAACATAAGAACTGTTAAAACAGAATTTGACAAGTTGAAATATACAAAAGCCAAAAGAAGAGAAAAACCATATAAGACGCAAAATGATGAAATCGGTTTAAATACCTTTTACCCCATATTGTTTTGTTAATTTTAAGATACTCGTTCATCTTTACTTTATATGTTTATTTGTAGGCCTGTACTTATTATCTACCTACAAAACACCTCTAAAAATATTTTAATGAGACATTGAACCGCAATTAAAACTTTTGAATAGTAATGGCTATCCGGAGACCTGCCTTGAAGACCAATCCAATATGAAATACATGCTTGACTACCTTAACTTTAAATACACATATCCTAGAGCTTGAAATTGTTTGTTAATAAAGTTTGTAAGCAATATGCGGGATCTCAATATCATATACATATGAATACGGTTATTGGAAGAGCAGTGGCAGTTCTATTAGTCAATTGCAAAGGAACGAACCTAAAATAAAAAAGTTTTTTATTTTAAAAATTTATTAGGACGAATATTCTTCTTAGTTTTTAATTCGCAAATATGATGATACAGAATGTGTTTTATATTCATTTATTTTACTTCACATGTCTGTTTTGGTATCAATATTTTTTGTATTACCTACTTGGCTTTAATTTCTCTCAAAATTATCTGAAAACATCTTTCGGCATCAGACTCTGCCTTTTATTTTGCTTCTATTTCTTAATTTTTATACATTGTGATTCATTATAAATAAGTATTATGTATTCCGGTTGCAATTTTGTTGAAGAGTTACTGAGAGGCTTTTAAAACTCCCAACTAATGTTGTTCCGTACTTTCTTTGGCTATACTCTGTTTTAATCAATGTTTTGCGTGTTTGTTTTATTCCCCTAATGATCCTTTTTCCCTTTATTAATGAAATAAAAATAAAGGCAAAAAAATACCTGGATTTAACATTTTACTATTAACCCGAAGGTGAATATGTGTAATATATTAAATCAACAACCATTTTCAAAAACTTGTTGTGAAAAATATGTTTTAACCTATCTATAAATAGATTTTGGAACAACAGGTTTTACACTTGTAACATTAAGATCGTCCTTATTTTGTTTAATACATTTAATGTAATTATAACAAAAGCTTTGCGTACGCCAGTGATTAAACTTATCAAATAAACCATTTCGTATCCCATTCGAATGAACACATCCTTGGACCAGTCAGTACACACACTAATTTCCATACTGACTGATGTTAGTTAGCCCTTCCATACTGTTTCCGTGTACAGTCCCCGATCATGTTTTAGACATTTCTCAGTTTCTATAAGACGACAAGTACATTCTTAGCGGAAAATCCATCTTATTATCGGTTTTCCCGCTGGGAAATTCACACACTCGTAACTTGGACGTGATTTACTAGTTTCCGAACATTATCAGGCATGCCGATTAAGTTCATACAAATAAATAATGCAAGGAACAATAGAAATCAGTGTATTTAAAATGAAACAAAGTAAAAACTATTTAATTATTAATTAAAAAATTAAGAAAACAATTTGGCAAAAAATTATTATTCTAAAATGCATTACTATACTATAAATTTGCAACAGATTAAAATACATTATATAGTTCTTGCTTTGTTGGTTTTAAAAGTTTATAAATAACTGGCTAATGAATTAAATTTGCCTGGTATTCTTTCAATTTTTGGTTTGTAAAAGACTTCACATATAATATTTACGGTAAATGCTTCCGAAATTTTGAAATTAGGTATGTTTTAGCATGCTGATCAAAAGTCTCAATGGCAGCCAGGTCAAAAAACCTCATTTAAAGTCATTCCAAGGCCATTTGAAGGTTTGAAGGTTTGAAGATCTACTCTATTCTGCCGTCCTAAGCCCAAAGGGCGTATCTCAATTTTCGCCATATTTTGGATTTTACTCTTACTGTCTATCCAATGACCTAGTCGTTCACTTTAATAACAAATTCGGCCGGATCTCATCGTTCTAGGCCGTCTAAAACACTAGTAAAAAAAAACGTATATCCAAAATATAGCGATATCATAAGCTATATAGGCGTAACTCAGTCATGCTAAGAAAAAACGACGCATCTCTGACATACGTCCTTTTTTCTTAGGATGACGTATATTCTAAATACACCAAAATCCTAAGCTATACAGGCATAACTCAGTCACACTAAGCGATATCGACGTATCTCCGACATACGTCCTTTTTGTTTAGGATATTTTAATTATTTGAGAGTTACAACAATGTAAACAATAGGTATATCCGGCCATTTGTGTTAGTGGTTAGTGTTAATCTTACAATAAATTGTAACCGAATCATCATCACTGTTTTTATAAAGAAATAAACTTAATTGTAATCGATAGTTTGGTTTTAGTGTGATATACCGGGGTAAGTATTTATACAGTTTAATATATATTGTAATTATTAGTACCTACCCAACTAGCTGTAATTATTAAGATATTTGCCAATTTTAGTTTTGTTGTTTTTTAAAACCAAAACATAACCTAAAATATAAATCCTTATGTGTGTATCTAGTAACTTAATTGCACTTGGCTAGTAACGAAGATGTTATTAATAAGAAATTTAACTTGGCGTAATCATTTCGGAAGTTTTAAAGTTAAGTATCCTTGTTATATGTATATAATGAGAGATTTGTATTACCGAATATGGATTGAGCAGTTGCCATAGCCTCGCCCTGTATGTAGATGTGCAATGATAGGTTGAGCAGAACCTGTAGTGCGTCCGTTGGGGCGGTCCCCATGGCACCTGTAACATTCAGGCATGCCTGCCTTTAAATGCTTTCCAGCTGCCTGATCGCCCCGGACTGCTGCGTTATACTCCACCACACCACCGAACCATAGGTTAACATTGGCCTAATGACTTGTGTATAAACTTGAAAGAGTTTTTTTGATCAGTATGCTGAAACGTACCTATTTGCAAAAAAATGTCAGCAACATTTACGGAACACTATTTTCATATATTATGTACGGGGTATTTTACAATACAAATGTCATCTAAATATCGATAAACTTGTAACGCATAGTATTGCGAATTTTGAACGATACGATACTGATAATTTTTTACTGAATATAGTAACCAATCAAATTATTCAATTTTGAGTCATATGTCAAATTCCATCCAATCACCTCTGGATTACAGCGACAACACTCTACATGTGGTGTTTTCAGTTTGGTGTTTTCATCAAAGATCATAATAATCAATACCATGCGAGGAATTTCTTCTACAGTGGAAATTAACAATCCGTCAACTTCAGCAAACTCTTCCTCCAACTTAACATTTACCAATTGTACTTTTCACAACTGTAAATTTGTTTAAAAATGAATAATAGTTGATAGATTAAAAATAATAAATTTTGTTGAAAATTATTAAACGTCAGATTGACAATTTTTTGAAATCTACAAAGTAAAAAATTATCTTATCGAATACCCCTCAGGCCTTGATAAATACTCAAAATTTTGTCGTAGAGGATCCTTCAAGCGTGTTGCTCCAAGATAATAGCTATTCTATTATTCTAATTCTATTATCAAGCAACACGCTTTCAGCATCCTCTATGACAAAATTATCTCGGTATTATAAAGGCCCTAGGGGTATTACTACTGATAATTTTATTTTCTAAATAGCCTAAACCAATAATATTTAACCTTAAAAGATATACGCGGAAATGAAATTGCTGATTTGCTCGCAAAAGTGGGCGCTGGACTAAACATCCATAGTCAAATTAAAATAGAATCTTCAGATTTACTTCCAATTCTATAAAATAAAATAAATCACAAAAACCAAAACAATTGGAAAAAACATTTATACGTAAAGCTAAGTGGTATGGTATTCAGAGCTCATTTCCTTACAAAACTTGGTATGAAAAAATATACTTTTTAGATCGACGACATATTACTACTATTGTCCGCATGAGGTCACTGTTGTAAAAATTGTAAAAATATTGACAATCGTAATAAATTGACAAGAAACCCGAAAAAATATTAAAAATGCAAAAAGATTATGAAAAATCGTGAAAAAAGGATGAAATTTATGAGAGTCGTTAATAATCTTAAAAAATAGCTGAAAACTATGAAAAATATTTGAAAATTTTAATATACTGTTAAAAATCGTGAAAAATTATGTGGAAAATCATAAAAAAACTTTGCAAATCGTGAAACGTTGGTATCAAAAAAAAAGAAAAAATCGAAATAAATGAAAAACAGAAAAAATAGCAAAATTGGAATAAAAAAAAAATAGATAAAAATTGAAAGAACAAAAAAAAACACAATATTACAAAAAAGAAAAATGTAAAATGAGTAAAAATGACAACAACAACGAGAAAAAATCGACAAAAACTGTAATAAAATCATGAAAATCAATCGAATAATCAGGAAAAATCCATAAAAATTGAATAAAACGGAAAATTAAAATTGTTAGCCGGGTAAGCTAGTATATCATAGTGCTGTTGCATTTATTACCTTCGGCAAAATCCTTACTCCCACAGTTATTATATCCTATTAGTCAATTTGGTTTCTTAAATAACTTACTGTTTTACAGGTATTTTATACAAGTTATAAATACAAAGATATTCATTTTTCTAAACATTGCTTACTTTACTTAGACGAATAGATCAAATGTTTTTGTCATAATTTATAATAAATGGTTATAGTTCGGGAGCCCAGAGGGTTTTCGTAGCCGTTAAAGAGACAAGGCCCCACCAAAGTTTTTTCTATGTATTTTTACAAATTACAAGGGTGGATTCCCGAGAAATGGTTAGGAAATTTGTTATTAACAAATAATTTGTTACTAATAAACAAATTGTTTTTTCGCAAAACAAAAAATATTAACGTAATTCCTGACTGATTTAAAGCAAAAAAGTTTCCCATGTATTTTTTTATCAGACGCACTGTTTTCAAATTAAAAATTGTTAAACATTCGAAAAATAGCATTTTTGACATGTTTCAAATTTGCATAACTTTTTATATAATTAATATTCTTTAACTCTGCGATTACTATTTGACCCTTAAGATCATAAAGTATAAGATGAAACCGGTTGTCACGTGCATAAATCGGCGTCAATATATTTAAAAGTTAAGTTAATGTTTCAACGCGATCGTTAGCCTCTTAAAAGGTTCTGGTCACCGTCGTTTGCCTTGACTCGTAGTGAGAGTATTTCTAGTGTTTAAACCGATAATGAGCGGCGCTTTTACTGTTTAAGCTAATAGCGAAAATTTTAAATTAAGTAAGCAAGTGCATCGATTTCTTTTGATATTAATAATACATTTAGTTTAATGAATTCGATTTAATTTAAACATCATTTCGGAAATCAAATTAAAATCTAGCAAAGCCGTTTTTGCACAACGGAACACACTATTTCCCCTTCTATACTCACAAGTGTCATTGCGGGAAGGTATGCGTGAACTATCGTGATTTTAGGGCTCCTTTTGCATTTCAACAATTGTACGAACACATTAGTATTACTATCAAATTAAGCGACGCCATTTTGTGAAGTTGAAAGTTCTTCTGGCAATATTCAAGCCATCCTTATGGGTTTTTGAATTTCACTTCAATATATTTTATCTAAGCCTCATTTTTGGTTATTCCTTTGTGGTATTTTTGAGTAGGCGTATAGATAACTCTATATTTTTGGGATTTAATTAAATGGTGCTTTCTTCGGTAAGTTATACCTCATGCATAATTATATAATGCCTTTTCTTGACACCGTCATTCGATTATAGTGTGATTGCTAAGAGAGTTCGTTACGAAGAAGCGTGGACATCCGATTAAGAATCACGAAATTTGCTACAGGGTGCTAGCGAAATAACATCGCAGATTGGCTGCTTAACCCCTAATCTTAATATAAAAGGGTAAGTGTTTGCCTGTGTTTATTCGATAAATCAGGTAAATTATCATCCATATAATAGCTACACGTACAAACCTAAATATTACGTTAAATTTTGGTATTTTGTTAATATTAGATCTATCGTTTTCTTTTATGATTAAATTCATTTTGTGTAATTAAATTTATCAGTCATAAATAAACCCGACTAAATTACTAATTTTAAGTTTTAATGATTATTATTAATTTTTATATAAACTGTTGTAAATAATTTCGAAACCAGGTGCAATGAGTTTTTTTTGTTATACGCTTAACCTGTTTTGACTATAATTTTATCTATAAATTTTGAATTCAAATATATCGCATTATGTTGCCTTATTTTATATAGTTTTTTTTTTGTAGTAATTGGATTTCTAAATTGTAAATTGTATAATGACTCACGTGCATCTGGTATAATTGAATCATTTGCTTATTAATTTCTTTAATAATTCTGTTGTTGATTATTATTATGTCTTGTTCACCTTTAAATTGTTTTATCAGTAATTTAATCTTTAAATTGTTTTTTTTTCTTTTCTCCTTTTATTAAGCAGAGTCGGTGCTTGTAAATTTAATATTTCTTTCTTAAATAATTTAGTGTTGGGATTTAATCTTTTAAATTTTTGTAATAAGTAGAGTCAACATTTGTAAATTTAACATTTCTTTCGTAAATAATTTAACTTTGGAATTTTTGGCTAATTCGCTTTTTCGACAAGAGGTTTTTGGACCTGGCGAATAATTTTTTGGACCTGGCGAACATTTGTTTTTGGACCTGGCGAGTAAATTGTTTTTGGTCCTGGCTGAACTTTTTTTTTGGACTGGACTAATATTTTTGGACCTGGCAAGTAAATTGTAAGATCAGCTCACTGCTGAGGAATCAACACCGAGCCTCACCATCCACAGAGCAGCAGGCTATTAACGAAAGCCTCATTACAGATCTGCGGATTAACAGATAAGCCAAAAATTTAATTTTAAGTTCAAGACCTTGTAATTTTGTTTAAGCGGAAGCAACATGTTATAGTTTGCATTTTTAGGTACTAACTATTTAGTATTTTTTTTTTGCGCTGGGTGATCACTCTCGTATTTTATACGCCAGTAATTAGCGGTATCATACGACAATACAGCAATACGAAAATACAATCTTTTTTTTACTTTTTAACGCTATAAACAATATGCATTTAATCTCCTGTAACGTACGACGTATGAATGGTATGCATATTGTTTATAGCGTTAAAAAGTAATGAAATTATTGCATTTTTGTATTGCAACTGATTTTATCTCATAATGATCTAAAGTGTCGAATAGTCATCTCAGAGTTAAAAAATATTAATTATATAAAAAGTTATGCAAATTTAAAAAATGTCAAAAATGCTATCTTTCATATGATTAAGGATTTTTAATTTGAAAAATACATAAGAAGGTATTTTGCTTAAAATCATTCAAGGATTACGGTAATATTTCTTGTTTTAAGAAATTTCTGTTATAAAATCTCGCAACAATAATTTGTTTTCTGAAATACTCCAAAATTTTTCTTCTTGTTTCGGTATTGGAGTGTTAGAAATGATTTTATTATATAGCATATATTGTTTCACTTTTTACACATTTTTTATGCTCTGACGTCTTTATGGATTTTTCAAAATATGAGTCAAATATTAGACCTATTCTAGATATATTTTGAAATGCTGCCATCCACTGTATCAAATTTATAAAATTTTTGGCAACATCTTCAAATGTCTGCATTTGTTTCCATGATATTGTACATGATGATAACATAACATCAATTATTTAACAAATAAGTTTCATCAGTATTTAAAGTTTCCTCTAAATGGGAGGGAAGAATTCTTCCCAATTTTCAAGTTAAAAGACTGTTGTTGTTGTTGTTTTTCATGAAATCATTTTCATCAAATAAAGCATTATCATACGATAAGTCATATTGCAACAATGATTGATATGGATAATTTCGCTCATTGGCTAATAATATAAATCTCTGGATGTCACTAACATGTACTTTAATATTCTTTTTCTTCACTTGATCAGTTGTATTTAGTTGGAATGTAAAATTAGGAAAATCATTAGGTACTAGTGATTGTTTCAGATAAGAATTTAGTATACTTTTCATACACTCAGCGTTGTACGGTACAGGAGATTAAATGCATATTGTTTATAGCCTTAAAAAGAAACAAAAAGATTGTATTTTCATATTGCAACCGGTTTCATCTCATACTTTATAATCTTAAGTGTCAAAATATTGTTGGGAGATTTTATAACAAAAATTTTGAAAAACAAAAAATATTACCGTAATCATTGAATGATTTTAACCAAAAACCTTGTTTTGTATTTTTCAAATTAAAAATCCTTAATCATTTGAAAAACTCTGCTATGACTATTCGACACTTAAGATCATAAAGTATGAGATGAAATCGGTTGCAATACGAAATGCAATAATTTTATTACTTTTTAGAAAGTTTTTTATATTTTCGCCGTGTTCTGTGTCTCTGTGTCATTCCGCGGAATTTGTAATCGAATTTAAACCTATTTCCCGACTACCTAGAGCTCTGAAATTTTCAGGATAGCTAAGAACTGGATGACAATGCATGTTTCAAGTGTGTTTAGGCATATACATAGATTTCGAAATTTATACCGAATTGATATTAAACATGATCTAAGTTGTGTATAGATAATATTATTTTGAAAGTTATTAAATAAATCGTTCGTAGCGTAGTTGGTTAGGCGGCGGATCTGTCCACTTGTGACAGTTCTGTTATGTTATCATAATGGGATCGATTACGCGACAGAGAAGTTTTTTTTTTCTTTTTTTTTTTTTTGTTCTTACATGTGAAAACAGTAATTATTATTTTAACTGGTAATAAAATAAACTGTTTTAGAAAGTTTTTAGATACAACTACCCTTGATTTTGTTAACAAGGAAACAATCTTCTCTATGATCAATCACAGCGTTGTATGACTTAATATTTTTACAATGTCAGGGATGCTGTGCATTGTTGAGATGACACAAAATATGACCTATAAATCAGTAAAAAACTTTCTATTATAAAAAGTTCTTTTTGTAAATTGCGCTTATTAACGATATAAACAATATGCATACCCTTCATACGTCGTACGTTACAGGAGATTAAATGCATATTGTTTATAGCGTTAAAAAGTAACAAAATGATTGTATTATCGTATTGCAACCGGTTTCATCTTATACTTTATGATCTTAAGTGTCAAAAAGTATTCGCAGAGTTGAAAAATATTAATTATATAAGAAGTTATGCAAGTTTGAAACATGTCAAAAATGCTATTTTTTGAATGTTTAACAATTTTTAATTTGAAAACAGTGCGTCTGATAAAAAAATACAGAGGAACCTTTTTTGCTTAAAATCAGTCAATGATTACGGTAATATTTTTTGTTTTGCGAAAAAGCAATTTGTTTATTAGTAACAAATTATTTGTTAATAACAAATTTCCTATCCATTTCTCGGGAATCCACCCTTGATATTTGTAATCAGGGGGTCAAAATACATAGAAAAAACTTTGGTGGAGCCTTGTCTCTTTAACGGCTACGAAAACCCTCTGGGCCCCCGGAGTATTACTATTTTCTATTTTGTAACATTAAATGAGGTCTATTTTAATTTAATTTATTAAAGGTTTTTAAAAGAATGTATATTTTGTCAGTGTCAGTAAGGCTACACTTCTAAAGCCACGATCCAAGATGTTAGTTTCGGATATTCATCGTTGGCGTTTATAAGATAAATTTAGGGGATAGTGTACCACCTCCATTAATCTTGGTGTGTCGTCTTTAATACCGGCATACATCGATTGCCCTTCTTCACCCCCTTCGCCACTACTCACACACGCCAACACAAATTAACCCAATCTGCATTGGTTTCATTTCCAGGCGGCCTTGTACAATCTGAAGGGAGCAAAGCTGCTCTTGTGAACGTAGATTAAGGTCCATTGGGTAATTGCGTATTAATATCAAGAAATAATTGGTGATTTTTTAATAAGTATGTTAAGATTTTGATAAGACATTATTTCTTTAGTTTTTAATCTTATTTAAACAAAATTCCTTGGTTATATTATGAAGAGGGTTAATTGTTTTGACATTATTTTTTTATGGTATTTATTTTAAATGTTTATCTCTTAGTTTTCAAAATATTTGTTTGAAAAAAATCGATATGGTACATAATAGATAACTAGATAAATCGAAAGTTTAAAACCCTTTTTTTTGTTGATGAAAAAAAGCGGCCAATTTCGAGTCGGACGCACCCAACAAGGGTTCCGTGGCAGCACTTAGCAATACAATTGTTCTTGTAGTTCGTTGTAAATTTGATAGATGTTAAACTACTTACTAGATCTCGGTCAAACCAATTTTTACTGGAATAATCTATACTTATAATAAATCTGTAGTGAGGTCAATTCTGTACATAAAATATATTTCCAAAATAACTATCAGGGGGTGATTAGGGATCGATACTGATGCCAAAATGCAATAAGGGTTCCGATTTTTTGCCATTTGGCTACGAAACCCTAATAAAGATATCTAAAGTTTTTCCTGGTAATATAGAACGTAAGGGAAAATTATAAAAAAATAAAAACAATGTTTCTTCTAAACTTACTAAATAATTTAAAAATAACTTGAAGACCTAACTAATATTTTCTATAAATTTTTAAATTTCTTGTTCTAAGAAATTTAGAAGGATTTTTTAATTGTCTTGTTGCTTTCCTTCATACATACTTTCTGCTTTAGTGCCTACAGAGACAAAAAAAATATGGGAATTAGTTCTGTTTGCCGCGTATTGGATACGAATTTTCGACTGGATGATACAAAAATAGTATATTACCTACTTAAGACAAAAGTGTTGGCTTTGCTTTCGAAATGCAGAATCAATTTTCGTCACTAATTTATGGATCTAATTTTTACTTTTAATTTTTTTATGGACTGCCCCATTTTTCTGTCTCTATTATTACCTTTAGTGAAAGTGTCCTTTACTATTTATATAGATCTTAAATGTAATTATCAGATATTCTTTTTTATGCTTATTTATTTAATAATCTTCTGATTAAACACTGTTTTTTTCATTTATGTAATGGTGATTTTCACGATTTTCTTACCCTTTATTGTTTGTAACCTATACAAACCTTGCATTTTATCAAAAAAAACAATATCAGACGGCAAGTTAAACTCTGCTGATATAGGTTTTATTCTCTTTTTGGCTACAAAGTAGGTATATCAATATTTGTGTTTATTAATTCTGACTTATTAACATCATAATATAAACATTTTATTTACCAAATTATATATAGATGGAATTTTACATTTTATAAAATTTTTAATTAAGTGTTGATTAAAATGTTTATATTTATTTATTTATTATCAACAGCAAATCAATAAACACTTTTTTATATTAAAGTCCAAGATCCCGGGGACCCCAGACCTTCCTTCTTTTCTAACTTTCAAAACTATGAGAAATGTGTAGGGTAATGTATGCTTAAGCACCTATGCATACCCGCTAACTTGATTAACCGGCCCTTTTACAGGTAACAGGTAAGAAAGGTACATAAAAATAAAGCTAACTTTCCTTAAATTCTAACAGCTGGTTTTTGGATATGTTTTACAAAATATTGTACGAAATCATAATCCAATATTGTCAGACACCTCTTGTGGGCGGAACTCCCGCCAGACGCTTTAAATTTGCATAAAAAATTATTGCATCTTTCTTATTTACTAACTTCCAATTTTTAATATTATATATGATATTCATGGGAGTATTTCAATACCTTTTGTATGCAGCCAGACCAACACCATGGGCGAATCACCCCCCCAGACGCATTAAAGTTATCCTGTAAGTGTAAGCGCGACAATGTGAATTTTTGGAGGCATAAGTAAAACACCCAGAAACACCATGCATGTACGGTGAAGGAAAATATCATGATTAAACGTGGACTTAATTATCTGAAATTACCAATCCACAGAGATCAAGCTAATTGAATAAACTCTCGTTCCTTCTCCTTGTGAGAAGAAGCCTTTGGCTTCAGAGTGGAACAGTAACGGGCTAATTATTATGTTTTTATGTTATACATCATTTTCAAATCATTAACTTAACTGTAGAGCTTATTCTATTAATTCTTGTGGTATTTCCTCGAATATCTTTTACATACATGACCAGACCCTAACCAAATTTCTATGGGACCACACGGACACTCTACTCTTTTGAATGAAATAAGAATTTTTTAAATCGGATTATTAATACCGGAGATATTTGGCAACATACTTAAAAAAATTTGGTTGAATGGAGCACCTTCTCCTTTTTTGAAGTCGGTTAGAGTGGGACGGTAACGAGCTAATTAATATGTTTTTATGTTATACATCATTATTAACATTTTTACTTAACTGGAGTGCTTATTCTGTTGGTTTTTGTGGTATTTCCTGGAATATCTTCCACAATGATGACCAGGCTTTAACGAAATTTCTATGGGACACTCTACCCTTTTGAATGCAAAAAGAAATTTTCAAATTGGATTATAAATACCGGAGATATTAGGTAACATACATAAAAAAATATGGTCGAATGGAGAACCTCTTCCTTCTTTAAAGTCGGTTAAAAAACAATATCTGATCCAAACAGTTACATACTTAATTATTTGCTACACATACCTACTTTTTTCAGTGTAACTGCTTCAACAGTTATCCCTTCCGCCGTTTATAGACAATGTACGTTATTCATTATGAACGTAAAAAATTTAAACACATAAAATTGCGGCATTGAATGATATTGTCATTCTGATACAAAAGCAGGAGACCAGTCAATGATCTTGAGCACTAGCATTCCTCTACACATATTCTTGACATTGCTAATGAGTGCGTGCAGACTCCCGCTGATTTTCGGCGAGTATAGATCATCTCTTCTATGGGAAAAACTGCTAGCCATTGTTCAATTCTTCGATGTGTGGTCCACTTTGTAATTGGCCTGTGTTAATAATAAAAAGTATGTTGAATACCAGTGAAGTGCCTATATGGCTGTAAAAATGTTAATAATTTTTACATCCAATTTTTGTTGAAAATACATTTGTTTTGTATAATGTTTGCATATGCATTTTATTTTAGCTTGGTTGTTCCCATGTACCAAAAAATTTTACAACAGCAATTTAATTGAATGAAAATTATTACAGATTATTTTATTATAAACAGTTGTTGTCAATAAGGAATAAAAAAGTGAAAACTTTATTTGAATTATACAACTTTTTTAATATTCGCAAAATTTAGACCAAGAGTATCGTTTCTTATTAAAATAAAAATGCTATGGAAGATTAGTCCAAAACTGTGTAAGGGGGCAAAACCAGGACACAGCAATAAAGCTTTTTTATTGCGATTTATATTTTCTCGCACTTTAGTCACTGCATTCTACCATCTTGAATAGTTTGTTAACAAAAGTTTTAAGACGTGAGTGACTTGAGTGAGTTCTTTTAAAACATATTAAAGGAAAAAGTATTGATGCAATAGTTAACCAGCGTATAATTCCACGTTTAAAACTAAGTCAATCTTGTATTTGTTGCAAAGAATAAGTATATAAGTATAAGAGTTTAAAAGGACATTGTGTGAATCTTCATTGCTTTTTTAAAAGTTATTTGATTGGTTAGTTTCTTAAAGTGCACTTGGGGTAAAACCGTAAGCGGTAATTCCCTGTTTTGAACAACTAGCAGATCATATGATGTAACGTTCGTTTTTGGGCCGAAATCCACCTGACTATAGGTGGGTATTTATTGATGATTTAAATTTTATTTTTAACCGACTTCAAAAAGAAGGAGGTTCCCAATTCGTCTGTCTTTTTAAATCTATGTTACCCCATAATGTTGTTCTAGATGCACCGATTTTGATTATTCTTTTTCTATTCCAAAGCTGGTACTTGGCAGGTGATACTATATAAAATTAAGTGAGATCGACCTCCATCAAGGTGGCTGACCCAAAGTGGAGAAATTTGTCGAAATTTATTTCAAAATTAGGTGCATTTTAGGTGCTATTTAGGTGCGCAAAACAAAAATTAGGTGCACTAACCGTTTTTGAAATATTTACGAAAAACCTTGGGCCAGCCAGCCTTTAACAACCTAGCTGACCCATAAGAAAAAAAAACAAAAAACAAGGATTAAATAATCTTTAAATTAGGTGCTAATTAAGTGCTTTTTAAAACACGAAACATAAAATAAAAAATTTAAAAATTAAACGTCTTAAAATTGAATATATTGATTGTGTATGGCAAAATGCCACATTTCTTCTTGCACTTTGAACCAAAATGGACATCGGCAGTTTAAGAACAGTTAGAAATCGGTAAAAATTTCTTGTCCTGTAATTTTTTTAATGGATAATTCGGAAGGTCACCACAAAATTTTTTTTTTATTTTTTTTAACTCGGACCGCTGAGCGAGACTTGCAACCGGTCATTTCCGGAAATGATGATTAATATAAAATTCACTTTGTCAGAGATTTAAGTGCTTATTAAGTGCAATAGTTTCACGAGCAAAATAAACTGCTAATGAGCAATTTCAACTGAAAATATTTGGCCAAAGTTTTCTTGCGTCTCAACTAAGAGTGTCAATCTGCACTTTTTAAGCACATGATCAAGATCAAGATCATTAAAATTTTCTTGTAATTCTATTACTTAATAATTCTCTCGTCCGAAATGAAATATTTGTTTTAACTGGGACTGCTGAGCTTGTTACCGGTCACTTCCAAATATAATAATTATTATAAAAAACTTTTTCTCAAATATTTAAGTGCTCAGTAAGGGCAACAGACTCAATAGCAGAACAAACCGCTGATGAGACAAGTCAACTTGAAATTCTTAGCCTAAGTCTTAAACCAAGTGTGTCATTCTGCACTTTCTAAGCACTTAAAAACTGGTACAAATACCTACGAAATAATCCCATAAAATTTCCATAGTTTTTTTGCGCGTAGTTCCGATAATTAATTGACTTTACAAAAGATGCAAATGAGAATTTGATCGACGCTAATTTAGATTTAAAGTTGACAGAAAAAAAAAACAAAAATAAACCGAATAAAAGAAAAATTATTTCGGAGGAGATAATTATTAAGTAATAGAATTACAAGAAAATTTTAATGATCTTGATCTTGATCATGTGCTTAAAAAGTGCAGATTGACACCCTTAATTAAGACGCAAGAAAACTTTGGCCAAATATTTTCAGTTGAAATTGCTCATTAGCAGTTTATTTTGCTCGTGAAACTATTGCACTTAATAAGCACTTAAATCTCTGACAAAGTGAATTTTATATTAATCATCATTTCCGGAAATGACCGGTTGCAAGTCTCGCTCAGCGGTCCGAGTTAAAAAAAAATAAAAAAAAAAAATTTGTGGTGACCTTCCGAATTATCCATTAAAAAAATTACAGGACAAGAAATTTTTACCGATTTTTAATTGTTCTTAAACTGCCGATGTCCATTTTGGTTCAAAGTGCAAGAAGAAATGTGGCATTTTGCCATACACAATCAATATATTCAATTTTAAGACGTTTAATTTTTAAATTTTTTATTTTATGTTTCGTGTTTTAAAAAGCACTTAATTAGCACCTAATTTAAAGATTATTTAATCCTTGTTTTTTGTTTTTTTTTCTTATGGGTCAGCTAGGTTGTTAAAGGCTGGCTGACCCATGGTTTTTCGTAAATATTTCAAAAACGGTTAGTGCACCTAATTTTTGTTTGGCGCACCTAAATAGCACCTAAAATGCACCTAATTTTGAAATAAATTTCGACAAATTTCTCCACTTTGGGTCAGCCACCTTGATGGAGGTGTGAGATCGGAACATAAAGTCCGTTTTTGTTTTGTTAAAACTCCAATTATGTATTATACAATAAGACAGTTTACAAAAGAATGCCTCGAAGTTATAAAAAAAGAACCAACTGACAATATTAAGTGACAAATGTTTACAAAATGCCATTTTAGAAGTAATAGACGGTAAATGCGTGCATTGTCTTGTTTCTAAAAAACTTTTCGGTACCACAATCAACCATAGAGTAAAGAAGTACCAAATTATTAAAAATATCGCAGATCAAAACTTCTAGGACGATTTAAAACAGTCCTGCACAAACAAGAAAATGTAATGTGTCAGCCCATAAAAAATCTTGAAACTCAGTTATTTAAATTATCGTATCCGAATTTTCGTCATCTTGATTTTCAGATGGCAAAAAACGATGATATAAATCAGAATTTCAACTCCTAGTTAACCGGAATGGATTGACTTAAAAAAAATTTCCATCGTTCTGTTAACATGTCAAATCCAACAAAATCCCAAAAAGAAGAGTTTTTGAAATGATTAGTATATTTATTACACAACAATATACGGAATTACTCGATCAAATTATGGATAGGTGCAATTTATTAAGTGCAAGAAATGGGCCCATGAACGCTGAACTGGTCGGGAATAAGCTGACTTAGATAAGTTCGACTTCTTCTGTTGTCAAGGGGCAATATCGGGTATAAGATGAGCGTATACCCAGTTTTGGACCAAGTATGGCCAAATATATGATTTATAAGTGTAACTAAAAGATATCTAATACAGTTGATTCATAATAATAAAAATGAATTTATTATTTAATATTTTTATTAGCGTTTCGATTTTACCCCACTTTCCATAATAAATCTAATACTCCCTTCTTGAACACATACAAGTATAAAGGCTCTCATTCTTTAAAGTATATAAGTGCAATTTCTTCCTGTGTTATTTGCTCTAACTCATGTAAGTGAGTTTTTCTTCTTTTTAAAACTCGTCATATTTCCTCGTAATCATTCTGCCTGATTTGTTTAATACATGTTGTGTAGGATTTAGCCTGTAGGTACTTAAAACGCAGTTCTGATTATATCGCTACCCAGGTTTATTTAGCACTTTTTGATACCGTTTAGGAGCAAATATATATGGCTTAGTTATGTCTTTGTTACGGTAACGTCTTTACTTCGCTCATTACAACACATATTTAAATAATCACAATGTATGCAAAGAAGTTTTATAGACTACCTTTCTATGATTTATAGAACACAGTATAAAATTATAAATTACTTTTTAAAACTATGAGTGAGATAAGAATTTTGTAATCAATTTTAAACCCACTTACAGCAGCGCCATCTTTTGAGAAAAGTATAAACTAGTTTATCAAATAAAATTAAAAATTAGTGAAGATTGTAATTAAATCTCAATACATCTATCTGAGAACACTAAAATCATACATTTTCATCGAGTTCTGAGCGACCCTAAAAGATTCAGATCTGTAATCGATTAAAACATTTCACCCGGATAGACAAACAGACAAAGCGAAGCGTATAAAAAGTTACTTTAACCATGTTCAAAACCAATACTGGGTTAGAAATGAATGCACTGGAAAAACAATCGAATTTGTATTATATTGGATATTTTATTAAGCCTAATACAATCTACAACATATTTTTATTTTTAAACATTTAAAAGTGTCACCCTATATAAAAAAATTCAGTACTACCTTGCCTACCATTACTGCTATGATTGATCTAATATAATTAAAATTGGATTGTCGTTTCTTATTCTTCATCCGAAAGAGAAAGACAATCGTATATTCAACTAATTATGGACCTTATTATATAGATGACTGGGAAGCTGAGTAACCACTGATTGTTTGATTTGATTATACCGAACAAAACAATGTTATTGATCTCCTTTAGTGACCATATTAGATAATGAACAAATTAATATAAGATATATTTTATGGTTACTGCTCGAAAAACCAGACCAGATAGTCGCATTTTTGTCATTATTTTATTAAAGTATTTGATGAGATTTGATTAAATTGAGCAGACCGTTTAAAACATAACCAAAAAATGCTTTTGGAATAAAATTTAATTATAAAAAACACGAGTGTGGCATTCAGTGGGACTGCCGGCAGAAGTTATACTTCTATGCACGCGCCTGGATTCATAAATTTGTATGCGAATGATTTAGCAAAATCATTATATGATATTTGTGGTTAGTGACCCCAAAAACCTTCTAGTACCGAGTGCACACTCTTTTTGTATTGAATTTGCATAAAATTTCTGGAGACGAGGTCCGTCTTAAGTACCAGGTGTTTCGAAGACCATCGCCATTATTATAATCGTAATTAGCGACTCAAAAAACCGCCGAGTACCAAGTGTGCACTGATTTCGTACAGAACTTACATAAAACCTAAAACCCCAGGAGAAGAGGTAAATACCCCAGGCACCAAGTGCCGCGGAGACTTTCGGCATCATGATATTTGTGTTCAGCGTCACTAAAAAACACGTAGATAAAAATTGAACCCATTTTCAGCAATACTTAACGAGTTGTAAGTTTTCTTTCTATTGTCTATTCGGAATGCCCTTTTCGAATGCAGACATGCAATTTCCCATTTTTACACTATAAAAAATAGCGACAAATTTCCTAATACTCTAACGAATCCAATGCAAAAAAAACGCATTCTGATCCATCTTACGTGACAAAATTCGGAGAATTTAGTGCTTTATTTCCTCGACTATTCGTAAAAACTCTGTTTATGTGGCCAACAACCTTAAAAGCATAGAGCAGAATATACTGCAACCATGTGACGCTACTTTAGACTACAATACAATAATCATTACTGAATATTATTGTTAATATAAAATGCTAAACTTTATATGTATACTTACGTGACAGAATTATAAAATAATCTGTTAAATAATCATGTGGTCCGTCACTATGATATTCATACATTATTTTAGACTGTTTTTTGTATATCTATCCCTTTTCAATGTACTTAATGTTATAACAGTATCCAAAGGACTTATAGTTATGACTCATAACATGTAGTAAATATTTCATCTTTCTTTTTACCGACCAATATACCTTATAAGTGTTTCTGTCTTTCTTTTACTCACACCATTACATATGTAATTATTTTTCCCATTTAACTGTACACAATTTTTTCCGCCGAGTGCACGAATAGAAGTATAACTTCAAAAAATTAATTAAATTAAATTAAATTGAATTAATCGTACAATCAGAAATATAGAATATAAATATTGAAGTAAACCGGAGTCCAGTCTAGAGTCCAGGGGCCCTATTCACTAACCGTGTGAATGCTCGTGTAGGAGAGCTCTCTTACAATTTAGCTTCACTGCGCAAGTCACTCCCCTAAAATTATAAAATCCGTATTCACGTTCTAAGAGAATGCTTCTACGCGAGTACTCTACTGGGTAAAGTAGAGAGAGTGGACTTGCGCACAATGGGTGTTGTTTCATGACAGACATGACATGTGATTTTTCAATACAAGTGTTCTTCATATTGTTTATTTTTCATGATTTGTTAGTGCTAGAGTTTTTGTTTGGTTCATTGTTGATTATTAAGTTTTTGTTAGTCTTAATTTTGTTTTATTAGTAACAATTTTCTGCCAGTGTGTTATTGTTTTTGTGGTTATAAAGTGTTTTTAAAATGGATGATGATGATTAAGTGATGCAAATGCTAATAAATGATCTTGAAGATGCGGAAGAACAAGCGGCAAATAATATACCTCGCCTGTATTTTCAACGTCAGGACCCTTTCTTGAGATTGTCCCATCTTAATTTTATTAAACATTTTCGGCTGAGTAAAGATTGTTTTGTAGCTCTTTTAGATGAGCTAACACCGCTTTTGCAAGCCCGCCAAAGAATTTCTGGTTTAAGTTTTCAAACAAAGGTAAGCATATTATTTACTGCTTTTTATGAAATAAGTTAAAAAAAATATTTTCAGTTGTTGGCGACTCTCTTGTTTTTTGGGCAAGGCAGCTATCAAGCAGTGACGGGTTCCAATTTTTTTTGCGGAATGAGTCAAAGCAGCGTAAGTAGATGCATTGAAGAGGTCACCAATTCCTTAAATAGGCCGGAAATTATTAGTCGATGGATCCGTTTTCCACAAAACATCGAAGAGCTTTTACAACGGAGAACAAGGTAGGAATAATTAGAATAATTTACAAATTTTTGAATTAGACTTAATTTTTTAGCTTTTTTCATTCTACCGGCATTCCTGGGGGAATTGGGGTTATTGATTGTACCCATGTGGTAATTGTACGACCAACTGAAGAGGAGCATATATATGTAAATAGGAAAAGCTACCATTCCTTAAATGTGCAACTGGTAAATATTTTACGTATTCTCTTCTTTTTTATAATGTTATTATTTTAGGTGTGTGATGAAAACCTGGAAATAATGAGTGTAAATACCAATTTTCCAGGCAGTACACATGATGCATATATTTGGGGGCAATCAAATGTTTCAAATATTCTTGAAAGAGTTTACCGTCGAGAACCGCAAAACTACTTTTTTTTGCTGGGAGATTCTGGTAATAAAATTATATACATAACTAATCTTCATCATGATCTTAACTGTTATTTGTTGCAGGGTATCCTCTTCGGCCCTGGTTGCTAACACCAATGAGAAACCCTGCTCCAGGTGCAGAGGAACGATTTAATAATGATTTTAAGAGAGTTAGGAGCAGTATTGAAAGGTGCAATAGTGTTTTAAAGAACAGGTTTCGATGCCTTTTAAAAAATAGAGTTCTCCACTACAGGCCAAGAAAAGCAGCTAAAATAATAATAGCGTGTTGTGTGCTACATAATATTTGCACTCGAAATAGAATTCCAGAGCCTGATAGGGACGACGAATTTTTAAATGCAGATCTTGGAATAATTCAAGAAATTCAGGCTCCAGGACAGAATATTGAAGTAGCAGAAAATGATTTAGAAGCAGGAAGGGTCTTAAGGCAATTAATAATAAATAGGCACTATAATTAAAACTTTTATTTTTTTTTATTATAGAGCCATCTGTGTAGATTTATCTGTTTTGTCACATTCCAAACTTACTCATATTGTACCTACTTACCTATTATTTTATTTAATTGTATGTTAGATTTTACATTTCAATAAATATGATTAATAAAATATTTTGGTTTTTTATGTATATTTTTTTATTTATTGATGCCATTAAAAGAATAACTTTATCTAAAAAGATTAAAAAGTTAGTAGCACACAAGTTGCTTAATATTTGAGTTGTGCAAATCAAAACAGTTTAAATATTATACAAGATGTTGCCAAAAGGCCTACAACGATGTACTACAAGTTCCCATGACATAAAATAAGACAATTTAACTAAACTTACCTCTATCTAAAAGAGCTTCCTAATCCGTTAAAGATGTTATTTTTAGTATTTTTTTTTTTCATATTGGGTGAAACAATTTTAGTTAAATTTGACACTAGACACTAAATTTTAGAAAGAGATAAGTTTAGTTAATTTCTCTTATTTTAGTGAAATGAACTTGTAATACGGAAATATACAGAACTTTAATAAAGGTTAAAAAATTTATATTTGCCAACCAAAAAACTATAAACAATTAGGTAAATGAAATGGTCGTATTTTATGATTAAATTTTTAATATAACAAAAAATCGCATACTAAAAAAGTAACACAAAAAGGAGAAAAACTAATAAAAACAAAAAAAATTAAACCTATTAACACAAAAAAATCTCACAACATAAACCCAACAAACAAATAAAAATATCACAATTTCATCAGTAAAAAAACAAACAAAACTTAAAACTGCAGGTGTCTCCACCATGCATTCTGAAATCTTTGATTTCTTAAATCAACCCTCATCTTTCTTATTTTAATAAAATTGTTTGCTTTGTAATATTCTGCTTCTATTTCGTTTCTATTATTCATAGAAGCTAGATGTTTTTGGCTAATTGCCAAGGAACTTTGGAGCCTTGCTGTTTTTGATGTTCGTTTGGGTACTTGCCTGGCTTTTGTATCTTTTGAATTTGGAATAGGATATTCTAGGTTATAAATATGTTCTTCAAGAGCCTGTAATTATAAAAAAAATAAAAACCTGACATATCAGATTTATGCTTGATTTGACTTTATACCTCAGTTTTTTGGTCCTCAGTTGAAAGGGCAACATCAACGTCGGGCAAATCATCATGTTCTTGTGTTAAGTTGTCAGTAGGAGGCAAGTTCTAAAAAAACATTGAAACAAAATTTTGTTAGAATAAAATATATATTTTAATAATTGTGTGTGATAGTTTTAAAACTAGATTTTTCTAGTAAGAATAGGTTTAAATTAAATTTGAGTTTTGTTCTAACAAAATCACTTGTCAAGTTAAGAAGTACACTTACTTCATTGTCTTCAAAAACAAACTCTATAGGGGTTTCTTTTATCCCTATACCGTCTATTTGGATGGGGCTAATCATTCCTAACACTTCACAGTCCATATCATTTAAGGTTGTAGAGCATGCTGGGCCTCCTCCCGTCATATTTTTATATTTAATAATTTTACTATTTTTTGACTTGGTATTTTTTTTTCATGTCTTGCCGTGTCTGTTAAGAAAGAGAAACAAAACTAAATAAAGTGATTCATATATGTTATGATTATTTCATTGTCAAACAATAAAATCACTTACTTTTCTCCATTTTGCCCAACTCTTGCATTTTCCATTTGGGACGCTATTTAATGTTTCAGTTATTTGTTCCCAGAGTTCACGGGCTTTCTTGTGTGTAAAAGTTGGGGTAAACTGCCCCCTGCGCAAGTCTTCATGCTGGCCTCGCACAACATTTTGTTTTAACAAATTTTAACTTTGAAATAAAAACCAAAGACAAAAACACACTCGCAAGTTTATCTCTAGATTCAACAACTGCACAAGAATCTGAGGAAGTACAGGTATAACTCTTCTTTTTGGTTCCACAAACAATTATTCTTCTCATCCCGGTGGCTGTTTATATTTTACAAACCTAAAGTACTAAATAAATAGTTCAAATGTAATGGTTAAACTTGGCAACGTTGAGCAAAAAGTAGTAGACTTGCCGATCTATCGTGAATAGGTCTTTTTAGGATCATGCGAGCGATGAGTGAGAGAGTACTCACACCGATGAGTAGTCGTACACGAGAACTCTCACAAGTTACAGAATAGGGGCCCAGATATAAATCTAATTTTACCTTTAAAAGTAGGTATAATTCAGAGAAAGATTGGCTTTGGTGTGTTGAAGTTATCAGAGCTATCTTACTGGTACTATATTAATACAAATGTATATTTAAAAAGAAAAAGCAAAAAGCAAACGATATAATATCACACTCTCGCAACAAACGTGAACATACTACATACCTAGAGTTATACCGGATGAGAAAAAAGTATGTAAACCCCGTGGTAACTCAAAAACCATGAGTCACAGAAAAAAACTTGCAAAATATAAAATTTATAATTTTTCTCTGGCTATCAGATGGTTAAGATGAATTTGACCATGACCATGACCATTATGGTCTGGCGATGGTCAGGTCAATTTTTTAAATGAAAACATGTATTTTTGACAAAGGGAATTGAAAGGGTGTGAAATTTTACGTCTAAATATGACCTTGACAATTTTTAAAAATTTTACCATGATGGTCATGGTCAACGTTAAAATAAAAATTTCTAGACCATCACAGTAACTCCAATTGTATTAGTCGCAGAGAAAAACTTCCACGACTTAGATGGTTAAGATGGATTTGACCACCATGACCACGACCATCATGGTCAGGCGATGGTCAGGTCAGTTTTTAAATAGAAACACTCCAAAAATGGTACTTCAGTGGTCGCTTTGCATCTTGTATATAACCTTAGGCAAGGTAAAATGATAAAACGAGCAGAGAGTGAAGATGGAGCCACTTGCGACTGTTTTTCAGTATCGCAATTTGAAATCTATAATAATTTATTTTAAGTGAATAATTAACTCTATATATATAGCTCGTTTTTTTATGTATTCTAATATAGCTTACCTCGCGTTATGGTATATACAGTATACAGGTACTTTGCATTTTATCTCAAGAAGTGTGGAATGTTCAAAATATAAGTTGTAAAATAAGTAAAGAGAACTTTTTTTTCTACAATTTTTCTTTTTTCTTAAATGTCATTCAGAACAAAGAAAACGAGATATTTACCAAAAACTGTTTTTTTGCTCCTTTGACCATAAATATCTTAAGACGCGAACACGTGATCATATGAGACTTTTGATGTTATTTTTTATAATACCAAAATAAAAAATTGTTTATATTTTCAGCTCATTACCTTTAATTCCGAGGTGGCATCTTTATTTTACCGCACTACTAGTAAAACTTATTGAAAGGCGAAAGCAATCAAACGAAACATATCGTGTCCAGCATCCCTTACCCAACTCGTGCCGAATCCGGAAACATCACCTAGAAAATCCTTTGTGGATTTGTTGTTCTTGTATGTTTGTATGTGAATATAATATTTGCGAGTAATAAAGGAATACTAATGGCAATTAGAGTGTTGAGTCCGATGGAATAGATCTGTGATGTGTAATCTAATATGGAGCGGGATCAGTCACGTTTTAGACCAGTACGTGACCCCACGAAACGACCATGTGAACATGCCTCTCAGTATTTGCCTTTTAGTTGCCTTGGTTGCATAACTACAGAGAATAAGTTGCAGATGGCGATTGGCGAATGTCTGAACAAAAAGTCGTGTATTTTGTAATAATAAAAAGACATAATTACCTAAATTGGATAAAAAGTATCATCTTTTTTTTTAAGAATTGTGCGTTAATTATGATGCACACTTTTGTAAACTAATTCATTGCTAACTTTAAAATTAAAACAGTTAAATACAAAGTGGACTTTAAGTGTCGTCTTACAAAAATTGTAAAAAGCAGCAAAAGCATATTATGCGTTTGTAGGTATAAGTTAAAATAAATTGTGTATAATTTTTAAAATAAAAAAAAATAGTAATAAAAACATAAGTTACGTAATCCATAAAGACATGCTAGGTACATGAAATATTTTTTAATCAAAAATGATTAAGAATTAAAGTAAAAATAACAAAATAGAAAAAAAATGTAATGAACAACAAACGAGCAATCCGATTAGACATTAAAAAAATTGGCAGTCGTGGGACCTACTGACAGACAATAATAACTGTTTTTATTTGGCATATAAAAAGAACTCTCGTAACATTATGATTAATTAATACTTTTTCACCATTTTACCATTTTTTTTATAAACTATTCTTTAAAATTTTTTCAGTTTTGCGTAAGTATTCAGAAGTATTCTCATAGACATTTATCAATTTTTCATAGAAATTAGTATTACAAAAAAAAAAACGCCCGGATTCATAAATTTGTGAATGATTTGGCAAAATCAGTATGTTATATTAGTGTTCAGTGACCCCAAAAACCTCCTTGTACCGAGTGCACACTCATTTTGTATCGAATTTGCATAAAATTCCTGGAGACGAGGTCCGTTTTAAGCACTAGGTGTTTCGGAGACCATCGCCATTATCATATTCGTATTTAGCGACCCAAAAAATCACCGAGTACCTAGGTGCACTGATTTTGTAAAGAATTTACATAAAACCCCAAAAGAAGAGGTAAATAAGCTAGGCAGCAAGTGCCGCGGAGACTTTCGGCACATGATATTTGTATTCAGCGACCCCAAAGACCTCGAGTACATAAATTGGACCCATTTTCATCAATACTTACCGAGTTGTTCGGAATGCCCTTTTCGAATACAGAAATGCATTTCCCATTTTTACATTATGAAAAATAGCGCCAATTTCCTGATATTCTAACCAATCCAATGCAAAAAAACGCTTTACGACGATCCATCTTACGTTACAAAATTCGGAGGTTTTGCTAATATTAGTGCTTTATTTCCTCGACTATTCGTAAAAACTCCGTTTATGTAGCGAACAACCTCAAAAGAATAGTGCAGGATATACTGCAACCATGTGACGGTACTATAGACTACAATACAGTACTCATTACTGAATATTATTATTAATATTATTGATATAAAATACTTAACTTAATACGTTAACTTACGTGACAGAATTATAAAATAAGTTGTCAAACACAATGTGATACGTCACTATGATATTCAAAACATTAGCTTATACTGTTTTTTGTACTTTTTTTAATGTACTGAATGTTTAAACGGTATTCAAAGAACTTATAGTTATGACTAATAACATGTAGTAAATATTTCATCTTTGTTTTTACCGATCAATATACTTTATATGTGTTGCTGTCTCTCTCTTACTCACTCCATTACATATGTAATGATTTTTCCCATTTAACTCTACACAAATTTTTTTCGCCAAGTGCACGAATAGAACTAATAGAAGTATAACTTCAAAAACAATATATCACCTTTTTAATTTAGAGAATTACAGCTTAAGAAAGTATCAATATCCAATAATTGTAATTCTATACAACTATAGGTATCTGCACATTATCTAGACAAGAATAGTAGGATCACTCTCGTATAAATTTGTTCCAGCCGCCAAAGCTCTCGGTCCGCATTTAGGTCTCACCAGCAGCGTTGCCAACCTAAACTTTATTAAATCGTTAGCTTAATTAAAAAAGTAGAAATAGGTAGATTTAAATAAATAGCGGCAAACTTAAAAAAGTGCTTATTTAATAAAAATGGTAAGTTTAAATTAAGTAACAATAAAGGAAAATAATTATAAAGAAAATTGTGGTATATCGTTGGCATACTACCTAAATCGGTAGTTCTACCAAAAATTGGGAGTGTTGGCATAGCTCCTTACCAGTTTTTCCAAAACTTCACAAAATACGTTAGGCAACCGTAGCAAAATGTGGTAAAAAAACTGCAAAGGTGGCGGGCAGAGTGATCCTACTATTTTTGTCTCTATACGGTGGTATCTGTACTTATGTAAGACTAAGCAGCTTTAAGAAACACTTTCGTATGATTTAAGTAGTTTTTACTTTGCCTGTTAAAATGTCTCAAACAAAGCATGGTTTCAAAAATGTATCCCAAGTCCTACAAAAACACTAAAAGTATAACTAAAAAAAAAAAATTTAAAAGAAATGCACTACAAAGCCAGGAATAAAATCTTTATTCCTTAAAAAAATTGGAACAAACCAGGCATCTGATTTCGATTTCCTTGAAGTCGACTCTAATGGTTTATATCTTTGGAAAAAATGGCAGTTACTAACATTGAAAATCTAGATTTAATAGAGGGTAATTTGCCATTAAAGCCGACTTCAAGGAAATCGAAATCAGATGCCTAGTTGGTTACAATTTTTTAAGAAATAAAGATTTTATTTCTGGCTTTTTATTGCATTTTTTTAAAGGCGGTTTAATTTTTTTTAAAAAAGTTTTTTATTTTATCATTTTTAGTTGCTAGTTGGCGTGTCAGATGTGGGCACAAATTTATGATGTACTAGTTTCAAAACCTTCTGAATACCGTGCAAGAGGTACTAAATTCAATCCCCAACACTTCCGACCAGTACCAATGTGACTTTTTAGAGACATAACTAAATTGTCTAACACCGAGAAACACCATGCACATACGATAAAGAAAAACATCGTGATAAAACCCGCAGTGAGCAAGCGAATTGATTAAATGCTAATTCCTTCACCTTGTAAGAAGAGGCCTTTTGGCTTTAGAGTGGGACAATAACGGGCTAATTATTATGTTTTTGTATGTTATACATCATTATTAACATATTAAGTTAACTGCAGAGGTTATTCTGTTGATTTCTGTGGTGTTTTCTCAAAAATTTTCCACATTGATTACCAGACCCTAACCAAATTTCTATGGGACCACACGGACACACTACTCTTTTGAATGCAATTTTTTTTTTAATCGGATTAGAAATTCCGGTAATATTGGTGTAATAATATTACCTCTGAGAACTTGAAGGCTTTATTCAACTAAAATGACAACTTGTAAATATCATCATAACATAAATATCTATAGCAACTAATAAGTTATTAGTAATAACATATATAAAATAAATTAAGTATTAGTATACATTCTCCCCCAGTATTTTATTCCTGATAATTTAAAAATTGTGTAGGTTTTCTTATTCTAGAAGATCTTCTTAAATTTTTCTTCAGTTCTTCATCCTGCACAGTTATAGGAGGTACTGATGTATGAGTTGTGAGATTGTTAGTATCAGAAGGTCCAGCTTCATTATAAGATCCTATTTCATCAGAGGATCTATCTGTAACTTCCTTAAGTACCATATTTTCATCTTGAGATGGTTCATTTGCATTTGAAATAAGAGTGACAATCACCTCTAGGAGCCAAATACCTAACGTTTACCGTTGATTCAGTTCCATTTTGATTTTTAACTAACGCGTAATTTGGATTTACTTCCACAACTTCGACCTCTTCAACTAACGGGTCATATTTACTTCTTCGAATGTGCTTTTTCATTAACACAATTTCCTTCGGGTACAGCCAGGAAGGAAGAGAAGTACCTTGAGATGCTTTCCGCTCATGTCTGAACATACGCTCGTGTGGAGTACAATTAGTTGATGTACATAAAAAGTGTTCTAATAGAATGAAGTGCATCAGGTAGAACAATTTCCCACTGCGTAGGTTCCAGATTTCTAGTTTTTAGTGCCAAAGTAATAGTTTTCCAAATAATTCCATTGTACCTTTCAACTTGCCCGTTTCCTTGTGGGTTATAAGGAGTAGTTCTACTTGAAGATATGTTGAATGATCGAAGAAAATCAGTAAATTCTTTAGAAGTAAATGAGGTTCCACAATCTGAATGTATGTAAGAAGGTAAACCAAAAACAGAAAATAATTCAATTAGGCATTTTATAACAGTGGATGAATTCATATTAGGACAGGGAAAAACAAAAGGAAATCGTGAATATTCATCAATAATAGTCAGCATATAATTATTCTTTGAAGAACTAGGTATAGGACCTTTAAAATCTATATTTAATCTTTCAAATACACTCGTTGCCTTAATTAGTCAGTGAGTAGAAGAGTTCGATAGAAATTTTGGTTTAATTTCGGCACAAACCGGACAAGAGTTGATCATTTGCTTAATATCGTCTAAAGAATAAGGAAGATTGCGCGTACGGATTAAATGATACATCTTTGTAACTCCTGGATGACATAAAGACTGATGAAGTTTAAATAGATAAGTGTCTATCATTGCACCACAAATTCGAGAAAAGAAATCAGTAACTAAGTTTTCCCTACCTGGACGATAGATAATATCATAACTGAAACAAGACATTTCTAAACGCCATCTAAGAATTTTTTCATTTTTTATTTTACTAGAGTGATTTCTTCTAAACATAAACGATACAGATTCTTGGTCTGTAATAAGCTTTAAATGTCGCCCAATTACCTAATAAATGTCTCCATTTACGAATAGCCTCGATAATGGCATAAGCTTCTTTTTCGATTGCTGAATGATTGCGTTCAGAATTTGTTAAAGTTTTGGTGAAAAAAGCAACAGGTCTACCATTTTGACTTAGGGTAGCTGCTATAGCATAATCTGATGCATCTGTTTCTACTACTAGAATCTCATTATTATCAATAGTACAAAGAAAAGCTTTTGCAATCTCTTCCTTCAGAGTTTCAAACTCTGTTATTATTTGAGGTGAAAACGGGAAAGATGCATTTTGAAGCTGCAGTAGATCGTTTGTTTGAACTACTAGTAGTAAATTGTTTATTAGGTGATTTATTATTACCGATAGTTTTTGACTTCAAACAAACTATTGCAAAATGACCAATCTTCTTACAGTAGGTACAGGTCTGATTTTTCGCTGGTCACATAAAACGGGGATGATTAGATTTTCCACAAAAAAAGCAAGACTTGATAGATGCAGCTAATGGAAGAGAATCATTTTCATTTTCTTCATAAGGAATAGCATTTAATAAAACTGGGGATGTCTTGTACGATTCTGCATTTTTATAAGCTTCATCTAAAGTACGAGATGTAGAGACAGCCTCTTCTAAACTTAAAGACTTGCTTTCCAACAATCTTTGTTGAATTTCAGATGATAACAAACCATTAATAAAAGCATCTCGAATGTATTCATTTTTATTCGTTTCAGCATTAACAGGTTTGAAGTTACAGTTCTTACTTAGAAGTTTCAATTCCATCAGATATTGATCAATAGTTTCTCCCAAATGTTGCTTTCGTGAAATTAATGTATGTCTAGCAAATACCTCGTTCGATTCTTTCACATAATAGCTTCGTAACAATTTTATAGATTCATGGTAAGTGCAGCACTCACTAATAACATTGTATACAGAATGACTAACATAATTTATAAGCAATTTTAACTTCTGTCCATCTGTTAATTCCGTCGCAGTTTCGGAAACATTCGGAATAGACAATAAAAAATTTTCAAAAGTAGCAAACCAATGATTCCATTCTTTTAAAGCGGTAGGGGAATTCGGATCAGTTTCAAATTTGTCAGGTCTTAGAAATTTATCCATTACAGCAAAGTAATTATTTGTTTTCTTTTTAATTTAATTTTAGTTGAATAAATTGTAATAATATTACCTCTGAGAACTTGAAGGCTTTATTCAACTAAAATGACAACTTGTAAATATCATCATAACATAAATATCTATAGCAACTAATAAGTTATTAGTAATAACATATATAAAATAAATTAAGTATTAGTATACAATTGGTAACATACATAAAAAAATATGGTTAAATGAGAGCCCTCTCCTTTTTAGAAGTCGGTTAGAGTGGGACAGTAATGGGCTGGTTATTATGTTATCTATCATTATTAACATATTTACTGATCTGCAGAGCTTTTTTTGTTGATTTGGTGGCATTTCCTGAAATATCTTCAACATTGATAACCAGACCTTTACCAAATTTCAATGGGACCAATTGGACAATCTACTATTTTAAATGCAAAAAGATTTTTTTAAATCGGATTATAATTACCGGAGATATTCGGTAACATATATAAAAAAATATGCTTGAATTGAGAACCCCTCTCCTTTTTTGAAGTTGGTTAATAAAAAGCGAAAAATCGTCTGATGTCAAAAGTAAGTAAATATACCGGTAATCAATAAAAAGAGTTTGCTTAAAATATCTAAAAAAACATTTTTTGAATATGTGTATATAATTTGAGTTATAATTAAATGATTACTTCCTAACGGAAATAAATTAAAAATTATTTCCCAGGCTATTAAACCCCTGTCTAGTCTTAACAGATTTCGAGCTTTTCACGCCAAACATACACACACAAATGTATAATGTATGAGCAAATGTAGCCATTGTTTAAAGTGTAATGTAGAATATTGATTCTATTTGAGATTCCAGATGTCGGAGGCAAAGTAGTTCTAATTCTAGGCTTTGTGGTAGCGTTGTGTGTGCGTGTGTGCTGTGCTATTAGTGGCGGCCACCACCGGCTGATGCCGCCGCCGTCCTGTAAACTCTTACCGCTTACACCTCTTCTCCGTTTATCCCTTGTACCAAACCAGCCTCCTTCAATATGTATATGTGTTCAAATGTGAGAAGCCGTTAAATATTCCACCGCGGTTACTAAATTCTCAAATTTTATTATTACTAATTTATGGAGTATTAGATTTAGACGAACACATAAGTTGATGGGGCATTTTAGCCCTACTTATTAATTTATTAGTTTTATCGTTATGTTATGCGTTACATTTAGATAAGTCAAGATGTTGTATGTCGAGGTGAACGGGTATAAATTAATTTTTATTGTCAAGATGAAAATAAAAATAATGGCGTGTTTACATGATGCCAGTAACTGGCGCCAGTCTTACTGGCATGTCAGTGCTTGATTAGGACAGCGCTGGACTGGTACGTTTACACGTATCCCGTAGCTGGCGACAGTTTCACTGGCACCCTAGTCCTACTTAGTGAAGTTTACCATTCACATGTACGCCAGTAACTGGAACCTGGAACGCTGTGTTTACACGTGTCTACAACCACTGGCGCGGGGTTGGAGGGCACGCGGACGAGGCAGCGCTGACAGACAGCGCTGGACTGGCACAAAAAGGTGTTTTTGTACAACTGTCATTAAAAGTGACACTTTTAATGATAGCAAACAATGTTAAAAACGATTGTTTACATAGCAGCGCGTTAAAAATACTTTTAACACGTTGCCATGTAAACAAGTTTACTTTTAACACGGTTTAGTTTACTTTTAACACGGTTTGGTTCATTGTTATTGAAAATTCGCTCGTTTCATTATCAAAATAGGGAAGTTGTACAAAAAACATTGTATGGTATTTGTGTTAAAAGTGATTTTATTTTGTTCGTGAAATTGTTCAATTCGCTCCGCTCATTTTACAAACGTTTTCACTCACAAAATAAAACCTCACTTTTAACACTCATATCATAAATAACTATTACATGATGCCAGTACCATGCCAGCGCTGGCATGCCAGTGAGACTGGCGCCAGTCACTGGCATCATGTAAACACAATAAAAGAGTGTTGCTGTCAGGCACGAAGAGTCTATATAGATTTATTTTTTGATTTTTCTGCGTTAAAACGTTGCCTTCTGTTCTCGAATGATTTTTTAGTACTGATGTTTATTTCGTGGTTCCTTTATATTGTTATAATTTTTCCTTTGTGGATTCAGGATAAGTGATAAACAGCAGAAAAACTTAACAATTTATTGATCAACACAAATAAATAACTATTTTATAAAATAATCTACACAACTTTGATACAGTTAATGGAGGATCAGACCCATGGCTATGGCCTTTATAATTATTTGACATTAATTTTTTCACCTACGAATAACTCCAGTTATAATTTGTTAAAATAGTAGTCCAACCAAATTTTTAATAGGAATTGTTCATATTGCCGATTATTGGAATTTTAGATTTAAGATTCATGTAATCATATTCGAAATGCATAGTCACCACAAACTTTTTTGAACATGATTTATAAGTATTTCTGAACCAAACTTAATTTAGAGTAAAACAAGAAAACAAGTTTGTTTATTGAGACACATTTTAACAAAATTATTTATAACGTGAAAATTATCTGCTTCGTTTTTCTATTATACCAGCATGTTAATATTAAAAAAAAGCTATTATTATAAACTATATTAAAATTATCAATTTTCATTTCCAATGAAAAGCTGATCATTACTGAAACCGATCACGTATGTTCAGCGACCACCACCTTGAATAATCTGTTCGAACTTATGTCGTAGGGCTTTAATGATGGAGATTCCTTAATGGCGATTATTAATTTGAAGCAAGAGGGAAAGCGATAGAAATTTACATACCCATACGCAATATTACGAAGTGTGGAAGCATGTTTTGTGTCGAACGTGACACAGCAGAATCTAAATGAACTAGTAGAGTAAAAAGGAATTGATCTGGTTTGAGCAGGATTACTAATGGTTCACTATTTTTTTTAAAGTATTTATTCAAAAACTAATAAGTAAACTAACAAGGTATTTATATTTGATCGTGCATTTAAAAATTAAATTTTTTTATAAATACTAGTATTACCCAGTACTGTAATAAATTGTAATGTTTGTAATCTTGTAGAAGGAATTTGACCACTTATTTTGTTTGTATTAAAAGATTCGTATTTTTCGATTCTGTTGTGACGACGGTTATCTTTTTATATTGCATATAGCCATAAAGACAAAAAATTTATATACTTAAAGAACGGTATTACTTTTTAAAATATGTCCCACCAAGATTGATACACTTTTGCATACGTTCAAACCAATTGGTAAAAAAGTTATTCCAGTCTTTAGTTGAAACCTGCATAATCGCTGTTTTATAGGCATCGATGGCTTCTTCTGGCAACTGGAATCACTGTCCACGTCAGTTATCCTTAATAAGCTGACCATCTGCATCTATGTTTTGCTGTGTGACTGTTGTTTTAAGCGACCAAGTTGGAATTTGCAATACCAGCGGGAAATCGTTGAACGGTGTAGTATTTTAGTGAGACATTGCTGTTGGTATAATCCTCTCCGAAAATAAAAAAAAAATATTACTCAAAACTGTTCTCGGCTAAGATCCATTTTTCGACCGTCTTGATAATTTTAAAAATTCACTGTACCTACACGAATTGTTGTATCGCAATGAAACACTGGATTTATGTTAACAAAACCTTGTTCAACAATTGCTTATCATTATGTTTTCTTATTATTAAATTTTTGGAAAGAGAAAATCATCCATAATCTCAAATGTGGTCCAATGGTAATACAGAGGAATAGACTTAAAGTCTAGTACCACAAAAATATTTTAATTTTAGGTGGTACAAGTTTCGGGAATAAATATTCCCATCAACAAGCCCTCAAAAGTAAACAAAACGAAGCAATAAAAATTATGAAATTGAAGTCAACAATTTCCGTTTGCAGTTAGAGGGACAACATAACTTGTAGACTGGTTTCGACGTATTGGGTCTCATCTCATCAGTACAAGGATATATGTTGTCGTCAGCGAGCTTACTTGCTGACTGTAAATGCACTAAAATCACGATCTATATATATCCACCGAGTGATGGAAACATAAACAATGCGATAGTAGTGACATCTCCACCTCCAACTGCAAAACAAACATCGTTTGACTGAAAACAATTCACACACAGGTGTTCAACAAAAATGCAGGATGATGATCGCCGAACTGGCATCTTTTAGAAAGAGAAAATCATCCATAATCTCAAATGTGGTCCAATGGTAATACAAAGGAATAAACTCAAAGTCTAGTACCACAAAAATATTTTAATTTAAGGGGGTACAAGTTTCGGATATAAATATTCCCATCAAAAAGCCCTTAAAAGTAAACAAAACGAAGCAATAAAAATTATGGCATTAAAGTCAACAATTCCCGTTTGCAGTTAGAGAGACAACATAACTTTTCATCGCTGTGTTGTAATTTGCAACCTAAAACACAGCTATCGTAAACTAAATCAAATCCAAAGAAACATGAACCATGAGAGTCACCAACCATAGCGATAAAAGTCACCAATCATAGCGATAAAAGTCACCAAACTCTAACTTTAGTCACCCTGCAGAACAAAATCATCCTGAATAGTATCGAAAAACACTTCGACAAAGAGAGCTGCAAGTCACAAATATCTTGACCCTTGCTCTACTATCAAACTAATAATGTTCTCGGTTACGGATTTTATTAAACATCACTTCCCCCATTGGTGGAGTGAATCAACTTAATGCAAACTTATCAGAGAACTTTTACCTCATATTGACTAGGACACAGCAATAAAATATAGGCACTGATCCGACAAAATCTTTATATATTTTGGGAATATTAGGATAAAATTAGCTGAAGTACCCTGTGCCGCAAATTTTAACGAGGAGAGAAAAAGTGACTGTATGTGACGGCTTCATGTTTTCTGAAATTAGAAAAACAGTGCTAAGCAATTACAATCGACGTAAGAAGATATAATGTATAATGTCGTTACCAAGTTTAAGTTAATGTCGTAATTCACGGATTGAGAAAAGACGTTCTTTATTATTTCTGAAAGATTGCACTTTTAGTGATATGACCTAGGTGCTGGTAAGGCACATCTGACCTTTTCAAATATACGCCTTATCGGAATTAGTATCATATTCAACATCCGATAATTTTTCATTAATTCTATGTAAAATTAAAAAATATAAACCTTAACGAACATTATTAATAGTAAATCAGACTACTAAACGTCTTACGCGTTTAATGTAGTGCTAATTAGCGTTGTGACAACATAAAAAATATAGTTATGTATCTAATATTTGTTAAAATTATAGAAAATTAAGAGAAGAGTTTAGTTTTGCAAATTTATTAGCAATATAAACTTTGTTTATTGTTTATACGATCTCATACTCTTACATTTTCTATAGCATCAGTTCGATTATGTTATTTTAATGTTGCATTAAAAGTATCTAAAATTACTTCATATCTTGTCAGCGAAAATGTAATATAAGAGAATATTCCTTTAGGCAAAAATAACAAAGAGGTATATTGAATTGAATATTTATGATTATTAATTAATTTAAACCCATGGGCAATCGATTGTTTTCAGCATTTTATTACATTTTGTTGTGTTTGTCTAAGCAGCCATGATTTATTTTCAACGCTTATGGGAAGGATGTTAATAGTTATATCAAACATTAATTGGGTCAATGAACAAGTCTGATTAGATATAACTACAGATAAATAAAATTAAACCTAAAGAGATTTAAGAGCATTGGTTTCTTTTAATAGCTTTATTATCTTAAACAATACAGGGTAATGTTGGTAACGAGAGGTTATATTATTTTATTAATTTACATAATTGTTTGTTGTTTTTAAGATCTTAGGTTTTTATACAATCGGCTTCAAATCCAAAAACTGGTAATTTAGCTAAGTAGCGCTTCTTAGAAATATGGCATTCAATATCTACGCCTTTCTGTTCTCAAAAGTTTACATCAGCATGTAATAGTCGTTTACGTAACAAGTCCCAAAAGTGGTCTTTTACTGGACCAGTGGGCAATTGCAGGGCGAGCCGCAGGCAAGTCCTGCAAGCCTGCGAGTCCAGTAAAAGCACTTTTGGGATATATTACGTACAATACTTTTTTTAAAACCGGCCAGAATTTAGTAATTTCCTGTTTATTTTTGGGTCAGAAAATCTCATTTTGTCTGACCGCGCCAGAAAATTATTGTGATAGTCCCGTAAAAGCTTTTAACGGACTCATTTTTTCTTTCTGGCCTTGTCCGACAAAATGTGATTTTCTGACCTAAAAATAAACCGGGAAGTACTAATTTCTGGCTGGTTTAAAAAAAAATAATTACATAATACATAACTCAAAATTTTTATATATTTTTTTTGTGATGTAATCCAAAATAGATGTGGCTTTATAACTGCTTCGGTTTTAACTGCCCAGAAAGAAGGGTTCAGTAACCTTACAGTTTTAACTATTTTTAAGAAAACGTTCTAAATTTGTCTACGACGCTAATTTTTATAGTTTTACAGAAAAATAGGAAGTGGACATTATGGAATTTCTTTAGTTTATCTAAAGGTATATATATTACATAATTAAGTAACCGATTTCTGAGCTATAAAGTCAATTTTATATAATACTAACACAACGAATTTGCATCAAGTTTTGCTTTAAACTTGAAAAAACTTGTACAAAAACTATTCAATTGTTGCAAAAGGCGTTTGAAGACGATTGTATGAATAAAAGTGGTATAAACGGTTTAAAAAAGGCCGCACGTCTGTTGACACTGATTCTTATTCTGGTCGGCTTTCGTCGGAAAAACATCGGATAATGTTGAGCGAGCGGCAATTGAACAAGATCGTCGTTTGACTGTTATGGAGCTAGAAAATGACCTTGCAATACCAAAAAGGGCAGTTTACCGAATTTTAAATAAAAATTTAATCATGACACATGTGTATGCTAGATTAATACCAAAACCGCTCTCAGAATAGCAAAGAAGCTTTCGATCACAAATCGCTGGATAATCTAGAAATGATCAATAGCGTTAAAAATTTGTTTAAAACGGTTATACCTGGTAATAAATCATGGTTTGATGGTTATAAACCTGAAACCAAATAATAGCCTTCGCAGTGAAAGCATGCTTCTTCGCCCCGACTAAAAAGAGTACGTCAAAGTCGTAGCAAAATCAATTACGAATATGCTCCTGTAGATCAGACGATTAACAAACAAATAATACTACTTTGAATTTTTAAAAGGTTGCGAGATGCAGTTAGAAGAAAACGACCACAGTTTTGGCAAACCGGTGACATGCTTCTTCAACACGATAATGCTCCAGCGCCTGCATTAAACGTTGTATAGCAGTATTTATTGAAAAACAGTGTTGTACAGCCCCGACATTGCTCCTTGCGACGTTTAGCTGTTTTCTGGATTAAAAATTCCGCTTAAAGGACTCCGACTCGACGACAAGAAGACTGTTGTAACCAATGCGACAAATGCGCTAAAAGTGATTCCGATAACTAACTTTCAAGACGGCTTTCGGAAGTCAAAGCATCGATATGAGCGTGTTGTTCAATCAAATAGGGACTACTTTGAAGGATGCTACCAACCAGATGATGAAGAATAAGCCAAACGCCGAAAAATAGGAGCATGTCGGATACTTTTGGGACAGACCTTGTATAAATGCATTTTATTTGTAAGACTATCACCAACAAAAAATTAATTATCTATAGATGATATTATACACACCATAACACTATTTGTTGTTACACTTATTTTCAAATATAATAAACTTACTGACAAAAATACAATATAGTGTTCTTAAAAATTTTTTTGCTTTCATAATAACATTTAAAGGTTGAAGAAAATACAAAATAGTTTTCTTGAAAAATTTTTTTTACTAACTCTTAAATAAATTATAGATTTAATAGCAGTATAAGGCATTTTATATAGTAAGTATCTAGATGAAATTTCAGAATTTTGTTCACTAAAAATTAACATTAGCATTATAGTTAATTAATTTTTATTATTTAACACCTTTTTGTTTTAATAAATTAAATACATCTTCTTTTAACAAAACAATTAATAAGCCGAATTTTAATGCTGGCAGGAAATGTAAATAAGATATATTTTCTTGTTTATTGTTAGAATTCTAACCGTGGTGGAAAATTCAATCACTTAATACGAACAAGAAGGAATAGAACTATAGTGTGTTTGGCTCCTCAAAAGGGTTGCGTGGGAGAGATATTCCACTGCGGTTAACACGCACGTGCTACAGCTGGACCTCCATCCACCATTTGCTTCGACCTCGTTTTGCTCCCCAATTTACCACCCTGCCAACCTCTTCGATTAATGTAACGTATGTGTGTGTATTCCTTCTATGTCCCTCTCGATGAATACCCGTTTGTTGTTTAATAGCTTTGGCGCGAAGTTCTAGATAATTATGGGATATTCGAGCGGTTTGCTTAGACATAGAAATGGAATTAGATTTATTATATCTTAAAAGTAATCTAAATAAAAACTTTAAGTACAATACAACTTTCGAGATAAATATACCTACTGATAAAGTTTTCCTCTCTAATTATGGCATGTTAATCTCCCAACAAGCGTTTTTTTAAGTATAAAGGTAAGGTAGGTAGTCAATAAATTTTAAAAAACTACTTTTAAACTACCATATAAATCGATAAAAATTCCGCATAAGATTATATCATGCAAACTTTATTATTTTCTAAGACGATTTAAAAATTCTTTAACCGCAAATAATCCAAATCATTTTGATTACAGAAACTAAATTAATGAAATTAAAAATATCGCTACCTTTGCCAATGTTTTTAGTATATCAGTGTTTTGCTTCAGCTGAATTGATGTAGATTTAATAAGAGATCTAAGACAAAGAGTCTGTCGCCATATATCATTTCAGAGTATGAACTTGTACCGGGACAACAAATAATAGAATTATACAACCATGTCAGACTTTGTTACGATAATTAATTTATATCATACTAGCCTTACCGGCGATGTCGTTCGCTTTTTTAAATATCTTAAATGTACAGAAATTTCATTTCTACAGTTTCATTAAATTTAACTGGATTCAAAATTCCCGCTCAAAACCCTTTTAGTTTTTCTTCTAAATACTTGAACCACAGGAATTGCAGAATGACTGTTCAACATTGGACCTTATTATCTGTAGGATATAGTAATTTGTGAGTTATTTGTACATGTACTTGCGATAAAAAACAACGACAACACGTTTTATTAACTTCATAGCGCCATCTAGTTTCGAATATGAAAACTAAATTATAGCACGTATGTATGCATGTAGTGTATTATTTTAGTGGTGTTTTTAAATGGATCAATGAGATACTTTCATACAAAATCTGACACTTCTATTGTCCCGTTAAAGGGGTGGGGAGAGAAATAAAAATTTTATACACTAGATGTTAAGTTGAAAGAAGACAAATACATCTGTGAAAACTGCATTCGAATCGGATCAATAGTTTTCATGTGATGCGCGGACAAACATATAAACAGACAGACAAAAAAATCTAACACCACATTTTTGGGTTCTATATCGATGTAGTAATACCCCCTCATTTCTACAGTTTTATAATATGTATAGATTTACCTCAGATTATTTCATTTTCGAAAAAGTTATAAAAAAGCAGATGCATGAATGGACTAGTTAAGTTTTTGAAGCTGTTTTGAAATACCAACAAGAACGAGATTAATTTGAAACACCAGCTACTTTAATTCTTTGAGTAGAATGGTTTAATTGCTAAGGTATTAATGTACATATTGAGCATTTAAGGGTATGCGCGAAATTAGGGGTGACAGATACACCTGCGACTTATCAGATCTATTGTGTGCCCTTTTTTTGCTATAACTCTGATCTTTCCTCAGATATATAGCATCTTTTCTATTCCTTTCTTTCTTAGACATTTTAGGATATCGCTGGGCTTTAAGTTTGGTAGATGCATTTTTTCTACTTTATATGATTTGAGGTATCCTAGAATTACGCAATGCAATGTATTCTGAGAGTATGTGTATTGAGGTTTTGTTCTCTTCTCGCAGAAACTGCACTTCTTCATGTGTCATCTTAATCGGCGTTGGTTGCTTAATATTCCTGTTATAATACGAAGGTGTTTTTTAATAAGGTTTATAGTTTCCAAGGAGCGTCTTCGGATGCCTTAGTCCTTCTAGATCGTTCCTGTATTTGGATTTTTCTGTATCCATCTTTTTTTGTGAGCTTATCTTCTGTTTTATTTTCATTTATTCCTATGTGTCCTAGAACCTATGTATGAGGGTAACAGTGTTATTTTGTCCTCGTTCATTTTGTTAACCTATGCTGCTTGTTTATCTGACATAATTACAATCTTTTTTCTATGATAGTTTTTTTAGATATGAAATTTTACTCATCTTTCAATAGCACGGACTTCCGCGTAAAGAATGATTGAATATGCTTTCTAAATATTTGGCTCTGGGTCCAAAAAACCCTGCTTCTGTTCCTTCCTCTGTCTTGAAGCCATCCTTATACAATTCTATGGCATTTTGGATTAGCCCCAATATGGTGTCTTTGTCCCATTCAGATTTATAATTTATTACCCAGTTTTTTGGTGAAGTTTCTTACAAAGTAAAATTCCTTTCGCAGGTCATCTTGGGATGGGATGTGATGCATGCACTGGCTAGTTTCTGAATCTTCGAGATGTTTCTCCTCATAGTAGCCAGATTAACTCTCCTATAAGTGATGATTGGTCTCACTATTGCCCTGTACATTAATTGATTATGATAGTTCAATTGCTTAGGTAGTAATGTACACATTAACAAAGTTTTGATATTTATCTCTTAGTATTTAGGACTACCGGTATGGTTACCACATTTTTCAAATTTAGGAGTATTATTAAATATATATAGCCACTTGGAACCATACTCGAAAGTAGCTCAATATCATCTTAAGAACCACAAATATTCATTTATAAGAAAATAATATATACTTCAATTTTAGAAAGATTTTATGAATTAAAGAATGCTAAACATATTGATAATATTATTTTTCTTATTTCTGTCAAAATCTTTTAATAGCATGTATTTTATTTATCTTAAAACTTCCTTCTGAAGATTCTCCCATCATTATTAATACCATGTCATATAATTTCAACTGCTGGTATAAAAATATCACTGAACGATAAATAGATCTTAAATAATTTTCAATAGAGGAAAGGGAGAAAAACAAGGAACCAATTAAAGCCGTCCACTTAACTTACAGTAGCGTCAACACAAACATTTTTTTGCATAGCTTCCCTGCTTTTCTTATACCTACCCAATTATCTAAACAAATTGTACCTGTTCTATAATTTTTACAATAAAATAGACAGAAAGTAACATTTTCAAATGCATAATTTTACATGATTGCAATGATGCTACAATTATTGTAAAAATACCTTTAGACCTAACAATATATGTACTGACTTTACAACCAGATGCAAGGATGCAAGGAGTAGGTAATCGGCTTAAAGGAGTGTAATGGTGGGTTTTAGGTTTAAAGATCCTGTTATTGGAATTGGTTCCTTTTCAGGGATGGATGGTGGAATTTGGGATGGAGTCAGTATCAGTCGCTTGGTGGTGCCATTCGGTGCTCGCTTCCTATTTTTTCTGGTGTTGTATCTCTGTTTGCTGGATCCTGGACGGTGCCTAAACTGTCACAAAATATTTTGGTGTGGTGTAAGTGTGTAATTCTACGTTGTGCAAAGTGGGTTTGGGAGATTGACGATGTGGCGAGTCTCCTCCGGCATAAAGCCTTCCATTTGGCAAGGACGAAGGGAACCACAGGAAGCTTCTTCAAGGGCTCATTTTTTTTTGTATACTCCTGTCGTTGCCCTGTATCTACCTGTAGAAGAGGGGGTCCCGTCACTAAGGTTGTCAAGTTCTGTAGGAAGCTCTCTGTCTACGGTTGGTAGAAGTCTTTAAAAGGGAAGGAGTATCTTGTTTTTTGGAAATTCTTGAGGTTCCCTGGAATCCACCATTTCAGTGGGTATGGATTGTTATGTTAATTGCCTGTAAAGTCGTCCTAGCGATGTATCGTTGTTGTAGCATCTGAAAAAAAAAAGAAAAAATATTTTTGTATTTTGGTGGAGAAGGTAGCTTGGGTAAAGGTTCTGTAGGTGTTTTGCGTTGCGGATAATGGGTCTCTCTGGAGCAAAAAGCAAATAGAGAAGTCTTTGAGCAAGGGCAGAGTATAGCACGGCCTTATAATGAACAAGAGGTCAAATAAAAGTTTTATAAGAAGAGTTTTGGAGTTGCATCTTTCAAGTCTACCACCCAGAATACCTAGAAGGGACGCTCATTTTATTTTATCGACATCGGTGTGACATAAGATAGGTACTAATACCTTGTTTTAACAATTTAAGTAAATTTCATAATTATATTAAACTAACTAAAAAAAGGTAAACCACAATGTGCTATCTAGTACCGGTACTTATAATATATTGGGATCCTACTAAATTAGAAGTATCAAAAAACTATATGATAGAATATACAATATCTACCTTACGTTAAAAGGATGACTAGTGATGAGCAAAGGAAGACCAAGACCATACTCGCATCATCTTGTACTTGCTAATTCAGTAATGGTCTTGCTTATTTTGGCTTGGTTTTGATATTTAGTCTTGAGTATGAAGTCTTGTTCTTGCTCATTTTATATCTTAATTTAAAAAATGGTCATAATAATAACTTGTAAACAAATTATTATATCCTACAGATGATTAGGTCCAATGAAGAACTGTCATAGATCAATATTATAAGATAGTCTTAATCGGTGTTGAATGATTTATTATTATCAAAATCGGTTCAGTCGTTGCAGCGTGATTGACTGACAAACATGCAATTTTAAATAAAAAAATTTAAAGTATTTAGGCCAGACTTATTTTACTAAGGATATACCTACAGAATCATTAAAATTAAATTTTTATACGTAAAATAGACAGTCATTAAATCATTTGTTAATGACCCAATTCCACGCGGGTAAAGCCGCAGGTAAAAGCTAGTCTTATATAAGGACAGTGAGTAAGAATTTTCGGTTCAGTCTTACGTATTTGATCTTGATCTTGCATAATCGGTCTTGGTATTGGTCTTGTTGTTGTTGATTATGTCTTTTCTGTGTCTTGTTAGTTTAAGGATATTATAAGTCTTGGGGTTGATTTTTCACAAAACCAAGACAAGACTGCAAAACCAAAACCAGTTTTGCTCAACACTTTCAATAACTAAATTGTCGACTAAACACTAGGCATGTCTCAGGCTGAGTGGTTTAAATCGATGACCCGTAAAGACAGAGATCATCGGTTAGATTAATTCTGGATAAAACATTTTTCCAATTTTTTCTCAATTTCGTTTTTGTTTATTTAATTTTGGTTACTAATTAAATATTAAATAGGCTGAGAAAATATCAATATTTTGGGCATGTTTGCACGTTTTAATTTTTGTTATTTTTACAAGAGATGACTAAAAAATACTGTTACGCTACTGTTATCGGTTGACACTCCTTCTTCCTTGACCAAGCTCTTCACACACATAAGTCGAGTAAACTGTCAATAAACACCTTTTTATATTGATATAAATCATGTCGTGTCAATGGGGATGATTTGATGTTATTCGACCTTCTGTTTCCTTGATAAATTGCCTTTCAATATATGTGGTAATCGATTGAAGGGGAAGCGAAAATTGTGTATTATAGTTTCAAAAGGGTGATCGACATGAATTATGATTGTATATAACCCATAGAATGTTTTGACAAATTATAATAAAATATTGGTTTTAAAATAGATAATCATTATCATTTTTAACTGTCTAGCTTTAAATATAAATAATTATCTTTTTGTTTTATATGGGTTCGTGTAAATATAGAAGTAAATTTATTGGAAAGCTATATTTAAAACACAACTGTATATATCTTAAAGTACGTTTTAGTAAACTTTCCACTCAGCAAAAACTGAGATTTAAGAAAGTAAAATAATGAATTGTAAACAATATTTGCGACTGTTTCACTAGACTATTTTTAACTGATTATTTTTTTCACCTGTCAAAATATCACAATTTTGTGATTTCGTCCAATGAAAACGCTAGTAGGTATAGGGGCACTTTGGCCAGACACAGCCAGCCCAGCCAGACAGCCTTTACCCCCTCCACTACACTCTCCGGGTGCCAACTTCAGGTCGGTCAGTAAGTTAGGGATCTGCATTACCGACAAAATTGAAATCTCTACTAAATGGTTCGGAACTTGGCTAAAGTGGGCCAAATTTTGAATTTTTAAATTTATAGGGGGCGTTAGCAGTCAACTGTCAATAATTTTCTATCAGAATAAGTGTAGGAAAAAAAGTCTGTGTGATGTCTGTTGTGGTATTCGAACCCACAAAGTCATGTGTATAATGTTGACGCCTTAACCAACACGGCTATCAACTCACTTGAAAAATAAAGTTGAAATGTGTTAGATAAACAGCTCCGTCTACGTCATATACGGTTGTTGGTAAGTTAGCAGAGGCGTACTGTTGATTTTTTTAGATATTTACCAGTGCCGTACCTATGATTTAGGAAACAAAATCCAAAATTTACCAAAATAATATAAAAAAAGACAAAAATGTCTACCTTTTATTTATCATAATTATACATTTTATTAATTAATAAACTATAACAGTTTGAGAAGTGTTCTGTGGATTTCTTTGGAGGTATCTTGGTTAACAGGTTGTCACAGCTGTATACTTAGAACTGAAAGTGATTTTATGAGCAAAACTCAGTATGTATATTTTCAGGTAAATAAAAAAAAATTCTTGGTCTTATGAAAGATGAATGCAATGGTAAACTATTAACAGAATTTGTGGGACTTCGATCTAAATTTTATAGCACAAAAAGTTGTATATATAAAGTTAAGGATAACGTTTACCGTGCAAGTCACATAAGCGTAATGTTTATTTAAATAATATATAAAAATCGTAAAAAATAATGATTACCTTATTATGCGTCAACTTCAGACAGGCGTTAACTTCATAACCCTCGAATTGTAATAATGACTCACCAGGTTCGGTTGGAATTCTTAATATTTGGTAATAGGAGTAGGATATTTGCTCATCTTTGTTAATTATCCAGCAAAGACCACGTGGAGGTGTGAGCAACCTTTGCCTGGAGAGGATAGGTAAGTAGAAAGAATAGGGAAGGTCAAACAGCGGTGGTTCTTTAATAGGCAACAATTTCCTCTGATCATGCTCATAAGACCATACTGATAACACTATACATACTTAACTTAATAGGTTACAGCGTACTTTGTAGATTCGTCTTACCGAAACCCTAAGTTTATAGTACTTCTCCCTTCGTAAAGGTACCTGGCGCGTATCAGTGCAGGAAAAAGTCGACTAACAAAAGGGACATCAAACAATAAATTAAATTTTCATTCATACCAAATGCAGACAACAAAATCAAAACATCAATTGGGAATTTAAAAAATTGATGCACATATACTTTCTGAGTCTCAAGGACAAATTCGAAGAATTAAAAAATTTCACATGTTTATAATATAAACCAAAAAAGAATCTAAATCTTCCCATATTAATTATTGTCTATTTCGAAAACGTTTAAGATTATTTAAAATAGCTAAATTACTTTCAAGCTTTGAAAAATTACCTAAAGTTTTATCTTTACACAAAAGTCCCTTTTAATACACCCTATAATTCTTTTTTAAATTATCAATGTGTGTTTGATAATCTTTTTTTTGATATAATTAATCTACTTACATCTTTGTAGAAGCAGCAGCCTCACTGTTTGCACTGTTAGTGTTCATTTTCTTGAAGTTGACTACTGAACAGGATATTTTCTAGGTGTATTTATACACAAGAATTACGTAGAATATTAGTAATAAAAATGTTATCTGGAAATTATTTATTGTAATTGAAAGCAAAAAAAAAACACTTAGGTACAATTAAAATAATACAAAGTAACAAACTTATAATAAAATCAATGAAAATCAGTCCTTGCATAAATTAAGTTTAACAAGTATAATCTTTAATTTACATAATTATTAGATTTGTAAAACAAAATATTTTATATTCAAGTAAAAGTAATACAAAGTAACTCTAATCAAATCATATATATGCATATTTATATAGAATTGTATTACTGCATCAAATATACTCAATTAACATTTTAATTTACATACCTATGTTTTGAAAGAATTACAATTATTCCTAGTATTATGTAATATTATGGAATTTACGCAATTAACATATTTAATTTATGTATTTATTATTTTTTCTATTAGCAATGCAGTAACAACCTGGGGCATTCTAAAGATTATTTCCAAAACCATCTTAAAATAGCCAAAATTTTTAATAATTTAACTCACCAGCTATTTTTGAAAACACACGTCTGATCACTAAGACTGGCTAGTTCAGAATGAATTGAAAAGGTTTGTAGTTTTTAGTTTATAACATTCAAAAGGGGCGTGATTTAAAATCTCCAAGAAAGGGATTTTCTTTAAGAAAAAAATATAAGCTAACTAGATTAATACCAAAAAATAGGCAAGTCGAAAACAATTTCCGAAAAATTTCTCGAATCTAAATTCAGAATGTACCAAATTACGTAGGAAAAAATATAAAATTAATTTTTAAACGTATTAAAGACTAAACACAGAGTGTCAAAAAAAAAATAAATAATAATAAATAATTTAAATGATTACGCTATACATACTAATCATAATAGATTACTGGTTACTTTGTAGATTGGTTTTACCGAAACCCTTCATAAAGATAACTAATGTGTATTAATGAAAGAAAAAGTTGAATACCAAAAAAAGGCCTCAACCAATAAAAATAAAAATTTATTCTAACATGTTTAACGTGGCTAGGCTCAAAGCACCCATAATAAAAATACTATACTGCCTCCGTGATAAAAAAGGGTCATTAATAAAAGGCAGGCAGAGTATGTAATGCAAACGACACCTAAACCCATAAAAAGTACCATCTATATCAAACGATAAACGGTATTAATCTGGGCGCATTCGTAGGGCAGTTGTAAACCAGTCGTTAACTAGTCGTAAGATAATCGTAAGTACTCGTGAGACAGTCGTTAAAGAGTCGTAAGACAGTCGTTAACTAGTCATTAATTGTAAATATGGAAAAACATATACAATAAATCATCTATAAGGACGACAGGACCTAGCGAACTTTGGGGGTGAATAATCACATATTCGAAGCAAATGAAGAACCTGATAATCCCTAACATAAGAAGCATTTGAAAGGTTCACATAAAATCGATAAAGCTTATGACTCAGAATATGACTGGAAACTGATGAAGTGGAGATTAGGTGAAAAAGATCTTTGCTTTAAATGACGAATGTATTATTGTTGGAGACAAAGAATTTAATAGTACTTCAGGTTTAAATAAGTTAATTTTTACAAGAAACCAAAGAAATTTACTGAACATGATCACCTTATTTACAAACTTATATTAGAATTAACAGGCGTTCATCGTGATAGCAGAGTATATCTCAACCACAAAGGGTGTAAAGAGAAGTTTAAAATTATAAATAAACCATTATATAAATTAAATAAAAGAAGACGTTGATTAACTAAGCTGACACCAAAAAAAAGGGGATCGGAATTTAGCTCAAACCATTTAAAATATTCAGGATCAAGGTCAATGAACAGTATAAAAACAGAGTTATTCAACGAAATTTCAGAGCAGAGCATCATAGCAGAGCGTAGCAGAGCAATATAACAGAGCGTAGCAGAGGGTAGCAGAGCATTATAACAGAGCATAGCAGAGGGTAGCAGAGGGTAGCAGAGCGTAGCAGAGCAATATAACAGAGCGTAGCAGAGGGTAGCAGAGCATTATAACAGAACATAGCAGAGGGTAGCAGAGCGTAGCAGAGCGTAGCAGAGCATTATAACAGAGCGTAGCAGAGGGTAGCAGAGCGTAGCAGAGCATTATAACAGAGCATAGCAGAGGGTACAGGGGGTAGCAGAGGGTAGCAGAGCGTAGCAGAGCATTATAACAGAGCGTAGCAGAGGGTAGCAGAGGGTAGCAGAGCATTATAACAAAGGTATAAATCAAAAAGTCAAAGTCGAGAATTCATTTTGTTAACATTATGCCTTCAAGCAGAACGGTTCAAGTAAACGAACTCGCAGCGTTTGTGAGAGAAACGTACAAAGCTCTCAAAAAAAATGCAGGCTGATGAAAAAATAACTACTAGAATCAACGTTTAATCCAATAACTACAACTCTTAAAGAAATAGCCAAATATGTGAACGAAAAAGTCCCTAAAACAGAACTCAACGAAAATGACTCACTGACCAATCAATCAACAGAGGGGGAACATAATCAAATATCTTATGAAATAACATCATTAATCTTGAAAAATATATTCAAGATTTAGGAAATACAGACCAAATATACGGGCCAAAGTTCAACTGGCCTACGGGAGAATGGTCGCTCGGAAATAAAACAATTGAGTTTGATAAAGATATCATTCTGATGGACTCACACAAGTTTAAACCTACGCATGGTGTCTACGTCCTGCTGTTTTCAAAGCAACCAATACAATATACGCTTATCGATCAAAAAAAAAAGCCCAATTGATGTTTTGATTTTGTTGTCTGCATTTGGTATGAATGAAAATTTAATTTATTGTTTGATGTCCCTTTTGTTAGTCGACTTTTTCCTGCACTGATACGCGCCAGGTACCTTTACGAAGGGAGAAGTACTATAAACTTAGGGTTTCGGTAAGACGAATCTACAAAGTTCGCTGTAACCTATTAAGTTAAGTATGTATAGTGTTATCAGTATGTTCTTATGAGCATGATCAGAGGAAATTGTTGCCTATTAAAGAACCACCGCTGTTTGACCTTCCCTATTCTTCCTACTTACCTATCCTCTCCAGGCAAAGGTTGCTCACACCTCCACGTGGTCTTTGCTGGATAATTAACTAAGATGAGCAAATATCCTACTCCTATTACCAAATATTAAGAATTCCAACCGAACCTGGTTAGTCATTATTACAATTCGAGGGTTATAAAGTTAACGCCTGTCTGAAGTTGACGCATAATAAGGTAATCATTATTTTTTATGATTTTTATATATTATTTAAATAAACATTAAGCTTATGTGACTTGAACGGTAAACGTTATCATTAACTTTATATATACAACTTTTTGTGCTATAAAATTTAGATCGAAGTCCCACAAATTCTGTTAATAGTTTACCATTGCATTCATCTTTCATAAGACCAAGAACTTTTTTTTATTTACCTGAAAATATACATACTGAGTTTTGCTCATAAAATCACTTTCAGTTCTAAGTATACAGCTGTGACAACCTGTTAACCAAGATACCTCCAAAGAAATCCACAGAACACTTCTCAAACTGTTATAGTTTATTAATTAATAAAATGTATAATTATGATAAATAAAAGGTAGACATTTTTGTCTTTTTTTATATTATTTTGGTAAATTTTGGATTTTGTTTCCTAAATCATAGGTACGGCACTGGTAAATATCTAAAAAAATCAACAGTACGCCTCTGCTAACTTACCAACAACCGTATATGACGTAGACGGAGCTGTTTATCTAACACATTTCAACTTTATTTTTCAAGTGAGTTGATAGCCGTGTTGGTTAAGGCGTCAACATTATACACATGACTTTGTGGGTTCGAATACCACAACAAACATCACACAGACTTTTTTTTCTACTTTTATTCTCATAGAAAATTATTGACAGTTGACTGCTAACGCCCCCTATAAATTTAAAAATTCAAAATTTGGCCCACTTTAGCCAAGTTTCGAACCATTTAGTAGAGATTTCAATTGTGTCGGTAATGCAGATCCCTAACTTACTGACCGACCTGAAGTTGGCACCCGGAGAGTGTAGTGGAGGGGGTAAAGGCTGTCTGGCTGGGCTGGCTGTGTCTGGCCAAAGTGCCCCTATACCTACTAACGCTTAATCTTTAATGTTTTATGCTAAATCTAGCCAATCATTCCGGTTTATATTGATAAAACCACTAGTGGTTTTACTAGTATTGATTAAATTATAGAACTGTTAAAAATTCAATAACAATATTGAACAATCAATTTTCTTGTTTATAAGTACCTTACTATAAATCAACATTCATTTATATTATCTAAATATTCTGAAATATATTTTGTTATTATTATTATCACAATTCAATTCATCTAAACGATAATGAAAAATCAAATATGTAGGTACTTTAATTAAAACTAACCTGCTTCCTGGTTCTGCATGCATTTAAAACTTTTATATGCCTACAGGCAAATGTGGTCTTGTAGGTAAACTTTAAATAGATATACCTAATAATTTTTATTTTGGTAATTTTCTCTTTAATAATATAATTGTATAATTTTTGTTTTCATATTCTTGCCAAATAAAAAAGTTTTCGTGGAAACTAAAAATTTTTCGATAAAATTTTAAGGACTCGTGGTATTACCTTTGACAAAACTGTATAGCAACGGCACGTTTCATATTGACAATAAGTAATATCTCAGCGACAAAATTATGACAGATCCGTTACTAAGCTGGACCTTCGAGTTCCCAAATGTTACATGTCAATATTACACAAAATCAATCTTTAGTAGAAAAGAACGGGCAAACTACTATAACTTATAATAATTGTACATTTAATATTGTTAACAAATAAACAAAGATTATGTTTCGTTGATATTGTCTTGTTTGCCGGCAAATTTTTCTCTCTTATGATATTATATACGACAAAAGTTAATCAAATATTTTCAATGGAATCAATCACTGCTAATAGTTATTATTGGGTTGCTTCCAAATTCACTTGAATGCAAAGAAAATCTATTTAAAGCTAAAACATTGTAATAAAAAGTATCCAAAACACATAATAATAAAAAAGATGCTTATTATATCAACCATACAGAATAGAAAGATAAAAATAATATCAATTTAAATCATTCCAATGTTATACAAGTATTATGTAAGTAAAACTTGAGTTATAGAAACGCATCTAGGCTATTCCCGCTGATGTCACCAGAAATAGGAGATGCCCCTTCCACAAGAAGGTTCTAACAAAACTCACGACATACCGACATTTGTAGCTTTTAACATTTATTTTTCATTGTAATAAGTTGTTAATAAAGTTCCTTTTCGGTTTAATTTCAAATTGTTATTTTTTAAAAACATCATTTTCGATTTCGAATCTAAAAGACTTGTCTTTGGAAACAACCTGTCCTAATAATAATTTTGGATAATACAAAAAAAAAAGGTTCGCAAACTTTACAGACTTAAGTATGTTGTTGAATATAGTCTTTACTGAAGAAGCAGTAATATACATTTTTATTATTAAGCAAAGAGAAAAAAATATTTTTAGTGTGTTTAAGCATATACATATTATACATAGAGATTTTGACACAATTTCGGGTTGATATTAGGTTTAAATCGATTACAAAATTCCCACATAATATACAAATTCAAGTAATAAAATAATTTGTAAAATAGTAATGTGACATATAAATCAGTAAAAAAAATTCGAAAAGAGGTTGACCTTAAAGGCCATCCTTGCAACTTTCCGCTAGTTTTAACCGCAAAGCTATAGTAACGTGACGTATTTTGACGTTTTTGACTTTTTTTGAAATGTTTAAAAAACCATAACTTTTTAACGCCTTATTCGATTTTGATGTTCAAGATGGCATTCGACGCAGTTTTTTGAGACCTAAAAACGTTACTGGGAATGCAAAATCGGTTAGTCAAAAAATCTCTAAGTTATTGAAAAAAAAAACACTTTTTTTGAAATTTTTCGACAACGATATCTCACGAACGAATCAACCGATTTTAATTTGCAAAACGGCATTCGACGTGGCTTTTTAAGCTTGAGAGCTGATTAGGTTATGAAATTGATCGATGCAATAGCCAAAAAGATTTGCCCAAAAAACATCATTTTTACCAATTGTTTTTTTCGGTTATTTTGAAATTTCTCGAAATCTACCGGCTCGAATCGGTTCAAACTTACAGGGAATCTAAATTAGATCGGTCAAGCCGTTCAAAAGTTATAAGAGGTTTACAAACATCCACACACACATCCACACGTACATACAGACATACAGACACCCTCGTAAAAATAGTCAGGGGAGGTTCCTAAGACCTCAAAACGTTGAGATCCGATGAAAACTCGATTTTCGAAAAACGGGGTGAAACCAATAACTTCCCGATTTTAAAAAAATTTTTAATTCTTTTTAGCGGGAAGTTAAAAAGTTTCTACTATAAAAATATCTTTTTATAAATTGTGATTATAACATACCTATATATTGTAGACCAACCTAAGGACGTTTAAAACTTCCACAAGAACTGTAATAATTGTCTGACCTTTAGACATGTTGTAGTTTAAAAAAAAATAAAGCACGAGTTTTTCGAGATTTTTACTAAAAAATTGGCTAAAAGTACAACGTTGAACTTTAACACTGACTGTTCAATTTAATATATATAGGTTGGTTGAAAAGTTTTGAAAGTAAAAATGAAATTTTTTAATGAAATTGTTATTTATTTAATATAATTTCCATCACCTTAAACACACTATTTCAATGATCCTCTAGTTATTTTTTACCATCTCTTCCAGAAACTTTGCGAAATATTGTTCCACGGCTACAACAGCTTCTTTATTCGATGAAAAGCGCTTTCCATATGGAAATTCTTTCAAGTTCATAAAAGGTTATCATCGGAGGGAGCCAAATCTGGTGAATCACGTGCATTGTCTTGATAAAAAATAATTGTTGTCTTTTGTAAATCGTTTTTTTTTACTTTTTATTTTTATCCAACTGGTCCAAAAGGTTGCAATAATACTCAGACTTAATTGTTCTACCTTTTTCAATATAATCAATCAACAAAACGCCTTTACGCTTCAAATTACTGCTGAGAAATTTGTTTTTAATTCAGTATTTATTTGTGGAATTGTTTACGAATGCGGCACTAACATTCCGAACAGATTGTTATATGCAATCTTACTAGGAAATTATGGAGTACTTGATCATCTGAGATGCCTATTATATCAGCAACTTAAAACTTGGATCTTTGTAAACAATATCATAGACTTGCTCAATGATTTCTGATTTTGTTACACTTTTTGTACGTCCACTACTTGGTTCATTTTCGATGCTTGTACGACCGCGTTTAAACGCTAAAACCCATTGATGCCCAGTTGGAAATAGAACAGCAGATTCCTTTAACACTTTTACCATTTTTGTATGAATTTCTGTTGCTTCTAAACATTTTAAAACAAATAATTTTATCACTGGACAATATGTGTTTTTTTTTATTGTAACAAAATACACTGACAAGTCAACTTCAAATGGGTTGTAAACAAAGAATGAATGGACAATTAAAAATTAATTTTTCAATGCTAGACGAAAATTAAAATAGAGTATAAATTTTGTTTTTCCATACTGGTTAATAGGTGTCGCTTTTAAAACTTTTAAAACAACCCATATATTGGTTCAATATTTGAAATTTTTAATTTTTTAAGGATTATAATCGTTCGTACGTTTATAACAAACAATTGTTTTTAAAATGACTGTTGTTTACGGAGTTTTTTTCCATTTTTACCTTCCGAACAGCAACGCTGTTAGAGGAAGGTATTGTTATCGCGAAAAATTTCGATCTCGGGTTTTTAGCGGAAATACGCGTCTTAGGGTTCCTTGAGCCTAAAAAACCCAAAAAATAAAAAATTTCTGTGTGTCTGTCTGTCTGTGTGTCTGTGAACACATTTGCGGCTAAATGGCTAATCGGATCGGAATGAAACTATAAAACCTTACTTATAATCACCATCGGAGGAATCTGATAGAATTTGAGTAAAATCAGCCGACCGAAAGTGGACGTTTACTCCTATCAAAAAATGGAATTTTTTGAAAATATTGGGTTTTCATATAGTTATTGGCAAAATAGTTATACTTTTTGGAAAGAACATGTAATTTCCGACATTTTTGAAAGAATACATTTTTTTTGATATTTTCATTAGTTTTCGAGATATTGACACTTTTATCAAAAACTGGAAATATGTGAAATAAAAATTGTGGATTCGCTCTTTCACTACTTGTTATGTTATTATACATGCAACTGCTCGGAAGGTCGTGTGGTGCCCACACCGGATTTTTTCTACTGAGATGCATACGATGCATTGAAAGTACTTATCACATGTTTTAGGTAGTTAAATATGAAAGTACTTTTGTAGAACAATTTCCAGTGTGTATACGAAATTTCACTCTTACATATTTTTTGTTTTAGGAAACATGGTAATTATAATCTGAATCGTGTGGACTTTTAAGATATATAAGTATAATAATTGTTCTTTAAACGGTGTAATTGGCACAGGAAGCCCTGCCAGGTTTTTCACCTATGACCAAACATATCGATTTTCTATCTAATATTTTAATATTTTTAATAAAGGTTATTCAAGATTTTAATTAAAAGTAACTTTAAGCTATATAAACGTTGGTGTGTCTCTTTGAAATGTTTGTTAATTATGACTGGTAATTAGTCGAATTATCGTTTCATTTTTACTTTTTTCTAAGGATGCTGAGGTTGTTATACTTTCTTCTCTAATCATCTAAAAATCTTGAAGAAAATAATGAAAATGGAACTTTTATTGTACACCTAAGAAAGAAAGAATAAACATTGTTAAATTTTACTAGATATTTTTATTTCTTACTAGTTGGTGTATGTTGTTCAAATTAATATTTTCTCTTAATTTTCATTTAAAAAAAAAGATAACTAAATTTTGTTTTATCTTAAATTTTCTTGTGAAACAAGTTATTTTTAAACCACAAAGAATAAGTTAAGGGCATAGTAAGTATTATCTTCATAATTTTTATTTTTTGTTCACTAGGTAAAATGAGAAATTTCAAATTTCATCATAATAATGTACTAGGTTACTTTAACTAAATTTTTTATATTTTTTCTGTGTTTCTAATCTTTTTCATTCCATGAATAAAAATAAGTGGTGCCGTTTCTTTTTTTCAATTTTATTAACGTATTTTTACATAATTTTTTATTTAGCTCGAACGAACCTACAAGTCGCTCTCCACCAAACACATCAGTGTTGTTCGCATAAGTAAACCTTTATTGATCAACTAGTTGTACTCGCAACTTTATTCGCGTGGCGTGTGAATGTTGTATAAAAATTTCTTACACCACCCCATTTAAGGAATGGGAAAGAAATTTTTATACACCAGATGTTAAGTTGAAAAAAGATAAATACATCTGTGAAAACCGCATTCGCATCGGATCAGTAGTTTTTATGTGATGCGCGCACAAACATACAGACAGACAGACAAAGAAAAACCTAACCACTTTATTCGGTTCTATTTCGATGTACCCGTGACGTCGTTCGCGTTGCGTGTTGATTTTTGTATAAAAATTTCTTTCCTCACCGCGTTAAATGAGTGAGGGGAGAAAGTTTTATACACCAGATGTTAAGTTGAAAGAAGACAAATACGTCTTTGAAAACCACATTCGAATAGGATCAGTAGTTTTCATGTGATGCGCGCACAAACATATACATTTCTACAGTTTTATTATATGTATAGATTATATGTATAGATATAGAATTGCATCCATAAAAAAAGGTTACTAAGTTAATCGATAAATTTAACTAAAATGGGTTTGTATATGGGAGATAGATGTCGCCATTTATGTTCCATATTAAAGTTGTGTCAGGTCACTTAATACTTTATAAAATAATACCAAATGATTAAAAAAATCTTACCGCAATATGCTAATTAAAAAATTATCATGCATGACATATATAAAATTTTTACAATACAAAAAATTAATAACACCATTAAATAAAATTTTAAAGTTAATCATCAAGATTTTATATTTTTACCGTATTGCTGTTATTTTCAAAATTCAATCTCACTATGTTAAATAAAAAATATTAAAAGCTATCATGTTTATCTAATTTAACATTGTCTAGAAGATGAGATTTGCATTTTAATATGTTAAAAAGAATAAGAGAAAAAACTTTTAGTAAAAATTAAAAGATTTTGCATTTTAAGATAAATTTTTAGAAATAGTAAAATTAATATAAATTTATAACTACAATTATTAAAAATTAACATAATGACAATATTTAATTGATGCCAGCAGACATTGAAAAAAGTTGTGCAGCGCGAAAAGAAGCGGCAACCACAGCACAGGTAAATATGAATGGAAAACCTCAAAAGTACGTTTATTCATTCGTATCAAAAAATCCAAGTGTCTGGAACAAAAGTTTATCTCAAGTCGAGAATTCTCATTCACTACATATCAATTTTTTTGAGACACGACAAAGAATTTACTAAATAAATTTCACGCATCATTCTACCCATATAAATTTTAATAGATCTTTTTGTACTTGCACTGACACTTCGGTATATCTACGAATTATTCCGTAGACCATGTCTAAAGATCCACATCCTGATCTGCTTTTTATTTCACCTCAGTTCACTTGCTTATTAAAATATACCTAACACTTGTTTCGATTCAATTTCATGTCATTTTAAAATTCTCCTCATATTTGTACAAGTCTTGACAATGTGACGAAACATCTGTTAATACTTTTTTTGTAGGTAAACAATATAGATGATTTTCATAAAATAAATAATAAGAAAAAAGGAATTTCTTGAGTTATTGTGTACATATTTATCTCATATTGTGTTCTTCATTAAAAAAAAACAAACAACCGGTGTGCATGAAAATTACAGATTAGTACTGCAACAAGTTAAATGTAAATATTAGCCTAAATATCTTTTATGATTTTATATGTTGTTGAAATTGACATACTAAGTATATAGATTGTATTTCTTTCGCTTTAGGCTATGGCCACATTAGCGTAATTTCAAGCTGCGTTTCGTTTATACAAATAATAGGCCACACTAGCAGTTTTTTCACGCGCGTGAAAACCGGCTCATCTCTTGTCACACACGTCGGTTTACAGTATTCGCGTGTCGGGAAGCTGAGCGATTTCAAAAATGAACAAAAGTATTCTTAACAAAAATCACGCCGTGTGAAATCAAACCCGTGTGTCAACCCAAGACAGCGTGAAAAGACGCTCGAAAATGGAACCAGTCCTATTCATGAGCGGGAGACCTTGAAGACGCGTCTTTCGGGCGGGAATTCACGCCGTGTTTGGCCGGAGCAACTAACAACAGTATAGCCTATTTTTTTGGCGTGTTTTCACGCTGCGTGAATTCCCGCCATTATATAAATAATCGGCCACAATAGCAGTTTTTTCACGCGCGTGAAAACCAGCTCATCCCTTGTCACACACGTCGGTTTTCAGGCTTCGCGTGTCGGGAAGCTGAGCGATTACAAAAATGAACAAAAGTATTTTTAACGAAAATCACGCCGCGTAAAATCAAACCCGTGTGTCAACCCAAGACAGCGTGAAAAGACGCTCGAAAATGGAACCAGTCCTATTCATGAGCGGGAGACCTTAAAGACGCGTCTTTCGGGCGGAAATTCACGCCGTGTTTGGCCGGCGCAACTAACAACAGTATAGCCTATTTTTTGGCGTGTTTTCACGTCAAAACGCAGCGTGAAATCCCGCTAATGTGGGCATAGCCTTAGGCTTCTTATGTGACGTTTTGGCAAACGAAGAGAAGAGAATAACAAAAAACGCATTACATCTATCGCGATAAATAAAATGTGTACTTGTATAGTATATATACAAACAATGACGATTTCCTTCAAGGTGTCTTTAAGGTGAGTTGAATTGGTTATTAACGGTTTTTTCAAATAACTTTTGGGCAGTTTTAATAAACACTTGATTTAAAAATACAGATGTTTTGTCAATAATATAATCGAAAAATTGAATTTCCTAATCTAACCTCAAACACCATCTGCTGAAGTAGCTTTGATATTGTTGTATCAATAAAAATAATAGTAGTAGTATTTCTACTTAACAATAGTCAAGAATGGTAATGTTTTTTTAGTTTATTGTAGCAGTATTTCATTACCTGAAAACGCGGATGAATTTTTCTTCGGCTACATCTTTCATTAAGTAGATTTCTAGGAATGTGATTCGCTCTTAAAAAATCGGTTGCTAGTTTTAGTTTTGATATTTGTATTAGATAGGTTTTTATTTGTGTTGTCACAGAAAGATATTATGATGTCATTAGAAATTGTAGAGATGCAGCTAATTAAAAAATATAAAGTTATTAAATTATTGCCATTTACTTTAATTTCTAAATTAAAATAAAGAAGAAATATACAAATAAAAAAATATAATCAAAAGGTATTTTTCACAATAAAGCCAGAAGCAATTAGAAGTAAAGACCAGAGCTGGAAAGTAATTAAGCAAAGAGTTAAGGAGATAGAAAGTAGAGAAGGAGTTCTAAAGTAAGGAAGTGAAAAGAAGGTCATCCACAGGTAGAAGAAGTGCAGAATCCAGGCACCTGGAGATTTTATTGATTGGAAGAACTCCTTGGGAAGAAATACCTTATCAATTGGAGCCCTACTTGGGGCTTCGGTACTACAATTCTGGTAAGATTTTTTTTATTTGTCAGCTGTTAAGCTCACAAATTTGTTTAAATATTTTGGTGGTGTGTGAAAGACGACTGAAAGCAATAGTATTTGGTGCGACGTTTAAAATTCTTTTAGCATTCTATATCTAAAAATAGTACTTTAAATAAAAAAATATATAGATAATGTTAGAGGAAAGGAGCAATATTGATACTCAGGTAGCAAATAATAAGGATTGGTCAAAGGTAAATCTGATTATGGAAATGTTGAAGGAAATAAAGAAATAAATGAGCAAAAAGATTAATTGTAGACGGAAATAAAGAAGAAAAAGAATTTAATGTAGCTGAAAATAAATGGGCATAATAAATTAATTAATAAGGAAATGAAGAAGCATTTTTTTAAACAGGTCAGACACAAAGAAAGTTAAAGAGGAAATAAATAAAAATATGAGTGTTATAGGAGAAGGGAAGAATAGAAATAAAAAAGAATGCAAAGATAGTATTAGGATATGTATGAGTATGAAAAAAAAAAAATAAAAATGGAAATCAGAAATAAAAATGGGGTAAACTGCACTAACAATGTTAAAGATTGGTGTCGTAAATGCACCACATGTGCTGCCAGTAATGGTCCGCAGGTCCGAAGGCGGAAATGCAGCAATACCTGGTCGGAAGTCCTTTTGAAAGAATCGCAGTAGATGTATTGGGGCCACTTCCACAGAGCGATGTAGGAAATAAGTACATCTTTGTTGTAATGGACTACTTTACTGTAGCAGGTATATTAGTTGAAGAATTCATAAGCCGTTTTGGGGTACAACTAGAATTACATTCAGACCAAGGAAAAAATTTTGAGAGCAAGCTGTTTCAAGAAGTTTGCCAAAGATTAGGCATCCACAAAACGAGAACCACAGCGATGCACCCTCAGTCTGATGGAATGGTGGAACGAATAAATCGGACTATAACCAACTATCTGTCAAAGGTGGTGTCAGAGTGTCAGAGGGATTGGGATCGACATATCCCACTATTTCTTATGGCCATTCGATGGGCCATTAACGAATCAACGAGCCAAACTCCTGCGAAGGTCCTGTTCGGTAGAGAAATGATGCTACCATGTGATTTGGTGTTTGGCTGTATACCTGGTGAAGTGGCCCGTAAAAAATATGTCAACGATCTTTAAAATCCAATGGTGCGTGGAAAACTTAAATTATCTAGTGATCGGATGAAGAGGTACCATATGACACAAGGACTATGGAAAAGAGTTACCAAGTGGGGGATTTAGTCTGGCTCTATAATTCCTGAGGCATCGAGGCATTTGTCCCAAATTACAGAAAAACTGGGAAGGTCTATACACCATCAAGACAAAGATTAACAATGTCATATATTGGATCGTGAAAATCCCCAGAGGGAATCCCGTCGTGGTCCATCATGATCGGTTGGTCGTAGCCCCGAAATGTGGGCACAGCTGGCCGAAGACACAAATGGCGATAGGACTCCTGTGTGAGTTTCGTTTTTTGTGTTTTTTGACACATTTTTTCCTACTATCCTTTGCTCCCAAGTACCCAACACTTTTGCTAGCCAAGTGCAATACCTTACTTGGTTATGCCGCACTGATGATGGCTAACGAGCCAGAAACACGCATGTCTGCGGTTACCATTCCCACTCGTGACCCTATCATCCTTTTTGCGTACATGCCCATTAACTTTCTCCTATTAGATAATTGTACTAATATATTATAGTTAATGTAACACTTAATTGTATAAAAAAATTAAATCAAATTAAAAAAAAAACAAAGTCTTAAAAAGCTTTTGGCCTACATTTTTGCTGGAAGTAAAAATACAATGCCTATATTGCGATGTCAAAATGTAGTAAGCAAAGTTAAACACAGAAATAATTACCTACGTCATGATGTTAATCAAACAACTCCTGTTTAATGAAAACTTGTACGTTTTCAATTTTGTTCCTTTTACACTAGTTTAAATAAGGTATTTTCTCAATTTTGACTCTTTCTTAAAACATGTTCAAAAAATATAGGAGACAATCTTATATTGATATTAGTATTAGACTTACCTTTCTTTTAACTTTAAAAAGCCTTTTACTAAAATTATTGTTGTGTCTTTACCATTTGAAAACTGAAAATACAATATTGTTCCTCCTATGGAATAATTTACATTTGACTAATGTTTTACCATGAGACAACCAGTGATGTATTCTCGATCTTGAAGATAATTCCATGCATATAATTTTCTGCGTGCACATACATTCCTCCACAATAATAATAATATTCCGTCGAGATTATCTCATACGTGATCTGAACGATGCAAGTCATTACATCTTGGACATGCATGTGTCTCTGTCTGTGTCTCTTGTTTATGGTTGGAAAGCTAAAATGTAATGATAAATTGTAGTTGGAACTAAATCTAATTAAAGAACAATGGTCATTTCTCTTATAATGCTGGTGTAGGTAATATAGAATGAAATTGCACATTGTCATAAATATTATTAAAACTCTAAAAACTGGTACTCCAAATAAATATAACAATTATTTTAATTTTCAGTTTTTTATACACTTTTTATACAAAAAAATATAATTGAAATCTAATATAATATATCTCTAAAACCGTAAATTTTATAAATCGAATCAATAAATAACATTCCAAATGCATTCTTCACTTCTTTTTTAAATTGTGGTATTCTACAAAATTATTACGGTAACAGGGATTTTATTGACCATAATGTGTTTCAAATGAATGTTTTCATTTAAAATAGTTACTGTTAATATATTTTGGGAAGTAATATCTTTTAAATTATATTAAATGTTGGATGTAAACAGTTTTTTACGTTGTACACTGCAAAAAACCAATGTATAGAATATGTATAATGTATAAAAGAAAGTTAATTGCTCTTTAGCTGAGAAATATTGCTACAGGTAAATTTAAGTTAAATCATTTAAAGACAATAAAAGAACAAGACAAGATCTAACAAGCTGTTCCACCTGAATCCATTGTCAAGTCTCGACACCAGCAAATGATGTTCAATTAAAAATGAATATGCATCCAAAGTACATAAATTAATTCAACTGAATGGTTTACAAGATAAAATTAATAAAAAAATAAGAGTACCTCGATACTAGAAGGTGTGTCTTGTATTGGAAAGACCACCTCATGTTTATACCACATATATAAATGTAATTAAATCTAAATGACTTGCGATATACACTCTGGCTAATCATTTAACCATTTCGTTTGTTAGAAATTCAATTATAAAACACAATAAACATGCATGTATGTTGCCATAGAACCTTTCTTCTTCTCTTTTTTATTACCACCACGTCTCCTTCCTAATCAGATGAATTTACTTTTAGCTTTGTTAAAGCCGTGCTAAGGAGAACTGCTTAAAACTTAATGTGTCATTCAAAAATAGATGAATATAAAATCATATAAATACCTACGAGATTTGTCAAGAAACTAGTACAAAATAGCAAACTTATGTAGAATATTTTATATTATAATATTCTTAATTGTTGCTAATCTGAAGTTATCCAAATTTGGGTAATACACTTTAGATTTTATATACCTACTATACAAATGTAAATGTAAACTTTGTAAGATAATTAATTTAATATAGTGAAGTAATATACACGTTACAAAAAACTTTTAAAAATTGGGAGGCATATAAATTTTTTAGAAACCAGTTCACAACTAGAGTGCTCATAGTGCTCAAGCAAATACAAAGAAAACAGAGAACCCCAAAAGAATGGAAGGAGGCAAGAGAAGTGCTGCTGCCGAAAAAAAAACGAGGCCGGGTGAGAAGGCAAAGGGGTTTAAGTCCATTTGTCTGCTCAACACAATGACCTAGGCATTCGAAAAGCTTGTGAAGATCTGATAGAATGAGAAAGTGGACAGCCACCTGTCCTCTCTCCAATACTGCTTCACACGGGGAAGATCAACTTGACAAGTAGCTATAGCACTAGAGAGTAGAGCTATGCACAGTAAGGCCAGATCGGTTGCGGCACCAGCAATTGACGTTAAAAACGCATTTAACCCCGCGTCGTGGGAGACTATTATAAACAGCCAAGAGAAGAAAAGGGTGGGTGAGGTCTGCGAAACATCGTGGAGCAAACAAGGAAACACGAAACGAACCAATAGAAAAGAGTGGGACCAAACTGTGAAAGAATGGGAAGACAGGTGGAGCCACTATTAGGAGAAAAAAGTAGGTGGAGCAAAGGTATAATCCAAAACGCTAGGAGTGAGTTAAGTGCAAGCACCGTACTGCGAACTCTACTTAACCCAATTCTTAACAGGTCATGGTCCATTCAGGAGTTACACCTACAGGATCAGTAAAAGTGAGGACACGGCGTGTAGAACGTGCGGAGAGGACAGAGATTCGCCAGAGCACACAGTTTTGAAATGCCAATACTTTGGCAAAGAAAGTAAAATAGCAGAAGAAAGCAGAGAATAGAGAGGGAACAACAAACAAGCAAAGGAAGGAAGAGAAGAGACCAGTGAAAACACGGTTCACGCAAAAACATGCCGGTGAAAAAACTTTAAAAAAAGTTGCCACAACATGAGGGGCAGGGGTAGGGACCAAGAGCAAGAGGCCATGTGGTTGTGCAAAAGGAGAAGCCCCCCTTCTGTAATAAAAAAAGAATACAATTAGAGTGGAAACTGTTAAAAAAAATTATCCTTTAAATAACATAACTTTTTAATCTTACAAAGGTTTAGACAGCTGAAAGATCTCTTCTGGTTATAGTTTTCCAGGAGCGTCTTCGATTGTCTTGGTTCTTCTAGATCGTTCCAGTACTTGAATGTTCTATCCACTTCTTTCCTTGTTTTTTTAAGACTGTACTACTGCTGATTCTACAAGATGGTTCTAATCCCAAATATGTTGTTTTAGCTACTTTCTTGCCAGCTTACTTTCTGTTTTATTTTCTTCTATTCCAATGTGTCCTGGAACACATAGGAGGGTAACAATGTAATTTTTTTACCTAGTTCCTTTAGTTTGCTTAGTCATTCCAGACCATCTTTGAACTGATTGTGTGTGAGTTTAGAAAGCTTTGACGGCTGCTTGACTATCGGACATAATTACAATTTATTGTCTACGACAGTTTCTTTCTATATTAAATTCTACACATCTTTCGATGGTACAAATTTCTGTTTGAAAAATGCTTGTATATGCACCCAGGCTTTCTGAGTATTTGACTTTAGGTCCAAAAACTCCTGCTTCTGTTCCTTTCTTTATTTTACTACCCAGTTTTGTGGTTAATTTTCTTACAAATTTCTATTTCCCAAGTTTAATTAAATTAAACTGATCGTGGTTTTTCTTTGATTGTTTCTTTTTTGGCTATTCTTTATATTGTTTTCTTACATACACTTTCTACTTCAATGTGTAGTGGCGTGAGATTTAGGATTACTTCCATTGCAGCAGTGGGACATGTTCCCATTGCTCCAGTGATGCATGCACAGGCTGCTCTCTGAATATTCGAGAGGTGTGTCCTTGTAGTAGTTATATTTTAGCTCTCGTGTTTCAAGTTACTGCCCCATAAGTGATGATTGGTCTCCCATTGGGGCTTCTGTAGCTTTGTAACTTTTTTGTTTTCGTGTTTGTTTTAGAGTAACCTGGTACCTAGGATTCACCTTGATATTTAACCTCTGTTTTTTACTTAATGATATTTTTACCTACTTTGACGGTTGGTAATTTAGGTTTTTTTTTTCTTCACTAAAGTGGTCTTGGTGGGGTTAATATTAAGTCCCACAGAATCAAACCATGGCGTTTCTTTGTTCAGTCTTCTCTGTACTAGGTCATAGAGGACATTTTCATATTTCCCCCTAGCGCAGATAACCACGTCATCGGAATAGCTAGTCTTCTGAAAAGGATAGCTTGATTTCTAGTCACCGAGTGTTTCCTCGTGCAATTTCACGAGATCATTTTCTAATACCAAGTACTTTAAGCTTTTCCTGTAACTCGAAGGTCTGTAAGGTTTCTGTTCAGGTTAGTGTTAGAATTTTTCCAGTTGAATTTTCTGGAATTTCTCCTGAGTATGGGCTCAGAAGGATTACACTCTAATCTGAACATGACCAGTTTGTGAACAGAAAGCGACGGTTCGTTTAAAACTTTCCAATCTTTTACATGATCATCTTAATCTCTTATACAATCAGCGTTATTTATTAGATATCAAAGTTAAAAATCTAACATATGATAGCCTAGTTCTTATGCATAAGTTTAACAGCCAATCTCGAGGGAAGTTTTAATTTATAAAGGAAAAAAATCGTTGGGTGCGCCCCAAATTCCATTAGATCGGCTATTTGAACGCGTTGTTTCTGCTACAAGTGCATCGGAAAGAAGTATAAGAAACATAGTGACAGAAAAAATCAAAATAAATGCTGGTAAAAGTTCGTCATTTCAGTCTCCGAAAGAAACGAAAAGTGATCTCGCTGATGCCGATAAAGCATTATTAAGAAGAAATGTTGTAAGGACATACACTACAGATAAAATTGTACCACGATGCCAAATATTTTGAGAAAATTCAAAGAAACGAGTTACTTAGGAGGATTGGAATCTCTACAGGCAGCTGTCAAATCAATAGGGTTTCGGTAAAGAAAAACAAAAACTAACCGAAAACTCTTGATGGAAAACAAGATTTTCGTTACTTAAGACTCAGAGGCCCATATCAAAAGGACAACGTTTAATCATAGTACATGCTGGTGGAGAAGATGGATTAATACAAAATGCACTACTAATTTTTAAATCAAATTCATTTACGGGAGATTATCATTACGAAATGAATTTTAAAAATTACTAAAAATGGTTAGTGGAAAAACTAATTCCCAATTTACGCCCAAATTCTGTGCTTGTAGTTGATAACGTCCCTTACCAAAAGACAAAGCGCAAAATTCGAACAGTAGAAAGAGTGAAATGTAATTATATTTTAAAAGTAACTATAAATTATAAAACTGGATTATATTACAGCTCAACAATTATCTCATAATACCTTATCATTACATAAAAGATCGTGTGTTATAGAATATTTATTATTATTATTATTTTTTAGACTTTAAATCAAATGGTTATTTTTCTTTATCGTTAGAATTATTTATTTATTTCGATTTCACTTTTACCGTTGTTTCATAAAACCACACAATGTTTTTTTTTATATTTATCCAAATTTTGTTTGTCATTTTTAAATTTAAAGGCAGCCTTTGACAAATTTGACATATCCATTAAGATTAATAAAATAAGCAAGGGCTATTTTTAAATTGATAAATTATTAATTTTAGTAGCAACAAGATCCCCAAAGAATAAAAGACCTTATTATGTTTATGTTTTCTTGTACCATTAGGTACCATAGATATATTATAAAAAAATTGTTTCCTCCCTTTAATCATGTTTATAAAATACAAACTATATTAATGGTAAGCGTTTTAAATGCATTTTATACAGTACTTAATGTACTTTAATTAAATGGCTATTTAACCAACATAAAAATTGCTTTTATAAGTACGTATATAAAAGAGAATTAACTACTTCAAAAACAAATATTTAGTAAATTACAAATATATTAATTAATTGTATAAAATAAGTTAAAAAGTAGATAGTTAGTAAGTTATTCGATAATGAGGAGAGTACAATGACATCGATAGCATAAAATGATATTTAACTGAAAAGGTAAACACAATAGTGTAACGACCATGATTGTAAAGGTATCACTGATAGCCTAAGGGTGCTTATGGGTGCAGTTAAGAGTACATCGAATGGACTGACGTTCACAATGATGAGTGGGTGAATCTTGGACTCGATAGCAATAACAAAAAAATATTTACTTATGGAAAATTCTGGTTATAGGCATATACGTTGACTATCTTGCGGAAGATCTCTGCTTGATCCAATTCATATTTATAAATACTATTAAATTATATTTTCTAATCAGTTCTATATATAAAAAATAGTTATTTATTATACAAGGGAAAAAAGTATTAGATTTTAGCTCGAGGTTGTGTAGTCTCCCGACGCGAAGCGGAGGGAGACAAAAAACCGAGAGCTAAAATCTAATATTTTTCCTGTGTATAATACACTATTTTTTTCTGTGACGGGCGACGATTTAATATTTTAAAAAAATTAATAAAATAATATATTAAAATCGGAAAATTACTGATGCAAAATTTGAATTTTAAAACTAGTAGGCTTTTGTCCTTATAGTGACAATTAGACCTGCGTTGCTAAGGAAACCTTTATTTATGTGTATATATCCGGGAAAAAAGTACTCACTTTTTTCCCATGATAAAAAAGTAATAATTTCATAAAAAGTGACGTTTTGTGACCCGTTAACAGAGATAAAATGTCAAACTTTTTTCTCGTCGCAGAAAAAAAGAATTTTTTTCTTGATATTACTACACATCCGTTAAAAAAATTTCTTAGAAAACTTATATCTTTATAAACTTAATTCCATTTAAAATATTTTTAAGATTTCTTTATGATTGAATACCATGTTTTTATATGAAAGCTTTTATTCAGTTTCAATGAATAATACTCATATAAGTTTTGTTGGATCGACACCATACACTTAACCGTTTAACCTTAAAAATGTACTCAGACTATAATATTTCCACGATAGTGTAAGCATATAATGAAAATGTTTTCACTATATAACCAGTGAAACGAGCTGACTTTAATAACGCAAAATAAAATCACGACTGGAGATTTTGTGGTAATTTATGTGTTGGTGTTCTCATCATACAGGGTGAATAGTGATTTAATGTAACACTAAGACATGGCAGTTGACAGGATGCAATTAGTTAATGTAAAATGAAAATGACATAAGATTTTTCTGTAAAATATATAGATAATACATAATAAGGATTCGACGGTACTAAACAAACATGGGGTCGGTATCATATCCGAATACTGTGCGTGTAATTATTCTCGCACTTTGTGTGAAAAAATGACTTTTGGTTTATTTTAAGTACCTTGAATAAATTAAAATAATAATCTGTTATTTCAAAACTTTAAATTAAAATGTAATAATACAGGTTTTTTAACACTTATTGAAGCAAACCGCTTTTTGCTCTTCAGTCTGCAAATATGGGATTCATCGGGAAACCAACTTTACCACACACCGTTCTTTATGTACTTAGAATCTTTTGAATTGAGATCTTTGAAATATCCAAAAATGCCTCTCCCGGCATCCGTAATTAGCTGACGAACCGCATCAATATTTTGCTGTTTAACTGCTGTTTTGGATAGACCTAGCCTGAATTTGTCGCTGAGACTGGAGCGAATACGTTGAAATTCCCAATACCAGCGGGAAATAGTTGACTGGTGTGGTGTTTTATTCCCAAACACAGATACCTTTTCAGCGAAACATTGCTATGAGAATAATAAACAAATATTGTTTAAAAATGTTTTCAGCTAAGACCCTTATTGCGACCGATTTGTTAATATCAAAAATTCACTGTACCTACACGACTTGTTGTATTGCAATGAAACAATAAATTTTGTCAACAAAAGATTAAGGTTAGATTTGTGTCTGAAGGTTCTATTGGTGGCGCTTTCAATATGCAAAACTAGAAAGACAATCCTTGTAGCGTCTAGCTATTCCATGTTTGTGTATCCTGCTCGCATTGGCTAGCATGACAAAATATTCTATTAGCGTGAAATATAGCACATTCACATTCCATATATAGTCAGTTTTAAGTACTTAAAAACTACAGTTTCTTAAATTGGTTATTGTATTTTTTACCACAGTATACAAATGTTTGGGACTGCAGCAAGCACCCTTATACTATTTTATTTTTGAAAAAAAGAAACTTTTAACATGTTTGTTGTTTTACACTATTTTCTAGTTTTTTTACAAACAATAAAAAAATTTAACTTTATTGGCTAAACCTCCCTGTAAATCTACCGTGTGTTTATTATTGCAGCGATGGCTTATGGCTTGCGATAGATATGGGCCGTAATAAATAACGACGTGTGAGAGACAGGTAAACTCCAAGTGGGTAATTAGCCGAAAACCAACAAACCGTGATAATGGTCGTGCCTTGCATACCCATCTACCATGGCTCGCGCAAAAGATGAAGAAGATGGGGTATCTAATAAATAGGCAAAGCGTAAATTCTTTTAAGAATCTGAGATTGTGGGTTTGCTTATATTTTATAATAGTAAAAACAAACTCTTATAAATTCATTAATGCTACTTGAAAATTAATATTAGAAGATACTAATACTTTGTAATAATTTTTGACCACAGTTAAATGTTTTTTGAATTCTATTCAAATATTTTATTATACCTTGCTTTCATATCTTTAAAATTATAGATTATTCCATGGTAGTTTTTTTTCTTAAAAATCATCTCTAGCAGTTTTCTTGCTGGTGCTTTTCGACCATATGCGTATTCCACTATTTATAAAACCTTTAAGAATATTTCATTTGTTGTTCTTACAACCGGATTCCGAGAAAAAAATTACTGTGTGTTGCGAAAACATATAATTGACGAACAGCAAAATTCATATTGATCTGATCTTCTACTTAATAAGAATTATTTCTTTTATAAAAAAGTTTTACTTATAAATTTACTAGAATTTTAGTTGGTTCAAGAGTCTTTGAAGTCACTCCTTACCTTGGCCCAGCGAGCGGTCTATAAATGAGCTACAAAAAAACCTTTCCCGACCCTAGACTCGAGATCCGGCATGTGGTTTTATGCATTCATAACTTTACAATCTATTGTTTAAATTTCAAAAATATATTTGATTAATTTTTTTATAAAAATACATAAATACCAGAAACGTAAAGATATTTTTTTTGATAACATGGTCTCTCCTGTGGAGCTCCCTGTTTTAAACACTGCTTCCTATGGGAATATTGTGACCATAGGAACCAGTGTTTAAAACACACTTACGGAAGAATTTTAAGTTAGACTAGACACCAAAATATTCTACATTACGCATAATAACATAAAATACCTCTAGCACCTGTAAACTTAAAAATTTTACGTAAGTATTATATATGGTTGTAATCAGAAAAAAATTTCTTTACGTTTCTGGTATTTATTTATTTTTATTTATAATAAATTAATCACATATCTTATTTAAATTTAAAAAATAGATTGTAAAATTATGAACAACCACATGCTGGATCTCAAGTCTAGGGTCGGAAAAGAGTCTCTTTTATAGCTTATTTATAGACCGCCTGCTGACCCCAGGTCTAGGCTCTTTAACCTTATAGTTAATTAATAATTTGTGGCATGAGATTTTTAAAATTTAAAAATTAGTAATAAAACTAAAAGATAAAAAAAATGTTATATCCGGTAGGAATGTACCACCTCGACAGCGCCTTAGACCGTTAGGTCATAGATGATCTAGCGACTGGTCGGCGTTTATAATCATATTTCGGTTCGAGTCGTCTACAGACCCTTTTAAATTTTTCCTTAAGTACATATATGACGTGAATGAAATTATTGACAACGGAAAATCAAACTCTAAGTCACTTTTTTGTGTTCTGTCTTATAGTTTCATTCGATTTGGGAACTGGATTCATAAATTTTTAGTAATTTCTTTGTTTAAAACATCTCTCGTGGGATTTTTGAAAGTTGGAAATAAGACAAACAGAATTGACATTGAAAAATCTTATACCCGGTAGGAATCTAACCTGCGATCTATATTTATAGCTGAAAGTCCCTTAGACTACTGGTGACGGATGGCTCTAGCTGTTAATTGGCGTTATATCGGCTAGTCAGCTAAATATGAAAATCGTAGGTTTGATGCTAAATTTGAAATTTCACTGGAATCTTACAAAACCGATATTTTCTTCAAATAAATAATAATAAAAAATATTAAAAAGAAATTAAAATTTAGCGGCAACCCAAGAAAAAAATATTTGTAAATGAAAGCATCTTCAGGTACAAATAAGGCTCACTCATTTGATTATGTTTAATACTTCTATCAAAACGTATTTGTAGGTAAGTTTATTATCCTATCTCTATCCTGATATGCTCGATTTTCAGTGTATCTAGTTTTATAATATTAAGGCTGTGGTCTAATTATTTTTTAACGAATTTGAAATAAAAATCGTTTGTTCCTACGAACCTACTAATCTTTGTGATCTAAAATTATAAATAATTTTTATTAGACATTTATATCTCAGCCTGACCGGTCGCGGATAATGCCCAGTCCACTAAAACGGGCAACTTTTCAGAGCTTTCAGTATTACCAGAACACACAGAGAGGAGGGCCTCGGGCTTCACGAACCGACACCAAGAGTCCAAGTTGCCCGTTGAATTGCGGCAAGTATCGTACAGACATAATGTGTTTCCGTCATATTTTTATCGCAACTTGACGGCATTAACTTTAATGCAGATGTTGAAGAAGCATAGTTTAGCATTTTTGTAATGTACATATATTTGCTGGTTAAAATCATTTTCACACGACTTAAGCAAACTTAGTTATTCATTATATATAAGTAATCCTTATCATATAAAACAAAAAAAGAACGGTGTAATATTTAATAATAATAATAAAGAACTAAAATCATCCATCTATCTATATAAATAAAAATGAATTGATGTTCGTTAGTGGAAGTTCAGGAAAGGTTTAAACGGTTAAAAACATAAATAGTAATATAATATTACTACAAAACGACAATTTAATTCTTAAATACAGTTTGTATTAGTTCTGTGAGTTCCTAATAAATGGAAGTATAAGTTAATTTATCGATATAAATCTATTCCATCATTTGACATCTAGGTTACGAAGATCCTTGGTAGATGGCGTTTTATTTTGATTTATAAATAATACACATATACCTAACAATGTTTTGGATTTGCCTTCGTCCTGAATAAAATAATAACTATATGAAAATAAATAAAAATTCGTAAAAATCGTTAAATGTAATAAAACCTTTCAACAAACTGGGAGAAATTCGAAAAAAAAAATGGAAAAACCAGTAGAGAGGAAAACTAGCCAAAAAATACCCTTACATTGAAAAAAAAAACTTTAATAAAGTATAATATACAGAAAAATAGAAAAATGAAGAAAATATTAAAAAAACGACAAAAGTGTAAAATCGTTAAAACAGAAAAAAAGTAAAAAATTTTTTAAATGGGTAAAAGATTGTATCAGAAGATTGTATCAGACAAGCAATTAGTGTGAAACATAACGTAATAGAAAAAACTAAAAAAAAAGAAAAAAGGAAAAACCATGAAAATATTATAACGAAAAAATAAATTCTGCACCAAAAAAAAATAATAAAATGAACAAAAACATAAAGAAAATATAAAAACAATAATAAATCACACAAATTAAAAAAATCAAAAAATCAGACACTGGAAAAAAAGTGAAAAGAAAAGGTGAAACCAAAAAAACAGGAGAAAAAAACATAATAAAAAAATCACGCAAATTGTGAAAAAAATGCAAATAAAAAGAAAAACTGAAAAACGAGATGAAAACAAATAATATTGTATTTCTATTGCTAATTAAAAGTGTTAAAAAAACTATTTGAATTTGTCTTCGTTCGAAAGGTAGGAAAAAATAGTGACAAAAAAATGGAAAAATAAAAATAAGAAAACAGGAAAAACTAGCAAAACTGGAAAAAAGCCTTAGAATTTGATAAAACCAAAAATGAAAAAAACAAAAAAAATATCAAATTTTAGATAAACGAAAAACGTGTCAAATGGATAAAAACCAAGAAGGATTGAAAAAAGTAAAATTTTTACAAACGGATAAAAATTGGTAACAAACGCGAAACAAAATTAGAATGCAAAATAATCTTAAAAAGCTGAAAAAAGGAAAAGGAAGAGAATCAAAGAAATATCATAAAAATAAAAAATAAATCGGTAAATTAAATCATTGATTAATAGGCGATACGAAGTTTGTCGGGACAGTTAGTTGAATAATAAAAATGTTAATTAATTCTGACAATATAAAAACAAATAGAAACTTTCGTAACAAGAATAAGCGTAATTTTTATATCTATATTTCAGACCCTGTGTAGGAGATGGCGCTTATCTCCAAATCATATTTTTGCCACATTCCTTTAGAATAAGCAAACAAACAAATGGTCAGAAGAATAAGTTTAACCATTTTCTTCATCTAACTTTAGATAACTAGAACAAATCTCTTTAAAATTTTAGCTGCAGGTTAAACAAAAATCATTACTTTTTAGCTATAAAAAATGTATCTACTGATTGTTATACTTAAATAGTTTTATTATAACCCAATTAATTTTAATTTCCTGTCTTTTGTCCATTAAGCAAGTATTTCTCTTCTTATAGAATAATGCAGCTATTTAATATTTTAATTGAATTTAATTCTTTAAGGGTGTTAAAGTAGAATAAATTTTAATAATTCAAAATAATAAGTTCAGCACCTCAGCTGTCAAAATGAAAAACGATTCCTAACTTATTCACATAACTCTTACCAATGGTGCTCTGGAATTACCGACCAGCATTTAATTACAAATGCAACACGAATAACTTAAACAATTATAGTTAGATATAAATCAGCAAAACGAATATTCAAAACCAGATAAAATCATCCCACCAGATCATGAAGAACGTAAGTGAAAACTAGCATAATGCATGTTGAAGATTTTTCAAAAAATAATATTCAGTAATTGAGTGGGTGCTGTTGCACAATGAGAGGTGTACCCTCAAGACTGCCGTGTCGAATATGTTCTATGCGTTTATGTACAGAGTGTCTCAATGCAAATCTACTATAATTTTATTTAAAATTACCTTAACATTGAAATTTAAGATAACAAGAAATTAAATAAAACCAAATGAATAAAGGTTGTGTTCTCTCGAACTAGTTGTTTAGTTTAAGTCGGCAAAGAGTTAGGGATAAGTTTTTTAAATAGCTTAGACAGTCAAGAAAAACTTGAGCAAATCCCCAAATACCAAATAATCGTAGGTCAGTGGTTAGAGCATTCAGATAAAATCTTCTAGGTCGCCAGTTTAAATCTGAGGACATAGAAGAGTATACCTATTATATCTTTGTTTAAAAGCTATTTAAAATTAACCTGTCATGTATTTTACAATGGAAAAAACGAATATCGTGCAGTGATAAATTTATTTGTTTTAAACAGACAATCATACAAAAATGGTAACAGTGTTAAAGGAATTTGTTTCTTTATTTTCAAGCGTGCATTAATGGGTTATAGAGTATAAACGTGGTTGCACAAGCATCGAAGATGAACCACGTAGTGCACGTCCAATAAGAGCAACATTACCAGAAATCATTGAGCAAGGATATGACATTATTTGTAAAGATCCAAGTTTGACTTACCGTGAAATTGCTAATACCATCTCAGATGAACGAGTACTTTATATTTTACACGAAAAATTACATATGAAAAAGCTGTTCGAAAAGTAAGTGCTACATTCGTTAACAAATCCAACAAAAACTGAATCAAAAACAAATTTTCTAGGGTAATTTGGAGCGTTTTAAGCAGAATAAAACCGATTTTGTGCATCGTTTAATAACTATGGATAAGACTTGAATCTACTATCATGATCCAAAGCTGAAACATGAACATTTACAGTGGATTGAAGCTGGTTCTTTAGCTCCAAAACAGGTAAAAAAATAAATAACTCAGAATATTATTGCAACCTTTTGTACCAGTTAAAAAAAGTGGAAAAAGAGCCGGTTTACTGAACAAAACAATTATTTTTCATCAAGACAATGCCGATGGCTAAATAGAACGAATTAAAGTACGAATTGCTCAAACAATCACCATATTCACTAGATTAAGCTTTTTTCGAATATTAACTCTTTAGAAACGTAAAATAATATCTTGGTGGAAAGAGTTTTTGGTCGAATCCAGAAACTATTGGAACCGTGACACAACATTTTGCGCAGCTTCCGGAAAATCTTTACAGAGATGGTATAAAAGTACTAGAGGAGTATTGGAATAAGTGTGTTCAAGCTGAGGGAAATTATATTGAATAAAAATAAATTACATTAAAAAATACACATGGTTTTATTTTTGCTTTCACAACTTTTCAAACAACTACTATTATATACTTAAATTAGCAAGAAATGAAGATTAGCTTTAAGGATGTTTACAACTTATGCAAACAAAATATGATTCTTTTGAATTTTGAATGTTTTGTTGATTGTTATAAAAAAAAAGAGTTTTGCTACTGGCCGCAACCGGTGGCGACCACAAGTAAACGTGTTTGCGATCAGCCTAAGAGCTTGTGGCTTGTTACTGTTACTATATCCGACGACTTGCAGTGCGTGCGTTGGCTGAGCAGGATAAGGCGCGGGTCATTACTGACGTTGACCGATAGTCTAATCACGTCTACGTCGAAAAAAAAAACTTTTCGACCAACTCTTAGATTAAAAAACTAATGAACATACTTTCAAACCATATTAAACAAAACTGAAACTTTTTAAGAAAGCGTGTTTTTTAATTTTTTAAAACTTTATTTATTTTTAAATTAAAAAAAATACAGTAAGGTACTTAATAGTCAGTTACGAAACAAATATCAGAAAAGAATTAATGTTTTGCTCTCGCATCGTTTAATATCTGAGCATAACTCGAATATTTTGGATATCATGTTCAAATAAAACATTTTCTTATGCATGGAGAATGCAGATATAGAAACGAATTTCAATAATCATTATTTTAGCGCATTGTCATGTTCCCATTTCCTTCTTAAAAACTCATCAGCTGGAAAAGAGCAATCACTAGCAATATTCCCTTGGCACAACTAAAATTCTGCAATGAGTTGTCACGTACCAATCGATAAATGAACGAAAAGTGCGACTCAACTACCTCATACTCTTCCCCTAAGCCCCACGCTGTCGTGATTAGCATTTCTTTCCTTGATTATCCCCTCATGCTTATGTCCTGGCTTTTCTTTTGTCTTCCATTAAACTTTTGAGAAGGGGAAAGATTTTTATAGAGAGAGGATGTAGGGTTAGTGGGGTGATCCATCTTTATGTAGGTAAAATATAATTAAGATTTGTTTTAAATTTCAGCCCCTACAGCTGTTAAAAGTTTTAGCTTTGATACTTCAAACTGTAATCAAAAATATACATATATAAAAATTTAAAAGTTAAAAAAAAAACTTTCTTAACTGATTTAGACACCGAGTAATTAAAATTACTTATATAAAAATTACCATAAAAATAACTAATAAATTTTGAATATATCTAACAATATTTAATAAACGACTATTTAAGATACCTCTCTTATGGGATTTTTAAAATTTTTAAAAATTTAGAAAGTATCCAAACAAAAATATTTTAAATGATATAAAGGAGAAATTAAAACAATGTCACATCCAGCCGTACTCGAAGCCGCAATTTTGCCTCTAAGCGGCAACGCTCTAAAAACTAAGCTATGAATGCTTACAATTATTACTTTTATAACCTGTGACACTCACTTTCTTCCTAAGCACATGTAACATGACGTTAGTAAGAGAGAGATTTTCTCAAGTGGACAATTGAGTTCAAGCCCCTTTTTTATGCTTAGTTGTTAGAGCATTGCCGCCTAATGGCAAAGTTTCATGGTTCGAGTTCTGTTGAATGCGACTTGTTTAATTTCTCCTTAATGTCAATTGATAACGTCATACTATATGTGCTAAAGAAGAAAGTGAGTGTCACATGAGTTAAATTTAAGGACCAAAAAGCGAAACAATTACTAAGCATTCATATTTTAGTCGTTGGAGCATTGCCGTGTAGAGGCAAAAGTTGCGGGTTCACCGTAATGTCATTTAATTTATTCTTGTTTGAATACTTCAAAACTTTCAAAAATCTTACAATATTTTAAACATTGTTTGTTTATTGTGGTAATTGTTAAAATTGTAATAAAATAAACATTCCAAATATAAATGGAAATAATGATTACATGCTTCTTTTAATCTATAAATCAAAATCTTGCTGTTACTTTAATCTATATCATGTTTAAAGTAATTTAAAAATTGATGTTATTAATAGATTCCTGAAAAGAGTTAACACTTACTAATGGAATAAAAGGTGAATGTTCTGGATTTTCTAGCAAGTCATACGTATTCAGTAAGTGTAGGTATGTAAAAATCCACATGCAACGGAAATTTAAGATGTTATCAAAGACTTACAACAAAAATTTTGGAATTCGTGATATGTAACGGAAATTATTTTAATACATATACATAAAGCTTTGAATCGATTTCAAACAGTACAAATAAATTGGGTAATGAAGTTTCTTTTCAAAGTGTATAAATTGCAAAATCCATCTGTAACTTTATATTTATGATAGAACTAGTATAAGCTATACAATAAAGATATACAAAAATATTTATAAATTTTATCCAGAGAAGCATAAAGGTAGAAATAATGTTATTGAGATACTTTAAGAGAGATTTTCAGTAAAACCGAAACTATTAAAACAATCTAAAAGTAGATCGGTAAAAACGTGGAAAACTTAAGTTTTATCTGTTCTTGTATAGGGTACAACAAACTTGTAAATTACATACAATGTGTAAATTGTCAAGAACATTAGCTTTTACAGACGATAAATAGTTCAGTGTTCTAATTTTTTTGCTAATATTAGCATATTTGAATGTTTCCTCAGAATATAATTTATACTTTCGCAATTATGGATTACGCTTTAAAAATCATCTTTAAACAACAACTTATTTAGTTTCTAAGTGAAAAATAATAAAAAGATACGTTATATTTCGTTTTCTAAATATTGAAAGTCCAGCGAGTTATGACCGTCTTGACATAAAAGCAACACTGGAATCATCAGAAAAGTCGTAGTAGTAGTCGTTGCTGTAAATTTTAGTAAAAAAGTCAGTCAGTAATAGCAGTCGCTGTAGCAATTTATAGTACAGTAGTATTTTTAAATAAATTTTAAATTTTAACTTCCCGCGTAAAAAATTGAAAATTAAAGCAAAAAGTTTACGGGGATTCTCGAAAGTCGAGTTTTTACCAGATCTCTACATTTTGAGGTCCTAAGAAGTCATTCTGAATATTCCCTCGCTAATGTTCGTATGTATATATGAGTGTATGCGACCGCGCGTGTATGTGCGTGCGTGTCAGTGCGTTTGCGTGCATGTGTGTGCGTGCGTTCGTGCTTACGATTGCATGAGTATGCGTGCGTATGCGCTTTTTGTGTGTGTAAGCCTCTTATAACTTTTTGTTGGATTGACACATCGAAACGAGACTTGTGGCGTTCTAAAGAGCTCCACTCAACTTAGACCTCCTAAGAATTTAAAGTTATTTGTTTAAGCAGATTCCGAGAAATTTCAAAACAATCAAAAACAATGTTGTTTGAGAATGAATTTTTGGCGGTTGCAATGCTATTTTGGTAATCAAAATTGGTTAATTCGTTACATATCGGCGTTGTCGAAAAATTTGGAAAAATGTGTTTTTTTACGAAAAAATATTTTTTATTCATATAGGATCTTTTGGATGAAGGTCTTTCAAATGACCAAAAAAGGCTCTATCTTCTGGTATGTTACACGGTGGTCATCCTTAAATAGCTAACGAACCGCATCAATGTTTTTCTGTGTAACTGCTGTTTTTGGTGGACTAGATTCGTCGCTGAGACTGGAGCGACCACGTTGAAATTCGCAATACTAGCGGAAGGTAAAGGAGCTAAAATTAATAACCACTTTGGGAAAATTACCACAACTCTTTAATGTTACACTCGGAGCACAAGCTATATGTAAGTTAAAAAACCCGGTAAAATTTCTGTCCAGACCAAATCGAAAATAGAAAAAAAATCAGTGGATGGACATTTAAAATAAAAATTATCACGTACTTTACTCCCGAAAAGCTCGTGATAAGGAAGATGTGTCTTTTCGCACGCAGGCATTTTCTGTACTGCGTTGTTTTAAAAAGTTATAGGAAATTTCAAGAAACAGTTTCGTATTATTATACATCATAGAAAATAATTTATTTAACAAAATTTATTGTAAGTTTTTTAAAAATGCTACAATCAGACGCAATTAACTCTTTACCAAGTCAACCGAATTTGATGGAAGTTAAAATTTAAGTGTAATTTTGTCCAACTTGAGAAGTATGATATATCTTAATATCTAAATATATAAAAATCCAGTATCACGATATATAGTCCCAATAAACTCTTCACCAAGTCAACCGTATTTGATGAAAGTTGGAATTTAGGTGTCATTTTGTCCAACTTGAGAGATAGTATATATGGTATCTTAATATATATGTTCACCAAAAGTTTATATGTAAAAGAAATCATTTTAGTAATATATATTTAATTTTTAACAAATTTCTATTATGTAATATGTACCCATTCTAAAAATTGCTACAAAGTTTTTAATGTAAAGGCATGTAATCAATATATTTTCCTGTAATTAGGATTATTCAGTTTACAAATAAAATTATGGTTCATACGTTCCGTTATGAATGTAACGCCTTGTGGTTATTTATTACTAATTCTCCTTAACAACTTTATGTCTAAAATCTGCAGTTGAAGACGAGTGTCTTTTACCACAAATCTCAATGTTTAAAAATGTCGAAATAATTATTGTAAATTATATACTGCAACAATTTTTTAAACGTTTATAGCAACATACTGTTTTTGGTTTATATTTACGTAGGTATTTATACGTTTCGTTATGTTAGAAGACATTTAGTGTATTAGAAACTTTAATACATAAAAAATTTCTAACAATCTTCCGGACATAATATCAGTAGTTTTGTTTCGTTTTGTTTCTCATGGTTGGTCGAGATCAAATCGAACTATATTAATGAGTAATGATGCACGACTGATTCCAACATACACAATCATTAGTAAGAAATAGCAATAATAATAGGCACAATGATATATGTCGGTCGCTGATCGTAATCGTATCGTGCCTCGGATTGGAACCTTATCCCTCTTGATTTTCTCGCATGGATCGTCATCAAAGAAAACGAGCTGCAAATTCTGTATTAGTCAAACAGGAATGTAGGTATTCTATTTTTTAAAACTACGCGCTGAGTAGGTATGTCTATTATTACAAATTAATATAATTAATTATTATATATTAATAACTATAAAAACGATTATAAACAATCAGATAAAGGTATTTAGAATTTTTTTAAATCATTATTTTTTTACGCTAATAATAGTGTGAAAAAAAAATTCCAAAAATATTTAATTAATCCATTTGTTTATAAAAAATTTATAAACAAATGGCATGTAAAAATTAAAAATATAATTATATAATGTCTAGCATGAAGATAAAACAATCAATAGCTTTAAATTAAAAAAATATATTTAAACAACTTTATACCGCCTTTTATAATAACAGAAACCCGTAAGAAAACTGTTAATTAACAATTGAATAACTTTTTAAAAAATGACGATACAATAATTTTTAACGCGTGACCATTTTCTTTGAAGTGTTTAGATGACACCTGAATTTTTTCAAATTTTTAAATTATTATTCAGTTGCATAAAAAAGTTGTTGAAAAGTTGCGTTCATTACAGAGGCGACGCGCGCATGCCAAAATTGCTGCGCTTAAGCCGATTTACAACGTTAAATTAAAATTATAAATATTGGCGCTACAATTCCGGGAATCCAGAACATCCTAGCTGAAATTTCCTGCTCTTTTAGAAACTTTTATAATATTTCAGCTATCACTTATACTTTTTAAGGTATTAACAAAAACCGGAACGCCCATATTTTTTCAGTTTTTTGTTAATAACAATTATTGTAACTTTTATCTCCGGAAAAAATCTAAAAATGGTCTTTCTCTAAATGCTATTCTGGATCGTTTGAGCTATCACCCACATTTTTAAGATACTGGTAACTATTTTTCGCAGGAAATCAACTTCTCGACTAGACTATAATAAGCATTTTTAAAATAACTATAAATTAATACTTATTATATTTTATAGTGTAAATGGTATTTTTTTAAATAAATTATTATCTAAATCGTGGACTATTGAAACATTATCCATGGCTAATTATTTTTATTCAGGCAATACTGTTCCGTGAGCAACATTTAACAATTAATTGTCTTTAATTGGATGGATATCTAGTTGCACAAGTCACAAATTACAAAGAACATGCTCTGTACCTTGAAGACTCACGTATGTCTTAATATAATTTGATTGGTAACATGATAATTATAACGTTCTCGGGGATCTTATTAGAACGAATACTTTTGGTAAGGTACCGTTTGTTCGATGAACGGTACCAACTAATAAAATAATGGATGAATAAAAGTTTCAAAAGAAGTCACTGTTATAAAAACAAATTTAATTAATCAGTTTGTACAGATTTAAACTTTTTATTCTATTATTTTTGCGTTTTTATAAAAAATATAAATTAGCTATAGTGGTCTGCGTATATATTCCCATAAAAATAATTAATGAAATCTCAGAGACAAATAATTGAAAGAGGTAATATTTTTTTTTTCTCTAATCATGAAAAAACATGCAGTTTCTTATTAAAAACTATCACTTTTTTTTCTGGGTTTTTATCTGTCTATCAGAAAAGTACTTTACTTATACTCCGGTCAATTTAGACATTCGAAGTTACATAAAGTCCCAACAAGCTGAATTTCAGTATAATTGTTCAAAACATAAGTATAAAGAATGTCTAAAAGTTCTCCATCATTCCCTTGTAAGGAGAAAATTTTATTCAAGGTCAAAGGTCAAAAAAATGAGATTTTCGCGATTTTCAGCAAAACGGTAAGTTTTATCATAAAAGTACCTCAGACAAAAATTGTAGATCGTAGATCGTTATAAAAGTTGTTATCGTCATAATATGCACACGTTTCCACACCACCTATGAGGAAGTGTACTTAGCGCGTTTTTTTTAATGTGGTTTCCCCAGTAGGCCTACTCCACGGGTCAGTTGTGATCCTGTTTAATGTAAAACTAATGCAAAAAAACGGAGATTTTCAAAGATTGGAAAAGATAAAAGCGATGTAAATTAAAAAAAAGTGTTGAAGTTCATTCGTCTGATTCGTAAGTTTCAAATTCTTGTTCTTCTTCTTGTTCTTCTTCCTGATCTTCTTCTAGTTCTTCTGCTTGATCTTCTTCTTGTTCTTCTTCCCCTGCTTCTTCTTCATCTTCATTTTGGATGCAAGTAAATTGCGTCAATAGCGATGTATCGCATGATACTTCGTCGGAATCAAACGAATCCTCCATTGTTTGTGATTCAATATTAGAGCACGACCGGCCTTGACAATTTGTGCATGCCTTAGAACAAAACAGTCCGACTTTTTTGCAACCACATTTAGCACTGCATCCCTTTTTGCAGTTGCAAAAAATAGTGTTCAGCAGTTTTTCCGGCACAGGTAGAAGTAAAGTTTGAACTGGCTCTAATATATTGTTGACCAACTTCCAACCCCAGTCTGTAGGGTCTAGCTGATAACCAAGCCACACTTGAACTTGGTAATATACTCGAAAAAGATGTTGGTGAGCAGCAGCGGATGTTGGAGGAAGACAAGCTAGTTGAACTTGTTTTTTATTTTTAGTATTTTTAACGAAACATGCATATCGATGCTTATCTAAACAGGTAGTTTTTTAGGAGCTCCGTACATAGAAAGAAGAAAGCGGATGCCGTTGGTAATAACTTCTTGTTGAGTTAAATTACTCTTTTTAAAAACTTCAGCACATTGAATTAAATCTTGTTTTTCAAACATTTTGAAAACTGCTGTTTTACCCCTCCTGAAAACTTTTCGTAAACTTCAGGATCCTTCAAATTCTGTAATTGTTCCATATCCTGCCAGTAAAGTTGTGCAGATTTAGCATAAGGAAAATGTCCAGACGCGTGAAAATAAGGAAGCAGTTCTTTGACGCAGTATAAATGAGCTTTCCAATCCCCCATACGCTCAGCTCTTAGGAATTCTTTAGCAATGGAAACCATACAAAAATATTGAATCCAAAGTTTTGCAGTTGGTCCTCGTTCCTCATATTCTTTTAGTTTTTGATTAAATTTATTAAGTAAAGCTCCAGATACTTCATCGTCATTTTCAATATCATTGTATGAAAGAGTATTACCTAATATATATGCTCGATATTTATGATTAGATCTGCATCCATTATGTCATTCATTTCAACTTCTTTTAATATTATAATTTCCAAAGTAAGCTGAAGTAGTGTATGAGCTCGAACAGCTCTTGCGTAAGCATGACCATTGAGCATTTTTTCTAATGATTTCGACGCATAGATCTCTGCTAGTACTTCTTTGATGCCGCTTCCTTGCATAATATGACCAAGTCCTCCCATAAAACACATCAGTAAATGAAATCCTCCAAGTCTGATGATGATTTTTGATAATTCAGAGCCCTCAGGTGCGGCTGATACAATTTCTCGAGCTTTAGCATACAGGGGTTGGTAGAAAGTCACGATGCATACAGTGTGGCCATACTGTTTTGCATTCTCTAATGCACAAAGTAAAGTCGTATAGATAGTATTATACTTACTGGCTGGTTAGTGAATAAATGGTAAAAATGAAATTTGAGATTTAGAATAATTCATATGATTATTTGTTAAACGTTCAATAAAACCGTTCCAACCGGGTAAAGACTCATTTTTCCATTTTCCATAAAACCATAAGGTATAAGACCCTAGCCACGCACACAATAGAACAAGAGACAGATGTCTCGAAGTTACACAGGCTTAAAAATTAAGGGACTGGGTTTCATTTTACCTGATATTCTTATAGTTAAAACTTATGTATATTTTATATTGTAAGTATAAGTTACAATGACCGATAGAAAAATATTTAAACATTTAATATATAATATATATATACATATATATATATATATATATATATATATATGTTATGATGTAGTGTTTCACGGATGGTAGAATGAACAGTAGTATATATATATATATATATATATATATATATATATATATATATATATATATATATATATATATATATATATAAGGATCAAAATTCTTGGAGATGCAGTCAAGTTAGGCTTTTATAAGAAAACTCTTTGAAGTATGTGTCTAGCTTTCGAATTTATTTAACAATATTTTTTATCTTGTAGAAAGTCTTGATAATGAATTAAATAAATTCGAAAGCTAGACACATACTTCAAAGAGTTTTCTTATAAAAGCCTAACTTGACTGCATCTCCAAGAATTTTGATCCTTAGATTTAAACAGTCACTAATACCTTTACGTATATATATATATATATATATATAAACACGTATGGGGGCTTTTTACACAATTTATTTACAAAATTGTTAAGATACACTGAACTCTGCTGGATAACGTCTAACTACTTGACAATACAATGAACTCTTGTGAACACTTGACTCGAACTGACGCTAACTGTCCGTGCATCCCCTTATATACAACATTATTTAATCTAGTTAGTGTGTTTAGAAGTTTTTAGAATTTTCTAGAAACATTATTTAAAATGGTCAGTTGATTTTTTTACAAACTTCTAAAAATCAACTGTCAACAACAATCTTTCAAACTAAGGTCCCTTCCGTTACGGTTATCCCGTTACACTGCCCCCTCCTTAGATTCATTCCTCCTGGAATGTTATTTCCTACATCGGAATCCCGCACACTCCCTGAGCCAGCCAAACCATCTTCTTGGAGTTGCTGCGCATCTCCACTGTGGTTTCCCTGGTAAGGCGCCAAACGATCGTGATGGACCACGACGGGTTTCCCTCTGGGAATTTTCACGATCCGATAAATGACATCGTTAATCTTCTTCTTGATGGTGTAAGGACCTTCCCAGTTCTTTTGTAATTTGGGACAAATACCTCGACGCCGTCGGGGGCTATAGAGCCAGACTAAATCTCCAACTTGGTAACTCTTTTCCATTGTCCGTGTGTCATAGTACCTCTTCATCCGATCACTAGATAATTGTAGTTTTCCACGCACCAGGTTGTGTATATTTTCCATTCGATTCTGAAGGTCGGCGACATATTGTTCACGTGCCATTTCTTCACCAGGTTTACAACCAAACACCAAGTCACATGGTAGCCTCATTTCTCTACCGAACAGGACCTTCGCAGGCGTTTGGCCAGTTGATTCGTTGATGGCCGATCGAATTGCCATTAGAAATAGTGGAATATGTCGATCCCAATCCCTCTGACAATCTGACACCACTTTTGACAGATAGTTGGTTATAGTCCGGTTCATTCGTTCCACCATTCCATCAGACTGAGGGTGCATCGCTGTGGTTCTCGTTTTGTGGATGCCTAATCTTTGGCAAACTTCTTGAAACAGCTTGCTCTCAAAATTTCTTCCTTGGTCTGAATGTAATTCTAATGGTACCCCAAATCGACTTACGAATTCTTCAACCAATATATCTGCTAAAGTGGTAGCTTCCTGATTGGGAACTGCATATGCTTCAACCCATTTAGTGAAGTAGTCCATTACAACAAAGATGTACTTGTTTCCTACATCGGTCTGTGGAAGTGGCCCCAATACATCTACTGCGATTCTTTCAAAAGGACTTCCAACCAGGTATTGCTGCATTTCCGCCTTCGGTTTTCGGTGCGGACCGTTACTGGCAGCACATGTGGTGCATTTACGACACCAATCTTTAACATCATTAGTGCAATTTACCCAGTAAAATCTATCTCGGATCTTTTGCAGCGTTTTCGTGATACCCAGATTTCCTCCAGAACTATCATTATGCATCTGTTTTAAAATTTCCGGTACAGCATTTCTTGGAACCACTATTTGTTTCCTTGCTTCTGTGCCCTCGGAATTTTCTACAAGTCTTTTAACGAGCCCTCCGTCCAAAATTAAAGAGTTCCATTGGGACCAGTATGCTTTTAAAGCAGGAGAGGATGAGGATATCTCTCTCCACAACGGACGACGATCCATTCTCTTCCACTCCCTAATCTTTCTCAGAACGGGATCGTTTTCTTGTTGCTCCTCCAGCATAGAGCTCTCGTCTTCTGGCACAACCTTAACTAAGGCAAGTTTTTCCTCGTTCTGCTCCATACGGGTACAATGGGGGCAATCAGGTCGACATGGTCTTCTGGAAAGTGCATCAGCATTACGATGTCTGGTTCCAGGTCTGTGCTCGATTTCAACATCATATTCCTGTAGTTTTTCGAGCCATCTTGCTATCTGTCCTTCTGGGTTCCTAAAGCTAAGTAGCCACTTTAAACTAGCATGGTCTGTTCTGATCAGGAATTTTCTGCCATACAGATATTTATAAAAGTGTTCGACGGATTTTACAACTGCTAACAGTTCCCTCCGAGTTACACAGTAGTTCTTTTCAGCTTTCGATAAAGTTTTGCTGAAGTAACCAACCACTCTTTCCTTACCGTCTTGTAGCTGTGACAAGACGGCTCCAATTCCCACATTGCTGGCGTCGGTGTCCAAAATAAGCTTACAATCAGGAAGTGGATAAGCAAGAACAGGTGCTGACGTAAGCTGTTTCTTCAATATTTCAAACGCCTTTTGACATTCCTGATCCCAACAGAAGGACTTATCTTGTTCTGTCAAACGTGTCAAGGGTTTGGCGATGTCTCCAAAATTCTTGACATATCGTCAGTAATAGGAACAAAGACCCAAGAAACTCCGGAGCTGATGTTTGTCGATAGGGATTGGCCATTCCTGAACGGCTTGTATCTTAGCGGGATCAACAGCAACGCCATCATTGCTTACGTTATGTCCTAAATAGTTGACCTGTCTCTGGAACAAGTGGCATTTCTTAACATTCAATGTTAGATTAGCGTTCTGTAATCTTTTAAAAACTTCTTCCAGGTTAGATAAATGTTCCTTAAAGGTCTTACCCATTATAATGATGTCGTCTAGATAAACTAGACAAGTTTCCCATGACAAACCCCGCAGGATGTTCTCCATTAGTCGTTCAAACGTCGCAGGAGCATTACAGAGGCCAAATGGAAGGACCGTGAATTGCCATAACCCTGATCCACTGGTAAAGGCAGTCTTTTCTTTGTCTGCAGGATTCATTTTAACTTGCCAGTATCCGCTTTTAAGGTCCAAGGTAGAAAACAGAGTAGAACCCGCCAAAGCGTCGAGGGCATCATCAATCCTTGGCAAAGGATAACTGTCCTTCTTAGTGACATCATTTAGCTTTCGATAGTCGACACAAAACCGCATTGATCCGTCTTTCTTTCTCACTAATACCACAGGCGGAGAAGCCCACGGACTACTGGATGGTTCGACTATGCCATTTTGAATCATTTCTTTAAGGGCTCTGTCTGCTTCTTCCTTTTTAACTTGAGGCATCCTTCGGGGTACCTGTCGAATCGGACGTGCATCACCAGTGTCAATTTTATGTTGTACAACATCAGTTCTTCCCAGTTTACTTTTAGAACCACATACAGGTTTATAACGGTAAAGTAGATCTCTTACCTGTTTCTTTTCTAATTTTGACAAAGAGGGGTCTAATTTTGTCATTAATTGTTCAATTTCGTTGGTCTCATCTGTTTCCGTACCATTTATCTTGTGAATTATGGCCATTACTGGTTCTAAACGTCCCATTTCCGTGTCCTTTCGGAGAAGAACTGGATGATCGTTCAAGTTGATAACTCGGATGGGTACCTCTTTGGCGGATCTAACAAGAGTCTTACCCACAGGGAGTCCTTTTCCCAATTCTTGGTCATGGTTCTTCGGCTCTATCATGGCTGGGGCACCATCTGGCTCCAGTCCATCCAACCGCGCTGTGACGACACATTCGCAGCTTGCCGGAAGTTCGATATCATCGATTAGCCTAATCGAGGCATTGTCAACTTGTTTTCGGTGCAGGAATATTTCTTCATTACCAGTACGAAGGATACGTTGGCGAAGATCCAAATGAAAACCACAGTGGAGCATAACATCCATGCCCAGAACAACATCTTCATCAACGTCAGCAACCAGCACTGAGTGAACAAGAGAGGTTGAACCAAACTGTAGCGTCACCTGTATCTCACCGTAGACTCTAGCAGAATCTCCGGTAGCGGTACGCAGTCTCCAACTGGTAGGCAACATCTTATTTCGCATAATGATGGTTGGTCGGACGATAGTTTTTGTAGCTCCAGTATCTACCAGCATGCTAATATTCTTCCCATCAAGGAGGCCATCTACATATAAGCTGTCCACGTGATGTCGCAGAGTTGCCAATTTAATGGTGTGAGGGGCTTCGGGAATGTTTGGAGTCGAAGGCGCCCTCCAGGAGTCGACCCGTTTAAAGTTTTCCTGCTGCAGGGGTACTTCAGCAGGAGATTTTTCTTTATGGGAGCAAGTATTTCTTTTATGGCCTAGTTCTCCGCAGTTCCAGCATCTCACTGGGCGCCTTCTTTTTGGAGATAACTTCATTAATCTCTCTACTACCGCTTCAACGTCGCTAACGGAATGAACGGCATGGTCGTAGTTACCGGTGATTTCCCTTAGTCGAGCAACTCCACGTGAGGCCTCCGTCGCCGCCTCAAACTCCAGGGCAATGGTCAAGGCGTCCACAAGAGTCTTCGGCCGCGCCAACCGTACAGCGCGCTGCAACTCGACGTCTCGAAGACCATCGGTGAAGGTTTGGACTGCTAGGCACTCCAGGAAATCCTCCGCTGCATTTGAATACGCAAGTCGTACCATTCTTGCTACATCCGCTTCAAATTCCTGGATAGTTTCTCCATTTTTCTGTTTTCGGCTCTTTAACTGCATTCGGTACACCGGTTGTAGATGAGTTTGACCATAACGCATCTCTAGACGATTCACCAATAACTCGAAGTTGTCAGCTTCATCCGGCGTCAATGATTGCAAAACGTCTAAAGCTTCGCCTCGCAGAGCTACGGTTAGGGACAATGCTTTCTCCTGGGATGACCATCCATTAGCTCTGGCCGCTGCGTCGAATTGTTTCAGGTAGTTTGGCCAGGAAGTCTTCCCGTCGAAGGTCGGGGGTTTCATCGTCGTTCGTACATGGGTCGTCTCCTCGCTTCTTTGTCGTTCGACGTCTGCGTGGCAGGTTTCCATCCTTCTTGCATCTCCGTCGCCGTGGTGGATGGTTTGGTTTCGGCGGCTAGCTTCCTGTTCTTGTTGAAGCTTCCTTATCTCGGACTGCATTTGCTGGTTGATCTGGTTTTGCTCTTCTCGCAAGTCTGCGACTTGCTGATTTTGCTCGTCCCGAAGATGTGATATTTGCTGTGAGAACGAACTGGATAACTCATCTGATAGGGTAGACATCCGTTGTGATAGCTCCTCTTGTTGGCTCTTCATCTGACTGGATAGCACCTCTTGTTGGTTCGTCATTCGTTGCGACAGCTGGGACATATCTTCGCGCTGGCTGCTTATCTGACTGGACAACTGGCAAAGTTGTTGAGATTGTTCTTCTTGTTGGCTCGTCATTCGTCCTGATAGCTCCTCTTTCAGCTGGGACATATCTTCGCGCTGGCTCTTCATCTGACTGGATAGCTCCTCATGTTGGCTCGTCATTCGTCCTGATAGCTCCTCTTTCAGCTGGGACATATCTTCGCGCTGGCTGCTTATCTGACTGGACAACTGGGACAGTTGTTGAGCTTGTTCTTCTTGTAGCCGGGAAATTGCTTTTTGAACTGGGTCTTCAAACTCAGTAGCGTCAGGGTCCAAATTATTATTTACGTAGTATTCACGGAGCCTTCTCAACAATACGGATTTGCTCCCAGTAGTTTCCAATTCTAATTCCTCGAGCTCTCTTCTGAGCTCAGCCACCAATAAATCAGTTATCTTTTTTCCAGGCATTCTTGTATCTTCACCCCACACCTGACACCAATTTGAAACACGTATGGGGGCTTTTTACACAATTTATTTACAAAATTGTTAAGATACACTGAACTCTGCTGGATAACGTCTAACTACTTGACAATACAATGAACTCTTGTAAACACTTGACTCGAACTGACGCTAACTGTCCGTGCATCCCCTTATATACAACATTATTTAATCTAGTTAGTGTGTTTAGAAGTTTCTAGAATTTTCTAGAAACATTATTTAAAATGGTCAGTTGATTTTTTTACAAACTTCTAAAAATCAACTGTCAACAACAATCTTTCAAACTAAGGTCCCTTCCGTTACGGTTATCCCGTTACAATATATATATATATATATATATATATATATATATATATATATATATATTGAAATGGATCCTCCTTCTGGAACACCCACTTTCAATAAAATTCTCGGTCGTGGATTCAAAATTTTTAAATTGATTGTCCTAAAAATAAATTACAAAAATTATTTAGATAAAAAAAAATTCTTTCGCTTCTGTCGAAAACTTTCTTCTTCCGTTGTTCCACTCTTACTCTATATCTTCCTCTTCCAACTACTTTCCAACTCCTTCTTACTGCTGCCTTTCCATCTATTTATTACCTTTCTGCTGCTCAACTCTTTCTCTATACTTTCCTCTTCCTACAATTTTCCAACTCCTTCTTGCTACCGCCTTTCTACTTATCTATCACCTTTCTGCTCTCTTAAAATTTCCAACTCTCTGCTTTTCTGTATCTTTCAAGTTTTGGTTTCTTTGTATTTTCTTATTCTTTTAATTATTTATTATTACTATGTTTTTATTTTAATTTAAATTCAAATGCTTTTATTTACAATAGTTTTATTTTATCTGACTTTTACAAAAATTAATTCAATGACAATCTAATCAATAACAATCTCCTAACAACATAACATCCTATAATCTAAACAAAAACAAATCCAATATAAAAAAAAATACTTAATCAAGACAACCGATTTAAAAATCATGAACACGTTCCAACATTTCACTGAAAGAATGTGCACCATGAAGAAAAATCCATATCAATTTCCCCCAAATTTGATTTGACTTGGTGAATTACTTCACCTTGCCAAATCAAATTTCCTTTCAGTAGGAAATTTTTCTTCACCATCAGTTGTCAAGCTTTTAATTTAGAATATTTCAATTTTACTATAAAATACACTACCCATAGCATATCAATTCCCATCACTATATCGAATTTTAACTTCTTCTTTTATTTCTATTTTTTTTTTTATTCCCCCTTCTTAACTTTTATCAAAATATAATTTTTTTAAAGTTTTAGATTTGTTCCCCCGCTTTTGGAATTTCCCTATACATATAAATTTTATAGACCTCCCCTTTCCTAATATTTTCCTACATATAATTTTTATAAATTTTGTAACCTTAACCCTTTCCTGATATTTCCCTATATATAACTTCTTTCTAAATTTAAATACCTTCCCCCTTTCCTGATATTTCCCACGATACAAACTTTTAATAAATTTAAATTTCTTTCCCCTTTCCTGATATTTCCCACGATACAAACTTTTAATAAATTTAAATTGCTTTCCCCTTTCCTGATATTTCCCTGTATATAACTTTTTCCTAAATTTAGATTGAACAAAATTCCCCCAGAAATAACTCAAAAACATCTTCTTAAATTTTTCAAACACAAATATTTCATCTTTACTGGCAAAACATATCAATGCCTGCCCATCTAACATCTCACGCAGGTATTTTCTTAATTCTTCATGATCTTCACATCATTTTAACTTATTTTTCACAATTCTTATGAAAATTTTTAGATGAATCTTATTAATATTTCCATTAATTTCATGTTCACTTTTACTTATTTTCATATTATTTTGATTTTTATTTATTTTTCTTCTTTCCATTTCTTCCAATAACATTTCACATTCTTTTTCTTGTACTACATTTATTTTTTCTACTTTTTCTTCCATCTCATATATCTTCTTTATTGTATTTTGCATTTCTTCTATTACATTTTTCTTTTCCACATTCTCTTGTTTTATAATTATCTCTAAGTCATTTAATTTTATATTTGTATTAGCATTAATTTCTTTTATTTCATCTTTGCATTCCTTGTTAATAATTGTTTTAATTTTTACTTCTTGTAATTCCTCTAATTCTGTTTTTCTCATTATCATTTCAGTTATTATTTCTGTTTTTGTTTCTTCTAATGTTTCTCTATACATTTCCATTTGCTTCTTTATCTCATTTTTGACTGTTTCTATGTTTTTGTTCATCTCTTCTTTTATTTCTTTTTTTATAGAATCCATATTCTTGTTCATGTCTTGTTTTATTTCTTTTTTCATTACATCCATATTCTTGTTCATTTCTTTTTTTATAGTATCCATATTCTTGTTTATTTCTTCTTTATTTTTGTTCATGTCTTCTTTCATTGTATCCATATTTGAATTTATTGCTTCAATATTTTTGTTCATTGCTTCAATCTTTTTGTTCAAGTCTTCTTTATTTTCTTCAGTATTTTTATTTATATTTTTTAACATTTCCATCATTTGTTCCCATGATGAATCCCTTCTATCCCCTATCTTACTATCCTGATTACCCTGATTATCCTGTCTATCCTGTCCAACCTGATTACCCTGACTTCCCTGAATACCCTGACTATCCTGAGCCTCCTCCTGACTCTCCTGATTATCAATATTATCCCCTTGCTCTAACATTCTATCTGTAATAACCTTTCCCCCTCTTAATTTCATACAACTATTTATTATTTATTTAATCTTTCACTCCGAATCACACACCTTTGTTTTTTTTTTATAAAGCAAGCTTGACACCTAATAGTAAAGAAAAATCTCTTACCCTCAGTGCCAAAGCAGCCACACGTTCTGGGCGCCAATTGAAATGGTTCCTCCTTCTGGAACACCCACTTTCAATAAAATTCTCGGTCGTGGATTCAAAATTTTTAAATTGATTGTCCTAAAAATAAATTACAAAAATTATTTAGATAAAAAAAAAATTCTTTCGCTTCTGTCGAAAACTTTCTTCTTCCGTTGTTCCACTCTTACTCTATATCTTCCTCTTCCAACTACTTTCCAACTCCTTCTTACTGCTGCCTTTCCATCTATTTATTACCTTTCTGCTGCTCAACTCTTTCTCTATACTTTCCTCTTCCTACAATTTTCCAACTCCTTCTTGCTACCGCCTTTCTACTTATCTATCACCTTTCTGCTCTCTTAAAATTTCCAACTCTCTGCTTTTCTGCATCTTTCAAGTTTTGGTTTCTTTGTATTTTCTTATTCTTTTAATTATTTATTATTACTATGTTTTTATTTTAATTTAAATTCAAATGCTTTTATTTACAATAGTTTTATTTTATCTGACTTTTACAAAAATTAATTCAATGACAATCCAATCAATAACAATCTCCTAACAACATAACATCCTATAATCTAAACAAAAACAAATCCAATATAAAAAAAAATACTTAATCAAGACAACCGATTTAAAAATCATGAACACGTTCCAACATTTCACTGAAAGAATGTGCACCATGAAGAAAAATCCATATCAATATATATATATATATATATATATATATATATATATATATATATTGGAAACTACTGGGACTAAATCCGTATTGTTGACTAGGCTCCGTGAATACTACCTAGCTAATAATTTAGACCCTGACGCTGTGGAGTTTGAAGACCCAAATCAAAAAGCGAATTCCGAACTAGCCCAACAACTGGCCCAAATTTCCAGTCAGATGAAGAGCCAGCGCGAAGATATGTCCCAGCTGTCGCAACGAATGACGAGCCAACAAGAGGAGCTTTCCAGTCAGATGAAGAGCCAGCGCGAAGATATGTCCCAGCTGTCCCAACGAATGACGAGCCAACAAGAAGAACAAACTCAACAACTCTCCCGGCTGCAAGAGGATCTATCAGGACGAATGACGAGCCAGCAAGAGGAGCTATCCAGTCAGATGAAGAGCCAGCAAGAGGAGATTTCCAGTCAGATGAAGAGTCAGCGCGAAGATATGTCCCAGCTATCACAACAGATGTCTACCCTACCAGAAGAGTTATCCAGTTCCTTCTCCCAGCAAATATCGCATTTGCATTCCGAAATGTACACTCTTCGTGACGAACAAAATCAGCAAGTTTCCAGCTTGCGAGACGAGCAAAATCAGCAAGTGGCCAACTTGAATCAACAAGTAGCCAACCTGCGAGACGTCAACCAGCAAATGCAGTCCGAGATAAGGAAGCTTCAACAAGAACAGGAAGCTAGCCGCCGAAACCAAACCATCCACCACGGCGACGGAGATGCAAAAAGGATGGAAACCTGCCACGCAGACGTCGAACGACAAAGAAGCGAGGAGACGACCCATGTACGAACGACGATGAAACCCCCGAACTTCGACGGGAAGACTTCCTAGCCAAATTACCTGAAACAATTCGACGCAGCGGCCAGAGCTAATGGATGGTCATCCCAGGAGAAAGCATTGTCCCTAACCGTAGCTCTGCGAGGCGAAGCTTTAGAAGTCTTGCAATCATTGACACCGGATGAAGCTGACAACTTCGAGTTATTGGTGAATCGTCTAGAGATGCGTTATGGTCAAACTCATCTACAACCGGTGTACCGAATGCAGTTAAAGAGCCCCTCACACCATTAAATTGGCAACTCTGCGACATCACGTGGACAGCTTATATGTGGATGGCCTCATTGATGGGAAGAACTTTAGCATGCTGGTAGACACTGGAGCTACAAAAACTATCGTTCGACCATCCATCATTATGCGAAAGAAGATGTGGCCTACCAGTTGGAGACTGCGCACCG